>OY769905.1:25155927-25661964 GCA_963669185.1 Dyspetes luteomarginatus
ACACGGTTTATAAACATACATAGTATGCGTATACAAGGGCAATTCCTTGGCAACTCGACTGATCCTTTATTTTTTATATTCTTGTTCCACTTCTGAGCCAACTCATATTGAGAAACGAAAAGACAAAAATAATTCTCAATTTTGTTGAAAGTTATTTAAAAAAAAAACTCATGGGAGTAAATTTTTAAATATCAAAAAAAAAATACATGGGCAACCCTTAATGTGAAAAATGTTTTGCAGTTAAAAAAAATTTTACATTTAAAACAAATTAACAAAAAAAAAACCATATAAATTCGACATTTTAATGGACAAATATTGTATTTGCCTTCATTCATTTGGAGATGAAAGGATATTTATAATAAAATGGATCTGTTTCGAGATGGTCAGGATTAAAAGCTGCTCGAGTGTGCAATGAATGCCCCATACATGTATTGTAAACGAAAAGACAAAAATAATTCTCAATTTGGTTGACAGTTATTTAAAAAAAAAACTGATAGGAGTAAATTTTAAAATATCTAAAAAAAATATACATGGGCAACCCTTAATATGAAAAATGTTTTGCAGTTAAAAAAAAATTTACATTTAAAAAAAATTAACAAAAAAAACCATAAAAATTGAACATTTTAATTGATAAATATTGTATTTGCCTTCATTCATTTGGAGATGAAAGGATTTTTACAATAAAATGGATCTGTTTCGAGATGGTCAGGATTAAAAGCTGCTCGAGTGTGCAATGAATTGCCCATACATGTATTGTATAGTTTGCAGTTAGAGATATTTTTATACCGTGCACACCATGTCTACCCTGGCGTAATGGAGTACTCCTGGCTGCAACCTGTTATTAACTCGACTGGAGTACCTCCCAGTGTAAAAGAGTCTCCTCTTCTCTCATATCCACTTCGCTTAATTTTTTTTTCTCGCTGCGTTTAACTTCGCCCAAAAGCCAAACTTCAAGACTAAACGAATTAAGCTATCTCGTTCCACCTGTCTCTATGCTAAATTCACTTGTGTAATATAAATCACAAATTCAGCTGGTCCTTTATACGAAATATATATATATATATATATATATATATATATATATATATATATGTACATACACGTATAGGTAACCATTCCATATATATTTATTCCAGCAACTTTTCATTGGCTCTTTCTCTCACTCTCGAACGATCCACATGGCACTATCTCTCTCGCTCTCAAGCGAACGCCGTTCCTATTTTGCCTCACCTTAACGTGTTCCTCCTTCATTGTGCTTAACGTATCGCAGTTATTTTATAAAAATTTGTCACGTAAAAAATTCTGCATGGAAAAATCTTTCGAGGAAACTATAAAGCTAGCGAAAGTTCCTACACGACCGTTACATTCGTAAAGATTCAATGAGAAGGACCAGATAAGGACAAAAAATTGGATTGACTTGGTTCAGATATGGGCTCGAAATGTTCAACGTTCCGTGTCCGAGTTTTATGAACTGTATAGGCTTTTTTTCTCTCAATACGTATGGCTAATATTTTTTTCACCAAGTTCTCACTCTTGTGTCAATTGGGCGATGAAAGTGTGATTGGACAGTCAGGGAAGCAGATAAGTTTGAAGTATGAAGGGACCAAATTTTAGGGTGGGTTGGTTTTTTTTTTTTTTTTTGGCACTGGACATTAGAAATTTGGTCCAGTGGTCCCTCCGATTGTCGTTAGACGTATGGGCCATGTGTCTACAATTTTCTCGTACTGGTAGCATATATATATATATGAAGTCTCGTACAGAGCACTAGAACGAGAAAGTCGACAGCCTGGGTAACCAAAGTAGGGTCGAAAGTTCGATTCTCTGCTTTTATCTCTCGGACAGCGAACTCTAGCACTTTCCCGGTTTCGCTTGTCAGAATTCTCGATATATCTAGAGCTATGTCATATGTACTCATCGCTGAGTATATATTCATGCGTTCCTTTTTAACGTGTATATCTCGGCTGTATGCGTGTGCAAAGATATAGAACAAAACAAAACGATCGATTCTTTCAAAACGGAAACTCCGCTCAGAACAGACCAGTATAGAGAAAATCGGAAGTCAGCGTCGCCGGTGTACAAAGTACACGTGTGAAATTTTCGACAAGTCGCAAATTTACATTGAGAATCACGTTTATAGTTTATAAATTCAAAGATAGTCGATGATTTCTAAGTAATTGATTATTTTAACGATTCTTTAACATCAATGATTATTATTTAATGACTTTTTTTTATTATCTTCAATCACCTTTAGCTTTGTCGTAGAGAGAATTACATTTTCATGAAAATCTTATTTTTCGAGTCATTAATGTCTTAAAAATTGTAAAAAATACAATATTCGTGAAAAAAAAAAATGTATCATTTCACTTTACTCGTGAAAGCTCCATTTTATACGACAGAGTCAAAGTTGTTTAAGTCATTTTTCATGGATGGAGAGTGAGGCAAAATTACGTGGAGGCAATTTACACAATTTGTACATTCTTATAAGTATGTTTTTAATCATTGATGATTCTTAAATTATTTTAATGATTCATTATATATTTTTTTAATTATTCTTTTTATTCATTCAATTCCATTTTCGTCCATTTCGATGGTTTACTATATACTAAAAATCAATCTTTCGCGGAGTTCAAAGTGCGCAGCATGAATGTTGAGTCACGTAAGAATGATTAACTTGCAATCAACAATATACATACATACATATATACATATATATATACAGAAAGGAATATATACATCATTATATAGTGGTTGTCGCAGAGTTTGCTCGACTACAATATTTACGCTTTTTCATTTACCACACAAAAATCATTATTTACTAAAAATTATATTACTATATTATTATATTACTAAAAATCATTATTTTACGTTCATTTTTACGAAACTAACCAGGTCATTTTGTATACAATTCAATATTTCGCGGTGTTCAAAGTGAACTGCGCAGCATTAATGTTGAGTCACGTAAGAATGATTAACTTGCAATCAACAATATACATACATAGATATATACATATATATATACAGAAACGAATATATACATCACTATATAATGGTTGTCGCAGAGTTTGCTCGACTACAATATTTACGCTTTTTCATTTACCACACACGCTTCTGCTTCTGTTGTATATACCATATACGCGATATACATTACGTTTTTACGGAAAAACTAGGAAATACGAGCTGGATTATTCGACGAAGCGTCGCCATCGCAGCTGCACACGCTCCGTGGCAACGGGCAAACGAGAGAAAGGGCCGTGTATGAGGTCGACGAATTAGTCGCGAATGTGTGCGCGAAGCTCAAAGAGAATAGGGAGAGAAAAACGGTATGCGAGAGACGAAAAAGGGCGAGCACGTAGATCTGGATATAGGAGCCATTACTATGTACTATTCTACCATTCTAGAAAAGAAAGGGGGTACGTACATATATATGACGACACATGGAGAAGATCGTTATATATATGTAGAGAGAGAGAGAGAGACACATAGAGATAGAGAGAGAAAAAGTGAAAGAGAGATGAGAACAGAAATGGAGAAAACACCCCCAAAAATGTTGGTCAACCCTCCAAATGTTGTTGGACTATGGGGAAGGGCGATATCAAACGGGGGTGGACACTCAATGGTGATGGGTGCAGCAGCCTCGTATATACGTGGCAACGGCGATCTCACTCTCCCTCCCCCCCTTAAGCCCCCAAATATATATATATATATATATATATATATATATATATATAACTTTGCCTCAGCAAGTCACCCTCTCACACGGAGGAGTTTTCTGCTCTTCGCCACCCTACCTCGAATTACTCACCACCCTTCTTCTTTTCTCACTCTCTCACCATCCCTCCTTACCCCTTGGGGCCACCCCCCAATGACGTAGTTCTCTACCCCCTTCGTCCTTCACCCCCTCACAAGTTTTTGCCCCCTTCATTCGGTGATTTCTCTCTCTCTCTCTCTCTTTTCTTTTACCCCTAAAATCCAAAAACGAGGGGATTTGTCGCAGTGGCGCGTGTGTGGACCGATCTCATTGCGTAGGGGGTTGATATTCTCTGGTTGTATAACCCCTCGTCGAATTTCGCTCTCGCATTATGGAGAACAAAATTTCATCGTTCTATACACGCTCTGTCTCTTTCTCACTCTTTCGAGATGTATCTTTTTGGCACAATGATCAAAATTTTAGCCTCTCTTGTCACGTGAAATTCGCTTATTGCAAGCCTTCGGCAAAAATCTAACAATAAAAAGGGGGGGGGGGGAAAACTTGGGAAAATGTAAAAATAACATTTGTCCTCGTTCCAGATTAAAATATGATACATTGTGGGAATTTTTCATTGGTGCAAGCTTACGATTTCCCATCATGCTTTGAACCAAACATCAAACATAATTTTTTATTCCACGATTATATTATAATTTAGAAAATGGATATTTTTAATTTTTCAGAAATGTGTGGCTAAAAAAGTGACTAAAAAAAAGAATGTTACCGATACTTTTTTTTGCACCATTTTATTTTTAGGAAAAAGTTCCATAAAAATTAAAAATTGTTTTTTTCCAAAGGATCGACTCGTGGATAAAAGGGCGATGAAAAAAGTGATTCGAATTTCTATGTGCGTGGAAAAGACGAGGGAAGCGTGACCGCGATATGTATGTTCACTGTATAAACGCGCGTGCGACTCTCCGGATGAACTCGCGGACGTGCTGGAGGGTCACCAGAACGAGAGAGAGAGAGAGAGAGAGAGAGGGAAAGAGCGAGAGTACGGAATCGTACGTCAAATGCAGAGATGCGAGAGTTTTTTTTCCCGTTGTTGCGAGGGAAAATGAAAAAATCGAGGGATGAGAAAGAAAAAATGAGTGAGTTGAACTGAGAGCCTATATATATATATATATATATATATATATATATATATATATATATATGTGGGCCTATTATACATGGTTATAGAAGGAAAAAAGAAGAAAATCGGTGAACCCAGTTTTCTCGGTCGTACACGTGGGATACGTCGATGGATGTGCATGTGTGTGTGTGTGAGTGGCACGTACATATATATATTTATACATTAAATACACGTGCCCACTCGCGCACATATCAATACGGTTCTGCGTGTACAGGAATGAAAAAAAGAAAGAGAGTGAGTGAGGGGCAGCCAAGAGCTAAAATGGGGTGGTTTTTGGTCCGCCATTCAATTTATAGACGGATTGACAGCTCTGTTAGGCCCTTGTTACGTTGGGTTCGCATATCTTTCTTCTCTCTTTCTCACACACATTCGCTCCATAGATAGATAGATATAGCTCGAAAAATGGAGAATCAAAAAAAGAAGAGAATGAAAGGCACAGAAGAATTAAATTTTGCTTTTTCCAAACAAAACGAAAAAAAAAAAAAATGTAATCGAAAATTATAATTTTTTTTGCGTTAAATTTTCTCAACGTTTTTGACAGAAAAATATCAGTATATGGTCCAATGCAAATACACTGACGAGTTATAACATATATATGTACGAGTTTGACCAGTGGACAAAGAATTTAATCGGACAGTGACGCATCGGTTACTCTTTGTATGCCCTTTGGCCAGTTTCAGTTTTTCGTCGCTACGCAGTCGTATTTATCATCGAACGACGTTTCATGACGGAGGATCGATGTCATTTAAGATTTTATGTCTGTCCGTCTTATTTATACGCCCAGCAAGCTGGGAGTTTCGAAGAACTCATCTGCGTCCCATATTATCGGAGGAAAAAATTCATATTGGAACAAAAAATTGTTTAAGCCAAAGAAATATTCTTTGGTTCGAGTAAATAATATTTTTGATCTGCGATAAGGGGTTGATGAAAAAAAAAATGGATCAAACTTTATGATAACAAACATGAAAAATTGCTGAATAGCTTCCGGCTTTAGGAGCTCAATATTCTCATTTGTGTCTTCATACGTTGATGTCTCTCTATATATATATAAGATAACATGTCCTGACTGACGGATTCATCATCGCCGAGCCAAAACCGCTTAAGCTATAAATATGAAATTTAGTCAGTAGTTTTATTTTATTATTTAGAGACTCATTGAGAAAGGATTTTTCGAAATTCAACCCTTAAGGGGGTAAAAAAGGGTAAAATTTATTTAATTTTGATTAAACGCACAAGCAGCAGCTAGTCTCTTATATATATGATCCAAAAAAATGGAAAATGGACTATATATACTTCAGGGTGTATATAAAGTCAACACCCCTCTCGAATCCCTCAAATATCGGTACCGGTCAATTTTTTACGACCGTATACAGTCCGTTACGAAATCCATTCTGGATACAGAAATCTCTCCCTCTCTTCTCTCCTGACTGACCAGGTGCGCCTTTTGGTCAACTGTTGCGCGCTATTCTATATATATATTCGTTCATCTATGATACAGTATATATATATATATATATATATAGTAGTCGTAGTAGTAGTATTAGTATTAGTTGGCTCCGGGACGCTGCCCCGTCTCTTGATATAAACTTTACCCTCACTGGAGAGCAAGTTTGCTCTTCTCTATTTCGATCCCTCCACTGTCCACTGTTATTCTCATCTATTTGTCCCTTCTTCGAGCCTTTGCCAAAAATTTACGTATGGCTAAACTAATCCATATCTCGATGAAAATACTTAAATATGCAAACGTACAAAAAGGGCTGAAGAAAATTAATTCAGGTGAAAAATTGAGTGTTGGATTTTATTTATCCAGAATAACTTCAATTTTTATAACTTTAAATTTTAGAAAGAAACTTGAAATCAAAAATCATACGAGTCTTGGTACGTCCTTTGTGGAAGATTTGCAATTTTTTCGTATAAAAAATAAAATAAGTTGCTTAACCGTCATTTTTTTTCATTAATCCATCATACGAATATTCATAATATTTATTATGATATTCAATTCCATTTATTACAATAAGTATTAGACTTGTCATCGCATAAGAATTATATTATATAGATGGAATGTTTCCATAAACGAGTAAACGATTCAACTCAACGTATTATTTATATATATATATATATATAAATATGAATATATATATATATATATATAAAAATATATATATACATATATATAAATACATAAACATGTATATATACCTACATAAATACCGTACCATTTTTCCATGCCGGAGATGAAATCTTAGTAGGAGGGTAAAATATCAGAGGGGAGGAAGATACGCTTGCTCGGTAAGCTCGTACGGGGTAGAGGAAAAAAAAATCGAGAGGATTTTCTTCATCCGCTTAGAGAGAAGACAGCACGGCTGAGGCTTCGACGTTACGTAAACTCACTCGCCTCTGCGGAAAGAAGCGCATGCATACCAAAAGTGCTTGTTCCAAACGCAGAGAGGGAAATAATACCCAAAATCTTCACGTTTTCTCAATCGCAGGCTCGGCCTCGTCGCTTGAATGAACGCGCGTGTACACCCCCGCAAAAAAAAACATCGATCGATTATATTCATGTACTCGTTTTTTTTTAGCATTTCATCCCTCCTGAGCTTTCAGGCTCAAAGGCACGACAGCTCTATATATATCGGGCATTCAAGATTTTTTTTTTCCACATTCGCTTATGAATGAGACGTTGGGGTAGCTCGAGAGGAAAAAAAAACAGATATGGAATAAGAGACGACGAAATAAAAATTAAACTTCGTGCATTATGATTTTTCGTCCTATTAATTATGACTAAATGACACATCGATATGAAACTTTTCCATCATGCTAATAGTTTTCTATTTCATTTTTATGCAAATAAAAATGCAAATAAAAATTAAACTTCGTGCATTATAATTTTTCGTCCTATTAATTATGACTAAATGACACATCGATATTAAACTTTTTCATCATGCTAATAGTTTTCTATTTCATTTTTATGCAAATAAAAATGCAAATAAAAATTAAACTTCGTACATTATGATTTTTCGTCCTATTAATTATGACTAAATGACACATCGATATGAAACTTTTCCATCATGCTAATAGTTTTCTATTTCATTTTTATGCAATTGTATTTTTTCATTTATTCGTATATTATGAATATAAATATTCTTTAAATTGATGGTGATAAAAAAAAAATTGCATAAATGGTGGAAAAAAATGTTTGCGTGAGCGTAAGAGTCTCTCGGACTTTAAACGTTACCGTTTTTTTTTTTTTAAGACAAAATGGATTCGACGAATTTGTTAAAAAAAAAAAAAAAAGTCCGGGGGTGCGGACACGACAGTGAAAGTGATGCGATGGCTCCAGGGGGATATCCATGCAAACTCGTTCCTTCTAATTGCAAAATTCTAGGACTTTCGATATATATATATGTAGACACACAAAAATGCGTATAAGCGATAGAAGTGGAGTCCGCACACCAGTACAAAACTCAGGGTCAGCGATACGAGAGGGCATATATAGAACATATATAGAGTGAGGAAAGAGAAACAGGGATGAATAAAGTAGAGAAGTGGACGTCCTTCCTCCTAGACCAGCTGGTGTTTAGTCGAAGAGCATCTATCTTCTCTCATCGTTTTCATTCGGTCTATTCGCACGCCACATGTTCGCCACTGCGATGAGGCCAACGAATTAATGCAGAATATAAGCGAAAGGAAGAGGGAGAAGGAGAGAGTGAGAGAGAGGGAGGGAGAGAGAGAGAGAGAGAGAGAGAGAAGGGTAATGTCTCAGCCCTCGACTAGCTCCGGCAGAGCACGAAGAACTGTGTTATTAAAATAGGCAATTGGAAAGATATACCCATACTGACATGATATATATATATATATATATATATATATATATATATATATATATTAGGGTGTTTCAAAAAAATGAAAAATTTTTTTTTTTTTTTCCAAACAGGCTTAAAAGTTTCCTTTTGGTGTCACGAACCGCCAGTGAAAACCGGAGCTCTTAATATTAATATTAAGTATGTCCTCATCGCATTTTTTTAATTCTCATAAGAATAACACGGGAAAAATTATTTTTGTCTCTTCTAATTTTTGTACTGTTCAAACGACTAATCAACTAATGAATCGCTGCTATAGTTATTGTAGGGAATTGAACGCTCTACAAAATGGGACTGATAAGATTTTCGATTAGTCCACGTGTTTAAGAGTTTTTTACGATCAAAATTCAATTTTTTTTTAATTTGATCGAAAACTCTCGAAGAATATAACTGCTGCCTAACCAAAGATGAAGACCAGTTACAGTATCTATTACAGGTTGTTCGCAATCATCGACAACAATTTCCCGATTGTAGTAAAAAATCTCTCCAGTAACAGATATTTGATGTAATTAGATTAGTACATATTTTAAAAAACTTTAATAATAAAGAAATTAAAGATATCAACGTTTATGAGAGAATTAATTCATGTTTAACAAAAAATTTGATCCCTATTTTTTCCATAAAGCTCACAATTTTAGTCAAATTTAGAGATTTTGATCAAATTTAAGAGTTTTTTAGAATCAAAATTCAATTTTTTTTAAATACGTGGACTAATCGAAAATCTTATTAGTCCCATTTTGTAGAGCGTTCAATTCCCTACAACAATTATAGCAGCGATTCATTAGGTGATTCGTCGTTTGAACAGTACAAAAATCAGAAGAAACAAAAATAATTTTTCCCGTGTTATTCTTATGGGAATTAAAAAAGTGCGATGAGGACACACTTAATATTAATATTAAGAGCTCCGGTTTTCACTGGCGGTTCGTGACATCAAAAGGAAACTTTTAAGCCTGTTTGGAAAAAAAAATAAAAAATTTTCATTTTTTTGAAACACCCTAATATATATATATATATAAGGCACGATGCAGATTCGAGCCATGTGCAGAACGTGGAAAAAAGCCTCAATTTCGTATTTTTCACTCCTCTATGATCTAGTGTACATGAATGAAAAAAAAAAAATGAAAGATAATACATGAAATTTAGCGAGAAATAATAATTATAGTAGATGAATTTTTTTAAAAATTACGAAGTCATTCCCTGATTTGGTACTTGAACTAACGTTAAACCTCGTATTCTAGCACAAATGAGCATTTTACTCACACTCGCTAGAAAATCGTACATATTTTATACAATATATTTTATTAGTACGTTTAGTAAATATTTAACAATTTCAGGAGAAAATGCACAAAACGAAAATTATTGGTGACGTCAAGGGATGAACACTGTGAAATTGATCCTCCCATGTCTTACTGTGTGGGCAGTCGGGAGTAAAAAAAATACGAGCGACTGAACGAGCAGAGCATCAAATCCATGTATATATAGCAATAAAAATACGTGATGACTGATAAATCTCGAAGAATATCGAAGTAAATAACAGTAAGGAGGATAAAATGGTGTGCTCCAGAGCGCCTTGTTATCTCCTCTTGTCACGGTTCGAGTAAACATCTACTAATTACACACGCCCGCCGAACCCTCGAGAGAGAAGAAGAAACGAAGTGGAGAGATATTGTGGAAAGAAAACGAAGATTTTCTCTCCACTCTCGTTGAATTTCAGCATCTAGTCTGCTGTCTTCTGGCTTGTTTTCTTTCTCTCCCACTTTTCCTTCTCGCTTCTCATCTCGCTGCTTCGACTATACTCACATTGACAAATAAAATTGAAACGAGTAAGAAAAAAAAATCACTTTAATTGTCCGTTGACAATTTTTTTAACAATTGAGGGTCAACGATTGTCGAGATTTTAATTTTTTTTTTTCCTTCGACTTTTTGCGATACGATCACGTGTAACGGTCACAGAGAGAACTTTATTATCTTCGTACTCTGAGTATTGGCTGAGAGGAAAAATCTTTCCTCGATCCGATAGTCCGAATAAAATGCCTGCAGAGCTCTATATATGTAACGAACTTTTTTGCCAAACGGCCATCTGCCAATCTCTCAAATCCTTAAAAAAAATGAAAAAAAAAAATACGAGAAAGAGAGAGGGAGAGAGAAAAATCGAACGAAGACAAACCAACACATCAACGAGACGCAGTACGAGATTTTCAATGATATTTTTCGTCATTTTGTGACGTGTACCCATGGAATGAAATGCCCATGGAAGCAGAACGAGACCAAGGGTCATTTGAATTCTCCGATCCTGGCCGACATGATAGAAAAGAATGATAGAAAAAAAAAAATACCATCACGACTACGCAGTAAAATAATCGGAAAAAATCGTCAACGTACAATCGAGCTGCAACGGTAAACTCGAGAATTTTTGAAAAAAACGCGCAATTCTTTCGTTAAATGATAAAAAAAAAAATTAAAAAAAAAAGTCAATAAACGGAAATAAACAGAATAGCGATTTGAGATGCTTTGTGTGTCAAATTCTAGGATCAAGATATATCGAATTAATCCAGAACGGTCTCAGAGTGGACGATTGGTCAGATCGAAGGGAAGATTGTCCGGCTGTTTCGTTTTTCTCTTCCTCTTCCGTCCGGTGGCCATCAAAGCCTCGATGATGTTTCTATGTACATCGAAAAATTCCGTTACACTTGCGTCGAGTGTTTTCAACTCACGGTGAATTATATATACGAAAAAAGGACTTTTCTGACTGTGGGAAATCGCGTATCATGGGTTGGTGGGATCGAAAAAAATTCTCAACGGTTTCCAACGTACATTTTTTTTTTGTTTTAATTTTTGCATCGAAATGAATTCTGCAACGAATTATCATTCGATGATTAAGAGTCATTTTTTGCCGATATTTTTTTATTCTCATTATTTTTTTATTCTCGTTATTGCGCTTCGTCGAAAAAGCATACGAAAATGTTCGCGATTTTATCAATTCAGTTCAAGGCACTCAATTGTCTTTCTACAATCATCATTTTGATCGTTTGCTACATTTTTTTTAATATATTTTTTTTAAACGATTATTTTCCTAAGCGATTAAATTTTTATTACCCATTAGAATTATCATAATTCAAAATTTCTCCAAGTGTAAATTTCAAGTGGAAAGTATTTTTTTAATCGAGTTCAAGAGAGCACCGAGAAAATTGGTCCAGGACTACGGTAAGTTGGATGATGAGAAGCACACAAATATATATATATTTGCTCCGAAACATCAGAGATATATCCGCTTCTCGCTGGAAACGAATTTTTCCCGGTGGAACGATGGAGCGAAAAGGCTCGAGGGTGATGAAAATTAATCCACTGGGAGAGAGACGAGAAGTGAGGGGGTAGAAAAGAGAGGGGTTGTTTCTGTCGTGTGGGCGGACGTCAGAAAATAATGTACTGCTGCGCATACACCAAGAAACTAAATTGATCAGTGATTGGCCACCCAAGCAAACGAAGAAAAACCTACTCTTTGATGTAAAGTTTTCTCTATAGAATTTTCTCTACGTAATGATGAGATTCATTATACCGAGTTGAATTTAAAAAATCAGTTTTACATGAAAATTCAAAACCATTCTCACTCAAAAGTTCGCAAACACTATAGGAACCAATGTGTACCCTAAAAAATTAATCGACTGGTGTAACAGAATCAAACTCAAGTCATCAAAAAATGCCCTAAAGCAATTTGACCCCCAATTATATTTAGCAAAATCATGGAAATTTTACGAAAAGTAATACGAAGTCTCGTTAATATATTCAGAAGAGAATTAATAGTTCTCGTATATGTGTGAAATATCCAACAAAATAATTTTCGTTAATTTATAAAATATATACATTGAACTGGGATTTCTTTTTATCAATGAAGCTCAACAAAATGCCTGCCAATAACTGTTGGTGGACAATAATTGTACCGATTGTATTATCAGAGCTTCACGAGTATTATATATATATATATATATATACAGCAGCTATAGAACGCGTAGGTGTCGAACTACAAACAACGAGCGTGTTAAGAACATCGAAAAAAGAAAAGAAAAATCATCTTCTACAAGACAAACGCTTCGGGCTGCAGTCTCAACTTGTGATACGCCTTTAGACGAGGAGATCGTTTCTCCTCGTTAAAAGGCGAGACGAGATCGACGCCTGTACGCCACTTTTGCAAGGCAACTTGGATTATCGAGATTACGAAGAAGAACGTTTGTAGCTCCTTTCCACTTTAACCCCTGCGGGGGAAAAAAGGAGATTGACAGCGTCCCACGATTGAATGTATATTTTTGGAAAATTCCACAACGTATACACAAAGTTAATAATGCTCGGTTGTTTCGGTAAATGTTTCTATATAAGTATGTCCTGGCATTTCTATTTGGCTTGTGTGTGATACTCACGATAGCCCCGAGGCATCGAAAGTGTCTCTATGACACTTTAGGAAAAATGTGGCTAACACCGATGGCGTATATATATATATATAGAATTTTTCAGAAATGAGATTATTTGACTAATACATTGACGTCAAGGCATTCTGAAGAATCGAAAGAATTAACGAACTCGTTAAAAATGATAGTGAAATTCAATCTTTTTTTAATATTATTATGATTTTTAAAAATGGCATCAACAAAAACAAGAATAACATTGACTGTTGGACACATTGATATAAAAATAATAATAAATTATTTTGAAAAGTAAATTTTGCATTCTGATGGTTTTTGACACATATATTGTGCTTTTAAATGGTTATTAATAATCGCTTAATTTACAGAAAATATACAATATATTATTTGGAATGTATTGAAAAAGAAATGAAATATCTACAAAGAAACGTATTTATGTAGATACAATGTTTCAAAAATGAGATTTTTTGATTAATACATTGACGTCAAGGCATTCTGAAGAAACGGAAGAATTAACGAACTCGTTAAAAACGATAGTGAAAGTGAATATATTTATAATATTATTATTAATTTAATAAAAATGGTATTAACAAAAATTATAATAACGTTGACCGTTCGACACATTGATATAAAAATAATAATAAATTATTTTGAAAAGTAAATTTTAGATTCTGATGATTTTTGACACCATTGACTTTTTGCACTTTTAAGTGTTTATTAATAATCGTTCAATTTAGAGAAAATGTAAAATATATTATTTGGTGTATATTGGAAAAAAAAAAGGAAATATCTACGAAAAAAACGATTTCACACATGATGAGCTATTGCAGAGGAATTTCTTTTTATTCTGAAATTACATATTGATTTATTGGATTATCGAAATTTCGTTCGGTTATAATACTTGGAGGAAGGATAATAAATCGTTTCGTTATTTATTATTTGATTATCATGCGACATTATAGTGTACATATATAGACTTTATTATATATATATATATATATATATATATATATATATATATATATATATATATATATATATATATATATATATTGTCGTTGCGTGGTCCTGACGACCGTAACGAGCGAGAATGGGACACGAGAGGGCTCTCACGCGAAATCCTCTTAAAACTATAAAGCGTTAAATAAACAAGACCTGTGTGCGGGTCGTTTTTTTTTTTTTATCGTGGATTAAAGACCTCCCCTAAGCAAGCCGCTGGCAAGTTTTACGACTATAGATTTTTTTTTTTTTCTTGTCGATGTGCTGTGCAATATAACGTAGAAACGATTATCGATAGTGGCGGAGAGCAAAGTAAACGAAATGTACGCTTCGTGATGGTGCGTCGAGTCTACATCGCTGGTGCGTCGATGTACAGAGATAATTTTTTTTTTTTTTCGTATGCGACCTGTCGCGGAATTTGGCATTTTTAGACGTCAGATTCGATCAATCTAGTGAGGTCAAGGCAAAAATGAGGATTTCATTCACTGTACTTGCGTTTGCTTTTTTTTTTAATGCATTTCTCTGCACAATATATTTTTACATTATTAATATAATAATTAACTAGTTCATTCTCAAATTTGATACGTAGTTAAATTTTACTCTAAAATCTCAATAAATACGAAAGATTGAAATCTACAATTTTGAAAAAAGATCAAGCGAAATTTAGTATTAATTTAACGATAAAAATTAAATTTGTTTCCAATTTTTTACTATATATTTTTTATTATTTTTTTTACTCCAGACATCGAAGATCAAGCGATATCTATATGTTAGTTTTTTTAATCCAAGAATAATAACAGCGAATATAAAAAGTATACGTGGCGAAAGTAATTCTCACTCAACGAACAAAAAATTAATCTCATTTAAAGGTGTTCATCTTGAAAATCAAACTATTTTAGAGTCTTAAACTTTTACCCACGTATATTAGGAAGTCGAGGGATCAATCCCACATTTTTACTTTTACGCGAGCTTTAGATTGTAATATGTACATGGTTGACTTTTCCAAAATAATATTTTGGCATCTCCAAACGAATGAAATTACTGTGCGGGAATATTTTATATATTTAGGTCTCAGGTCTCTCGTCTCTTTGTATATATATATATATATATATATATATATATATATATATATATATATATATAGGCCTTTGGACCTGCATACCTGATTATTTGTGCAATAAAAATATAAAACTCAAGAAAGAAGACGACGGGGCAAGGAGAAAACGAAGTATGGGGTGGTCAAACCGTTGAATATGGTATACGAGAAAGAGAAGCAGAAGAATCCTCGACCTTTACGATTTACCTTCGAGCAAAACTGGAGCAATTTCGTAAAGTTAATTGCAGTGAGCACCTTTACATCCCCCTAGCTCTCTCTCTCTCTCTCGCTGTCTCGCTTACTCTTGAATTTTCCACACCACCCCTATATATGATATATATATGTATAACGAAGCGAGCATGTAATATAAGAAAAGCGCGTAAAACATTTCATTTTCTGTCCTTGGAGCTCAAAAGAGACGAGAGAGTTGTTGGACTCTTTCTCTCCCTCTCTTTTTCTTTCTCTCGCGTCTTGTAAGAAAACCCAAATGAAGTTCATACCGCGAGCGGTAAGACGTACCCCAAAATACGATACAGAGTCGTATACCGGCCATTTTACAGCCAGCAGTTATATTATTTTAGAGCAAAAATTTTTAAGGAACATTTACCGTTCACCCGAGTATATATACTACGAGCCCTTAAAGAAAGGCGAAAACTCACCCCCGTTCCATATATATATATTTACGAAAAAGAAAAATAATAATGCTTGGCCGACTTTGGTAAAACTCTCTCTCTCTCTCTGTTTCTCTCTTTTCTCAAAATAAAGAAATTACTTTTACGATAAAAGCCCTCTCGCATAATTGTCACATTTTTCCATTTACGAACACGAGAGAGAGAGCGAATTATTTTAACTGCCTCGTCTAACTCGGCCTCAAAAGATTTTTCGAATTTGTCTCGTTTTATTGTTCAACTTTTGCGATTTATTTCTTCATAATGTATACGACATTCGCGTTGAACTCTGTTGAAAAAAAAGTCAATATAAAAATAAAATATTAATTGACCCCAATATCGAGCAAATTGGATCGACTTTTGAGCCTGAAAAAACATAAATTTTTTTTTTTTTTGTCAGTAAAAAGGATCGTGGTAATTACACTTTTTCGTGGTGATTTTTTTAACGCGATATGGAATGAAATTTCTAGTTTACTTTTTCTTGATTATTTCGGGATTCGACACAGACGCAGTAAATTGCGTAAAATTCGATGGGATCCCTAAATTTTAAACAACTTATATGTATATATATATATATAGATATATAATGTTACGAAAATGTTACGTAAGACCAACACCCTTTCTCAACATTTCGAAGAGCTTTACCTCTCTCTGTCTCTCGTTCACCCCTTCTTTCCTCTCTCCAGCTCAGGTATACACCTTGCCAAAGGGTTAAAGACCCCCGAAATGAAATGCCAGAGCGACAATGGGCTACCCGCCAGGTACAAAATTCACGCTTTTACATCCATAACAACGCCCAAGGGTTAAGTGTCGTAATGATTGCCAATAATCTGAGCATTGTCAGAGTAGGGGGAAAGATTCCTCTTTCTTTTCTTCTTTTCTTTTTTTTTTTCGCGCCAGTTTTTCGCCTATCAGTGAGAGATTTTTTTACTGATACGTAATAATCATCGAAGGAAGAATTTAGGGGTTATTATGCAATTACACTTTTTAGCCTTCCAATTATTTTTATATGGTCCATTTAAGTATTTGGAAAATGAACATACGTATAACGATAAACAAATGGATATCTACCAATTGATTTCTATCGGTTTCGATATATATAATACATATGTGTACATACAAAGAATTCGATCTTTTTATATAATCGAAATAGATCAAAATCTCTCTTTCTTTTTTTTTTTTATATTTCATTCTAAGCTTATGTTTTCGCTACTCGAGATCTCGTGCTCTTGATTCCTGAGGGGAGGTCCTACACTATGTGCCGTTTGTGGGCCCTCAAAAAATCCCGCTGACATTTATACATGTATATATCTGAGTTTCTCAGTCCCTCGTGCTCTCTTCTCTCTTTCTCTCTCTCTCGCTTATTCTTTCTCCATCTTCGTTTGCGGCGACGACAGGCGGCCGACAGGGTGGAGTGTGCGAGATAGCCGCCGCTATAATACACCACCGAGTATACATAAGAAAGAGATATAGGTATATAATGAGACCCAATAGCGCTTTTTCGCTTTTTTTTTCATTCATGCGTGCGCGAGAGCACGAAGTTGTGTCCTGGTATGCGCGGGGCGCTTCGTTACACACATGTGTGGTTTAAATGCAGGAATGGCTCACATACGTACAGGAATATATATATATATAAATGTATATATGTGTATATATGTATATATATATATATATATATATATATATATATATATATATATATATATATATATATATATATATATAAATATATATATATATATATATATATATATATATAATATATATATATATATAATATATATATATATATATATATATATATAAATGTATATATGTATCCATATATGCGTGCGTGTACTCGCCTGCTGCGTGCATGCGTGCGTTTGTGCGTGTGTGTGTGTGTGTGTGCGTGTGGACGTACGTATATATTGACTGCAGCTTACAGAATGGGCTCATCTGATGCTAAAAAGTGTGCGGATGCTCTCGACGGGTTCCAAGCGAGTAGGGGGCCCGAAGGGGGCGAACAAATTTTTTTTTTATCGTTCGTCTCGCCGGGCACGCGCGGCGCACGCCCCGCGACGGCAGGTGGGACCCACGAGCAGAGCTAAAAAATGTCAAAATAACGCTGCTGCTTCGTGCAACTGCACGATGCAGCAGCATAGCGCTCGATGAGGCACGAGATCGGGATGGATTTTTCCTAAATTCAGGCCCAAAAAAAATACGTAGCTCAGTATGTGTCATGGAGAAATAATAATAACAGTTATTGGGAGCGTTATATATACAGTGAATGGCATACGTGAAAATATTCGGAAATGTAGTACGAAAAATTGAAAATAAAACCGAAATGAGAACTGTGACCGGCCACCCTCGAAACTGTCAATTGACAAGCTCACACTTTTTTGAAAAATCAGCCAAAATTACAGTCATAAAAAATTGGAAATTTTTTCCCCATGCCCCGCGACGGCTGGTGGGCAGAGCTAAAAAATTCCAAAATAACGCTGCTGCTTCGTGCAACTGCACGATGCAGCAGCATAGCGCTCGATGAGGCACGAGATCGGGATGGATTTTTCCTAAATTCAGGCCCAAAAAAAATACGTAGCTCAGTATGTGTCATGGAGAAATAATAATAACAGTTATTGGCAGCGTTATATATATATTGTGAATGGCATACATGAAAATATTCGGAAATGTAGTACGAAAAATTGAAGATAAAACCGAAATGAGAACTGTGACCGGCCACCCTCGAAACTGTCAATTGACAAGCTCACACTTTTTTGAAAAATCAGCCAAAATTACAGTCATAAAAAATTGGAAATTTTTTCCCCATGCCCCGCGACGGCTGGTGGGCAGAGCTAAAAAATTCCAAAATAACGCTGCTGCTTCGTGCAACTGCACGATGCAGCAGCAGAGCGCTCGATGAGGCACGAGATCGGGATGGATTTTTCCTAAATTCAGGCCCAAAAAAAATACGTAGCTCAGTATGTGTCATGGAGAAATAATAATAACAGTTATTGGCAGCGTTATATATACAGTGAATGGCATACATGAAAATATTCGGAAATGTAGTACGAAAAATTGAAAATAAAACCGAAATGAGAACTGTGACCGGCCACCCTCGAAACTGTCAATTGACAAGCTCACACTTTTTTGAAAAATCAGCCAAAATTACAGTCATAAAAAATTGGAAATTTTTTCCCCATGCCCCGCGACGGCTGGTGGGCAGAGCTAAAAAATGCCAAAATAACGCTGCTGCTTCGTGCAACTGCACGATGCAGCAGCATAGCGCTCGATGAGGCACGAGATCGGGATGGATTTTTCCTAAATTCAGGCCCAAAAAAAATACGTAGCTCAGTATGTGTCATGGAGAAATAATAATAACAGTTATTGGCAGCGTTATATATATATTGTGAATGGCATACATGAAAATATTCGGAAATGTAGTACGAAAAATTGAAGATAAAACCGAAATGAGAACTGTGACCGGCCACCCTCGAAACTGTCAATTGACAAGCTCACACTTTTTTGAAAAATCAGCCAAAATTACAGTCGTAAGAATATGAAAATTTTCATGGGGAATTTGTATCTGGGTGTACTGTTAGATTCTGGAATACACTGTCATTTTGACCAGGCTGCTGTCAACTTTCAGCTGGACTGTCAAAACAATGAACAAACAACTGTAACGTTTTATCGTCGTGCCACTCAATACGAATAAGTCAAATTGATTAAAATTATTCATCCTCTCTTGACCTGTCAATTGATATTTTGACATTTTATTGACAGCTCAGCAAAACTTCATAATTCTGAGAGAATTGGCTCTTTTTTCAAAATAAAAAATCGACTTTTCACATCAAATTGTTTTTTTTTGTAATTATGTAATTTATATAAACTGATCATTTTCTATGCATTTCGTGGACTAACATTTTTCGTTATTCTTTGGACACGATAGATTGTCTATAGTTGTGTCTCGCGCTGTTTCCGCGTGTTGGTGTGTGCATGGCGGCAGACCACAGTGAGGAAAAACCAGGATACTTTATACCTATATATATACATGCATATATCTCTCTTCTCCTTCGAACAGTGGGGTGTTCTGTTTCGCGCTGTGCGCTGTGTGTGCTCCTATAGCATCGGCATTGGCTATCTTCCTCGCTATAATCGTCTCACTCTCTCTCTCTCTCTCTCACGGAAGTCCTCTATGCATTTTGAGCCAAGAGAATGTTGATGAGAAAGAGGGTGGAATGGAAAAAGTTTTGAAAGCAGCCCCGGAGGCGGTAAAACGTTTTTGTTTTATTTTTTGTCTAAAGTGCCGCAATGCCAAAAGCAAAATTGCAACTATTCGAGAATCTTGAAATTCATGATTTATTATTATCATTATTAGTCGGATGTATTGCATTTTTCTCACAGATGAATGCGCAGAATGCAGATTTTATGCATTATTGATTTAATTATGATTTGTATGATTGTATTCACACACATATATACATATATTTATATATTTATATATTATTATTATTATTATATTATTACATTTTTCTATATATATTTTTTTCTTTTTCATTATTTATCAGGGAAAGAAAATGGATGTCATATGATAATACGCGAGGACCTAAATCGATACCCATGGGGCCTTCTCGTATTTTTGTTCGCCAAGTTTTGCCAAGCATTGATGCAGGTTGAATTTTTTTTTTTTATCATTAAAGAATATTCAACGATGATGATCTTTGACACCAATGATAAAGGGATGAGACGAGTTTTGGTATAAATGACAAATCGTAGAGGCGAAAAAATTTCGTATACCGACGATTTTTCTCAATCCACCATTATTATAATTATCTTATGCCCATTATTGGATGATATGGGCGTGACACTAAAATAAAAAATTAAAAAACGATTTAAGAATAAAATTTACGATTATTGGACGTTGTCAAAAAATTTTCATCCTGTATATTTTGTCCTCGAGTAATATGGCCTGAACGTATAAAAAATTGAGGGTGTTAAAAATGTAAGACCCTCAAACGCTTGGTCTAGTTTTACAATGGCGTTTCTATATTAGCAAATATCTGACAAATGCATATTGAGTGGGCCTTTTTTATCAACTCATTATCGCATCTATATTTTTTAGTATCCACAAAGCTTTCTTGAATACACATGAAATAATAATAAGTAAATAAAAAATCATAAATTTACGTACTTGCTGCAAAAATTATAATTCCATCTTAAAATATTTAAGAAAAATTATTTTTACCACATGATAACATCAATTTTATCAACATTTCTACAGTCTCTTCAAAATCTCCTGAATTGCCATAAATTACAAAAATCAAGCTACCATTGCAATTCATTTTTTAATTATTCTTGTCCAGCATAAAAAACCGAAATGATCGTGAATACACGATGCAAAATTATAGCAAGTTTTACTTTACAATTGCCCGCGATTTTTCTCATCGTCTATCTTGCATTCTCGTGAGAAGGGCGCAAAAGTATAGCACCATTTCTCTCCCTCTCTCTCTCTCTCCCTCATTTTCTCTACAAGTTCTCCCTACCCTCGGAGATCACGGTCGCAGGTTGACCCCCACCCTTTGGTATTTTCTCTTCGTCGTCTCTCTCACTCTCTCTTTCACACGTTTTTTTCATCCCCATCTCTCGTTCGTTTCTTGAAGAGAAATCTCTCTCTCTCTCTCTCTCTCTCTGTCTCTTTCTGTTCAACGTGCCAGTTGCTGCTCGTGGTTTTCTCGGTGTGCTGTGTGCTCTCTCGAGAAAAGAAACGCACACGGGGGCCTCAGCGCGAGCGGCGCCACGAGACGCGCGCAGCAATGGGGTTGCACAGCTCAAGCTCTCCTCGTGCACGAAAGAAAGAGAGAGAGAGAGAGAGCGAGAGAGAGAGAGAGAGAGAGAGAGGAAGAGAGCAGTAGAGAGAAAGAGAGAGTGAGAGAGAAAGCGAAAGCGTGGACGTGAGGGTTGAACGCCCCGAGTGGAAGGGATGACCACCGACGGTTCACGGCTCCGCGTTACACCACCGAATACACGTAGAAAGAGGGAGAGTGAGAGCGCGTGAGAGAGAAGAAAAGGAAGAAAAAGGGCGAGAAAGAGAGAGTGAGAGAGAGAGAGGGATAGGACGAAAGCGCTGCGAGAGGGTGGGGGTAGCATAGGGCTGTAGGGTGGGGGATGTTTGACTACAGCGAGCGCAACTCCGCTGTCAGTTAGTATTGGGTTAGGTCAGCCCGGAGCAACACATCGCATTGTAGTAGTTTGCCAACCGTCGTTGCGTTCACGTCCGATCAACAAGCGTGTTTTCGAGCACGTCTTTGCGGCAACGTGACCAATTTTGTTCCTTTAGTTTTCTTTACAATTTTTTTTTTTTTTCCTCGTCATAGTTCGCCATATATATATGTATATAAAAATACACACATATATATATATATTTATATATGTACATTGAGTACATCAATATATTACGTTTCAACGCTTATAGTATTTAAAAAAGAAAAAAAAACACACACACATAGTTCCTCAGAACGAGATAAGTACTAAAAGAAAGGAAAAGAAAAAAAAAACTACTGGTAAACTGTTCCCAAGGAGTCTATACTGTACAGAGACTTCGGAAAATTAAAAAAAAAAAAATAAAGAGAGAGAGAGAAAGAAAGTAAAAAATATATGTGCATCGAGAGTGTAACTGTCTTTGTCGTTTGAGTACAAAGATCGACGTATTCGTTGGGTTTGTTTGTTTTTTTCTCGCTTAATCGCGATGAATAATTCAATCGTCGCAATTATCAATGAAAATATGGTGTGAGGTGCTGAAAGTGAATAAAAATTTTCGTTTATAAAAGAAGAAAGAAAAAAAAAAACGCACGAGAAATAATCGAAGATCGATTATTAAAACGTTAATAAAAATAATTGTTAAATAAACCATTTTGCGTTACCGCCAAACACTGTGGATGGAGTGTCAAAGTGTAAAACCTCATCACGGATCGTAGAATGGCACTTTCTTATCTTCAAGAAGCACAGATCAACGCAGGTACGTTCTAGCATAAATAAATTGATAATTTTTGTTTTAAAAAAATTATAGCTGTAGAAATTTTTCATCAGACAAAAATGTATCGTAGAAGATTTTTGAAACAAAAAAAAAAAATTCCGATCCTGATTTCACTTCCACTTTTTTTTTTTTTGGAGACTCGGTTGAATTTTTTTTTGCCTGCTTTGAACTTTCCCGGCGGCGAATCGCATAAGAATTTCCACATTTTTCTGTCAGACCCCATTTTTTTTTCTTCCACACAACCACGAAGTGCAACCCTCGTAAACAACTTTTGGACGATTCAGAAACTCTCTTGAGGCTACAATGTTGATAAAAAAAAATAAAAAATCGTGAAAAGCTACTGGGAAATTTCAAGGACGATTTCTCGTCGTTCCAATAAAGGACTTTTGCTTACAAAGTTGCAATTGGGCGGGACGAAAAACAATTTATTAGTTCGATCTTTGGACGGTTAAAAATACCGATTTATATATTTTATTCGTAACGAGTCTACGAATAAAGTTTATTCATAACGAATGTACTAATAAAGTTTATTCGCAGACTCGTTACTCTTTATTATTCAGAATAAATAGATCATAATGACTGTAAGAGTCAGAGAATAAAGTTCGAATAAAGTTCGGAACGAGTGTACGAATAAAGTTTATAAATAACGAATCTACGAATAAAGTTTATTCGTAATGAATCTAGGAATAAAGTTTATTCGTAGACTCGTTACTGTTTATTATTGAGAATAAATGGATCGTAACTGACAGTACGAGTTGGATGAAAAGAATTCATTTGTATTATAAAATGAAATACTTATTTGTAAACTATTTCGATTATTACGTTGACCATTCGAGATAATCGGGCAGACGAAGTTTATCCTGTTGACATAATTTGTTTTGATATTCAATTAAATGTTATAAAGTATCAATTATGATATTATTTTGTTAACGATTTATCTTGATTCTATCAATGCATACTCGTACGATCGATGAAAACCAAATAAAAAAATTTCCGGAAACGAGTTTGACGTTATCGAAATTGATAAAATTGATGAAAATTAAAATTTACGAAATCAAAGCTTAAGGGCATATGAAAATATCTACTTTATCGTAGAGAAATCATTATATCGAGCCCCCCCCCCCCCCCCCCGCCCCTGGCATAAAATTTGTATATAAACATACACACACACACATGCACGACAAGTGTGTACATACACACATTCTATACGAAAACTTTCACACACATAAGACATAATACATACATAAAACACACACATATATATATATATATATTATTTTGACACCGATTAAGTTACACATTGAGAAAGTGACATAGTAACGATGGAAAATTTAAGCGTTTATCTTGCACTTCGATTTCATTTCATCCACTGGCAATTCACACGAGAAAATTCTTCAAATATCTTGCGCAATAATTTCACGAAGAGTTTTTCTCACGGTTTCTCATTTTCCTCGCTCATCGAGACGTTTTTCTGGGTCGTTTTTTTTTTTCCCGGGAGATCGATCGGTCCGGGAAGAAAATACGAGATCGAGAAAACGGGAAATACTTCTGGTTAAGAGAAGGAAAGAGAAGGATTCTCCTCGTAAGAGTGAAATATCGGGGGTTTCTTGTGACCAATTAAGAGAAGGGATGCACAAGCGAGGGCGTTTCTGCGTGCGTGTTGCTGGGATACGCGCGTTTTCTCTCTCTCTCTCTCCCTCTCTCTCTGTCTCTCTCTCTCTCTCTCTCTCTCTCTCCCTCTCTCTCTGTGGCTCCTAAAAATCCTTTTTGCCCCGAGGGTCGAGAAGAAGGGTGTAGTCCCAGCAAGATCGAGAGAATCAAATGAAAGAAGAAGAAGAAGAAGAAGACGAAGAAAAAAAAGAAAAGTTACAAGGAAGGGTGGCCCAGAATTGAGACGAAGGGAGTTACGTAGACTCGAGAGAAAGAGAGAAAAAGTGTGAGAGGACGTTACCGGGGGTTGTTCTACCCCAAACGCACCCTTATTGATTCAACGGGGCTCGTTACAATCGCCCCCTTTCTCCATCCCCTTTCTCCTCTACTTCCATCCCTCTAACCGGCCCATTAATTAGTACGTGTCGACCGAGCATGGCCGCTTTCCATTCTATCCTCTTTCGCTGTTGCGAAATATACGACGTTTCGCAGACTATAAATTCACTCGATCGTATTATATATGACAAAATAAACAGAAATAAAAGTATGTTTAAAAATATACATATATATATTTGTATTATTGCGAGAGCTCTATTTGCGATGTGTAAAAAAAAAAAATTCAATTCGCTAGATTCGTCGAGAACCCTTTTCTGTATGACAACAATAACGATATTGTAAATCTCTCTCTTATTATATCTCGTGTATTATCGTGAATTTGAAACGTTTCAAAATTTCAACGACAATTTCATTATATCGAACAGAAGAGCATCAAGATCGTGATAAATTTCAATAATTCAAAATCTTCTATACAACATCACCGATATCCTTGTAAGAAAATAATTTCCCATGTTGACATAAAAAAATAATTAAAAACTCCATATATTGATCTTATAAAAATTAATCTATGAAAGAATTGAAAAGAATAAATTAATGCAGCCTCGCTTTGATCATAAAAATTTGTATGGGATGAAAATTTGGATTTCAGGTCATTGGGATTTTAAAGCTTTACATTGAACCCGCATCTCTCTAACAGGATTATATAAAATTCTTTGGTGTCCGAAAGTTTCGAGCTTGCAGCTCGATAAAAAAAAAAGGTCTACTGTGTAAAAGAATTTTTTATCTACCCTCATTTCATAAACTTCTCTGATACACTTTTAATTGGGTTGGAAAAATCCAAACTTTAATTTGTTAATAAATTTTTATTCTGCCTTTTATTATCATTATCAATATTTCATATTATTTTTACATTAACGAAAACAATAATAATATTGATTGTAATTTTTTTTTTATTTCCTGCAATTGTAATTATTGTTGTATCAGTTAGGATTTGTACGATGATCGAACCGTCGGACGAAATAACCGCGAAAAGTTGTTCCGAATTGGCCGCTCTCATGATACTTTTCCTACGTTGATTCACGCCTATATATATATATATATATATAGAGAATTGATATATATATATATGTTGTGTATACACTCCCTCAGTGCCTCGTGCGCGAGATTTTCCTCTATCACTCTCTCTCTCGGTTTATCTCCCTCCCGTTGAGGATATATAGAAGACGCGAGACGCGTGGTTCGCGCGTGGGACTTGCGCGCGCGCGCGCGTCCACGAGGATACGTGAATGAACGCTGGAAAGACCCGACGTATAGTATTACTATAATATGTACCACATGTGTATACATATAAGTATATAATATATATATAATATATATATATTCTATATATATAAGTATATATAAGTATATATATAATATGTATATATATATGTACAAACGTACTCGTACATGGTTTAGGCCGAGGTGCAAACATGTGTGGGTGAATGGAGAACGGCACACGCCGTCGATTTCATCCCAGCCCGACGGCGAAACACGAGGAAAAGAGAGAAAGAGGGAGAAGCAACAAAATAAAGAAAAGAGGACGACGTGGGTGTCGGGGGAGATAGAATCCTTCGCGTGATCTCCTGGGGAGGAAAGGATCGTCGACGCATGGGCAAAAAAAAAAAAAGGAAAATAAAAAGAAAGGAAGGAAAATAAGAAAGATAGATCGAGAGTCTCTCTTTCCATCTTCCGCTATATATAAGTATCCAAGGCAACAATTAACGACTTTAGCCATCGATGATTGTAGACCCGGAAGTTTCATCAACAATTCCATTTCTTAGACTTTTTACACACATGACACTGTAAAATTGTTGAGGGATCAAAGATTTTTAATTTATCCGCAAATATCATCACGATTTTGATTCTTGTGATGAAGTAATTGTAGATGGAAAAATTCGATTGAGAATACAAAGATGATAGTGAAGAATGGCGTATCTCCAATTTTGTCAAAATCTGAGAAACTTTCCTTCGATAATTCCATTGTTATTCATTTTTTTCTAACATCCTTAAAATCTTATTTCAGTATTTTTTTTTGTTTTTTTAATAATCATATTTTCCGGAATAGCAAGATCCACATTCGAAAAAAAAAAAAAAATTATTATCATTTGTTTTTAGGGCTCCACTGACGTATCTCCAATTTTGTCAAAATCTGAGGAACTTTCCTTCGATAATTGCAATGTTATTCATTTTTTTCTAACATCCTTAAAATCTTATTTCAGTAATTTTTATTGTTTTTTTTTAATAATCATATTTTCCGGAATAGTAAGATCCACATTCGAAAAAACAAAAATATTATCATTTGTTTTTAGGGCTCCACTGGCGTATCTCCAATTTTGTCAAAATCTGAGAAACTTTCCTTCGATAATTGCGATGTAATAACATTGCAATTATCGAAGCATTGCATTTTTTTCTAACATCCTTAAAATCTTATTTCAGTAATTTTTTTTGTTTTTTTTAATAATCATATTTTCCGGAATAGTAAGATCCACATTCGAAAAAAACAAAAAAAAAATAATTTATTATCATTTGTTTTTAGGGCTCCACGCAAGTCAGCAGTACGAGATGAAGCAGGAAACGGAGAAACAGCCATTGTCACCGCCATTGAATAATAACAACAACACATCGACGTCGATGTTTCCAAGTATGGGTGCAGCAGCAGCAGCAGCGGGACTGTCAATGCTGACGCCTCAACAATTAATAGCAGCGAGTCGTACAGCAGCTTTAATGGCGGCTGGAATTCCTGTTTCTTTGCACGCGAGTCTTGCGGCAAGTCCGCCATTTTATCGTCATCATCAGACACTTTTTGGCAATTGGGCACCATCGATTGCCCCATCGCCACCATCACCGTTGAATCACTCAAACGGACCCGTATCACCGGCTCTCAGTACAAAATCAAATTCACGAAGAGCCAACAATTCAACGAGCAACAATAACAACAACAACAATAACAATAATGTCGTTAGCAGCAGTGCCGATAGAATAACGAAAAAGGGACAGGCTGCAAAGAGACGAGCGACCAAGGCAAAAATTCAAGAGACCAGTCAGAGCTTAGTCCTTGATGGTACAGCACCACCCAGTCCACCAACGTCCATCAGTCCTGAGGCTGGCAAGGACACAAGGGACAAAGTCTTCACGTGCGGTGTTTGCTCGAGATCGTTTGGTTACAAACACGTGCTGCAAAATCATGA
Source organism: Dyspetes luteomarginatus (assembly GCA_963669185.1). Lineage (NCBI taxonomy): Eukaryota > Metazoa > Arthropoda > Insecta > Hymenoptera > Ichneumonidae > Dyspetes > Dyspetes luteomarginatus. Next base: position 25,184,074 of record OY769905.1, read on the forward strand.
GCGTACCCATACAGGCGAGAAACCCTTCGAGTGTCCCGAATGTCACAAAAGGTAAGATTTCTTTTCGAATTCTATATATATATATATAGCGTTTTAGAAATTCAATTTTATACAGTTGAGTCAGTCTTCTAACTTTCGAACTATTTCACCTAAGATCGTTGCATTAATAATAATAAACAAATTAAAAATCAACAAATGGATCATTTTTTTGTATCTGGCGCGCGACTCTATTGCTTCTAATGCTTTGGCTATTTTTTCAACCCTTTTCAAAATACTCGTTCAATTTTTTATTTCCCTGATACTTTTCAATCTTCTTTCATTGATAATAATAAAAAATATATTAAAAAATAGAAAAACTCAATCTAAACAAAATAAAATTTCTTATGATTTCAGATTTACCCGGGATCATCATTTGAAGACACACATGAGATTGCACACAGGGGAGAAACCTTATCACTGCAGTCATTGCGATCGGCAGTTTGTTCAAGTGGCGAATTTACGTCGTCATTTGCGCGTACATACAGGCGAGAGACCTTACGCGTGTGAATTGTGCTCGGCAAAATTTAGCGATTCGAATCAATTGAAGGCACATCTATTGATACACAAGGGTGAGAAGCCATTTGAGTGCGAGCAGTGTCAGATGCGTTTTAGACGGAGGCATCATCTTATGCATCACAAATGTGGCACTCAAACGTCACGTTCGCACGTTGCATCCCCCTCATTGGCGAGTGACGATCTCGAGGATGACATTGACATTGACATCGATGTCGAGATGGACGAAGTCGAAACGACTGTCGTCCATACCCGAAAAGCAGCGACACCTGTCAGAAGACAACAACAACCTCAACAACCTCAACAATCTCAACAACAAAATCAACAAGTACAACAACAACAACAACAAACGAGCCGTCAAATAGCAAGTCCAGTTATTGACACGACAATGCAAATGCCATTAAATCTTTCGGGGAACAGTCTTGTCGTCATACCCGAACAAACAGAACCCGAGGATCTCTCAATGACAACAGGAATTCGTCGACCTCACTCCCACTCACACAGCAGCGGTGATTCGCCACTCAGTCGTAGCCCATCGAGCGACATTATGCACGAGGATATCGAGGATGACCTTGATGTGTCAGAGGCAAGTCCGAGCTCACTTTTTCTTCAACGTCATCATAAGGAATTCAGGCATTATCTCGCTGATCTTGGCTCGAAAATCAGTCACGCGTCCTAGTGCTGTCTCAGCGGGTATGTAGCTATAGTGACAGGGTAAACAATTTTTTTTTTTTAATTTTTTTTATCGAAACCAAATAAATAAAAACAAAATAATTATAATAATAAAACAGGGAGAAAGTATGAAAAATGAGAAAAAATCGGATAATGAAAATTTTACGTTGATGCAAGAGGATTTTATCGTTGAAAAATCCACACAATGTCCACAATCGTGATAGAGAAAAATCAAAGAGACATTTTCACTGAAATATCTTGTTGAAAAATTCTCTTTTCATTGTCCGATTGTCTTGTTTTTTTTTTTTTTTTTTTTTCTTCTTCTTTTGACGTAATTCTTGATTTCTCTTACGGTGATAATTTCACAAGCGAAATGATATTCACGTGTTCGAATCAAGATGGCATTGTATTATACGCGATCGTAAAAATTTATTGGAACTGAAAAAAAGAAAAAAAAAAATACCAATCACGTACGATTTTCAGTACACACCGGTTCACAGTCACTACGCGTTAAGAGACTTTTATAAATGCATATGTAAAAATATACATGCATATATAGATATATTATATATATATACATACATATATATATATATATATATATATATATATATATATATATATATATATATATATATATAGATAAATAAATGAACAGAAATATATTATATTTCGAGGAAAAAGTAATCAACGATGCAAATGTGGGTGCGACATTGTCACGATACTAAATTCTCATCGCCCATTTGACATCGTTAATGCATCGTAAAAAAAGTGTCGAATTTTCATTGAGAAAAAAAAAAGACACAAACACGGAGACAAAAATAAAATTCAGGGACGCGTTTACGTAGATTAATATTATATAAATATATATATATACACGTATGTATATGCATATATATATATATATATATATATATATATATATATATATATATATATATATATATATATATGTGTGTGTGTGTTATGTATTCTATATATGACAGTACTATATTTAGGGAAGAAAAAATGAGGAAATCGACGAACGGTATTCCGAAAGAGCGAGAGAGAGAGTTCTAGTTAGTTATAGGTATATTTTTTTCTTTTTCATCATATATCGTGTAAATAATCTCGCACCAGAATTCAACATCTGGATTAGATACATTATTATATATGAATATATATATGTGTATATATATATATATATAAATATATATATATATACATATAGTGGATTAAGTTGTATTAAGTTAGTCGTTGTAATTAGTGAGTGTTTCACTCCGGGTATTACTTTAATTTTTTTTTTCATTTTTCTCTCGTCGCAGAAAATTTCAAAAGCCAGGTGGATTTAGGATTTGCGAACGAGAGAGTTGCGTGTGTGTGTGTCTATGTTTGATTTTTCGATTTTTTTTGTTTTTCCTTTCTCTCATTTTTTTTTTCTTCGTGCATTTATCGAAGATTCGATTCGACAGAAAGGAGAGACACAAAAAAAAAAAAAAATATCGAGAATGAAAGTGAATATAAGTGAGAGATACGATGGAATGAATGTAACTGGTATACAAGTTCCTCTGACAGTTAATGTAGCGGGGGTGAGCGACAATGGACCGTTCGTCCTCTGTCGGTCGGGTGGTCATTTTTTTCTCACGAGCCAAGAGACTCTCGCACCGAGCCCTTCGTTCAAATTTCCTCTATTATTATCATTATTATTATTATTATTATTATTATTATTATTATTATTATTATTATTATTATTAACATTATTATCATTATAGATTTTTTTGATGAATTATTATTTTGTTTTATTTTCATCGCTATTTATTTTATATGTGTATAAATCACCTCGCTGCGAATTCTGCGTTCGTCATGTTGTTATTATATATTTTTCTCCTATTATTCGGCTATTCCTAAAATGAAAAGAAAAAAAAAAATTGCACTTTTCTATCCACTCACTGTAAAACTCCGAGATGATGATGATGATGATGATGAGAAACGAAATTTGTTAAATACATGTACAAAAATTTAAACTAACGACATTGAAAATTATTTGACAAGACACAATCGATCTCCAAACTTGAAAACACTGCTGTGGCAGCATTGAAAATGATGCTGTGACTCCTTGACCATATTTTTCCTCTCCCTGGTTTGCCAATATCTCGCATGAAATTTTATTACAACCGCTTCGACTAATTAATCGTTTCGCGGTGTTAGCGCGAAGAAATAGCAAAATTCTCTTTTTCCAAATCATTATAATTTTTTGAGGACTTTTTTGTTTTTTTTACATTTTTTTTTGCAATGTTTTTTAAGGCATTTACTGTAATGTTTATTTTTTTTTTTAATTTAAACTAACAACATTGAAAATTATTTGACAAGGCACAATCGATCTCCAAACTTGAAAACACTGCTGTGGCAGCATTGAAAATGATGCTGTGACTCCTTGACCATATTTTTCCTCTCCCTGGTTTGCCAATATCTCGCATGAAATTTTATTTCAACCGCTTCGACTAATTAATGGTTTCGCGATGTAGGCGCGAAGAAATAGCAAAATTCTCTTTTTCCAAATCATTATAATTTTTTAAAGACCTATTTGTTTTTTTTACTTTTTTTTTTGCAATATGTTTTTTAAGGCATTTACTGTAATGTTTAATTTTTTTTTTTTAATTTAAACTAACGACATTGAAAATTATTTGACAAGACACAATCGATCTTCAAACTTTAAAACACTGCTGTGGCAGCATTGAAAATGATGCTGTGACTCCTTGACCATATTTTTCCTCTCCCTGGTTTGCCAATATCTCGCATGAAATTTTATTTCAACCGCTTCGACTAATTAATGGTTTCGCGATGTAGGCGCGAAGAAATAGCAAAATTCTCTTTTTCCAAATCATTATAATTTTTTAAAGACCTATTTGTTTTTTTTACTTTTTTTTTTGCAATATGTTTTTTAAGGCATTTACTGTAATGTTTAATTTTTTTTTTTTAATTTAAACTAACGATATTGAAAATTATTTGACAAGGCACAATCGATCTCCAAACTTGAAAACACTGCTGTGGCAGCATTGAAAATGATGCTGTGACTCCTTGACCATATTTTTCCTCTCCCTGGTTTGTCAATATCTCGCATGAAATTTCATTTCAACCGCTTCGACTAATTAATGGTTTCGCGATGTAGGCGCGAAGAAATAGCAAAATTCTCTTTTTCCAAATCATTATAATTTTTTAAAGACCTATTTGTTTTTTTTTACATTTTTTTTTGCAATATGTTTTTTAAGGCATTTACTGTAATTTTGCTAATTTAGCATCTACTTTATCAATATTCATTTTTGCCAAAAATATATCGAAACCTTAAATAAATAAATAAAATCAGCAACAATTTAGTAAAGCACCTCAAAAGCACATTCATATTTCGCGACCTCGACAATTCTTCGTTTCTCGTCCTTTTATATATCCATGAGCTCAAAAGAAGGGCCCAAAGCGCAAGAACCTTGCGGTGAAAAGTTTTGGCGATCGCGCAATATATAGAGCATCCCGAAAAATACGCACGAATGTTCAGCACACGGAGAATTCTCTCGGACTCAATGCCGCTCTGATTTATGTCTCGTCTTCGTCGTCATGCAAATTTCAAGCAAATGTCCTTGGGATGATTCGAGACCCACAAAAACCTTAGAATTTCCATTGTTCCTAAAAGCTATGGCGGAGTTTCCTCCTCTCTCTCTTTCTCCCTCCTATCCCCAATATAGCATTTTGCAAGACCATCGGGGGCTGCCAGAGAGAGCTCCTTCAACTTTCCCCTCCTTGTTCATTCACGCCACGTCTCTTTTTCCTCATATATATATATATATATATATATATATATATATATATATATATATATATATATATATATATATATATATATTGGTGAGTTAACCAGTGCGATAGTTGGTCCTTTGAAAAATTTGCCTCGACCTCGAAGAGTCACACAACAGCAACCCCCTCCCCCTCTTTTTTCGTATATAAAACTCGGTGCAAATATCGTCCAGAGCAGAAAATCAGGGGGTCTTGGCTAAATTGCCCTCGTTTCACCTCTGGCGTTATTCTCTCTTCTCTTCTGTCCGTCCGACAGACCGCTCGAGTTTTGCGAGGAAAAAGCCCCCGGTGCACCCTATGCGCGTCCGGCTATTGCGAAATCTTTGTCCTTATTTATTTTTTTCTTCTCGACCTTTTCCACATTTTTTTTTTCACACTGCCATCGAACTTTCCCTTGTACAATTTTCTCTATAAGACGTTCTTTAGCCAAGAAGAATCGCAAAAATATAAATATATACGCAAAAATTTCAGGAGGGATGAATTCTTGCTTTGAATATTGCTCAGATTTACGCCAAAAATATTTTACGGAGCACTTAAATTCTCTATACGAAGAATAGGACCTGAAATTCCTTAAGGGCTTTTTATCACCATAGTTAATTAATAGATTTTTACTTTCATTTGTGTATAACATACATATATAAAAATGCACTTTTCAAGACTACATTAATGTTCCATCTATAGATAAATTTTAACACCGCATAAAGTGTTGAGAATATTTGGAAATATTTTTATAACATTTTAGCTGATTAAATTAATAATTTTTTTGCAAATTAAAATACCATTTTGTCAATTGTAGCGTCCTGGAAAGTACAAGTAAATATACATTCAGAGAAAAGTCCTTGAAACTGACATAAGACATTTATAAATTAGTGTTTTTCGATTCATCATCCCCATTTCTCAAAAATTCTCATCTCCTTGTTGAGTTCTTCATCCCCTCTATTACAATTATGCTCCATTTTTCCTTTCATTCCCCTCGAAAAAATCTTGGATCCTTTCGATGCACAGAAGAGAGTAAAATGTGTTGCGATACAGCCCGAGTGTTTTGCCTCTTACGACAACAATTTGCCTCGTTGCACTTTTTGAATCGATGAAGGCGATCGGACTCTCGTCTGTCTATGTATATTAAATATTATATATACTATATATGTGTATATATATATATATATATATATATATACATATAGATGTACGTGTGTGTGTGCAAGAGCCCGCGCGCTCGCTAAGATCTCTTTTCCCTCACAATGGCGCTTGCTGGTCCAGACTTTCACTTTCAAAGAGAACTCTCACTCTCTCGGATTTCTCTCCCCCCCCCCCCCCCCTTTCAGCCCCCGTTTGCCTGCTTGCACACCCTCTTTTCTTCCTCGCACGCTCGATCGAACCCGATCAAGATTCCTTTCCCCCCGAGGTGTTCCTGCCCCCCTCTCCTCGCCCCTGACCACCCACAGAACTCTCTGCTTTTCTCGGTCATCCCCTAAATAGGAACGTATCGATACTACTTTTTCTTCCACTCGAAAAAAAAAAAAAAAGGAAAAATGCTGTATTATTTAGGGATTTCGAGTAGCATCGAACACACTTTGTCCCATTCAAAGCTTCAAAATTTTTGTCAATAGCCTTCGTATTTCGAATAATTTGATAAATTGGCTCTTCCAATAAATTTGCCATCATTGAAAAATTATTAACATTAAAAATAATATTGTGGTTATAATAAATAATAATTCTTTACTAAAATTTAATATAAAATCAGAATTATTTAATTTTTATTAAATTGTTAAAAAAAAAAAATGTAGGAATTTTTTTTTTTTTCGAGACAATATGAAAATTTAAAAGTGAAATTCGACCAAAAAGTTCTCTCGTAACCTTAGGCAAAGTTCATCTCGTTCCCGTTACACTTTCGACCGAAGAATCCTCGAGGGTCTGCACGGACTCTGCCATTAACGCTCTTCAGTCGTTATTCACGTTTGACTTTAACGCGCAGGCCATCATTTTACGTCACGATCTTTCTGCCCCATCCGCTTTCCCTGGCCACGTGCTTTCGATGTCTGGACATTGGCATGTGTTTTTTTTTTTCGTTTTTCCGACAGTTTTCTCATTCACCTCATTTCTTCAATATTCCTCATTGTAAATTTAACTGAATTTTTTTTATTTTTATTTACTTTTTTATTATTCATTTTATTTATTTGAACTGAAAAAGTTTAAGGATTTTGAACTTCGACAGAGGCCAACGGTTCCGCTGAACTCGCACCCCGGCAAAGGCAACCAATCCCAAAAAATAAAATAAAAATAAAATAAAAAGATGAGAACCATCAGACACAGCCATTGTACATAGACAGCAGTCACATCCTGCCAGGCATATATAATAATATACAAGTTGCGAAATCCTATACATAATATATATGGCGAATTATGAGCTGTATAGCAGATTCGTTATTTCTTTTCTGCGAGATGAGAATTTCACGAGGTTAATATTCTCATTGTGTGGTGTGCTCGAGTTGACAATCCGCAATAGTGTTATAGAGTAAAAACCGGTTCATCATCAAGACCGAACCCTCGTTTCACTTTGTACAAGGTGTATTGTCCCTGTCATTGAACGTACGTCAAGTCACTCGGTATATAAATCTAAAAATTTCACTCTGAAATAATTAATAAATAATTTTATAACATATCCTTTAAAGATTGTATAAAATAATTACCATTTTTCAATTGTGAGGCACTTTTTTTCACTGGCAAAAAAAAAATTAATAAATTCATTAAATTTAAAAAACGAATGAAAATATGAGTTATATTAACAGATTTATTATTTATCGGGAATTCAAAGTGGTAAGAAATTTTTTGTAAAATTCCAATCAATTTTAATAACTCAGACAGTTTATACTTTGTAAAATTCGAAAAATATAAATTTAACAAACCGTTAAATCGTATTTTTTAATCAATTGCTAATGACGTGGACATATAAATTCTGCAGGATTAATTTTTGTTTTGCGAAAAGTCATGTGTCTATTTTCTAAAAAGGACGAAGGATTCTGAGAGACCACGATGCCAAATATTCATTATGTAATAAATACAAACGCGCGAGTTCGCGTTTTGATCGACGAGCGAATTATGTGCATGTCGCATTTTACGTTTCAACGTGTGTGTAAATAAATTTAGAAATATATATATATATATATTAAGTTAACTAGTCCCTTCGAGTTATAAATAAAGCGCCCCCAGTCTTAGTGTTACGTGTTGATTTTTTCCACCGAGATTTCATTTCTCGATGTACTATTATCGCTTTTGACAAGCAACAAAAAAGGGATTCGTATAGTTGAAGTATCGTTGAATCTGGTTAATAAGTTCCGAACAATAAGTGTGATTTTAGTTTTACACTCAGGAGTTTGATCTCTTAATTTTTACGTATTGACGACGATTTTTAACATTTTCATCACATTAGAGAAATGAAAATTTTGCTAATATTGAAAATGATAAAAATATCGAACAACGAAAAATTTCGTAATCGACATTTGTAATAAACGGTGCAGCTATATGTAAATCATTGATTAAAATTTGCATATACATATTTTAATTCACAATAGATAAAATCACATTTTTTAATCTTTCTCGTTCGTTTAGCAGTAAACAAGGGATTGTGCATGTCGAATATATATTTATAGAGTTTCAATAATTTTCTCAAAAAATTGTCGTTTTTTTCCTCATACAAAATATGTCGTGAATATTATTGTTGTACTTAAAAAAACGAGAATTATTAGTATATGCATAAGATATGATTATTACTATCGTAAATGTACATAATAAATATTGGATAGTTCTAAGAAGAAAATAAAAATATAAAAAATCCTCAATCGATGTGAGTCGAAGAGAGAAACGTGCTAAATCTGAATTTTACGGTAAAAAATACTGTCGAAATGAAAATGAGGTATCTGAAATAAATGCTAGAATTAATATGCATACCACATACGGTTCCTTTGCAAAATGTTACACGACTAATTTTTAGTGGAACAATATATACACGTAATATTTCACAAATACACACACATATATATACAAAAGTAAGTGCATATATATATATATATATATATCACAATCCAAGCTGGCCGAAACTTGGGATTAAATCCCAGCCCTTTAAATTCACAATGACCATAATACACATATTATCGACTATGCGTACCTATACGATGTATACTTCTTTGTATCTACGTGTAAACTATAACGTATAGTTATAATTTTTGTACAGCCAATCCAAATATAATATTAATATCGTACAATGTTCGAGATTGACGTGAATTTTGGTCCATGCACTCGATGCACCGAGCATGCACCAAAAAATCACACGAGACATCACCCAACGAGTACGAGGTACAAATCACAGACCTTAAATATTGCTGATAGAAATTGATAAACAAAAAAAAAGAAAAGAAAAAAATCATAATGACAAATAAGGCAGTAAAATTTTAACAATTGATAATATATATATATATACATATATAATTTATGTATAATATCGTTATGGATCAATGATATAACTAAAATGATGATGTCCTAAAAAAAAAAAGCCATTGAAAATTGTTCTCGCCGCGTACGTGATCATCACACTTATCACTGCCTATATTCGATCACTGTGTACCACGATCAACACGTACGAAATGAGAAAAAAAAAAGCTTTATCGACTCGATATCTTACAGAAACGATAACAAATTTTAACAAATGACAAAAAAATAATAATAATTTGTCGATATATTTATGGCTCCTGATATTATCGTGTGTGTGCGAGCAGCAATTCGATATTGGCACCAAAACTAATGTATACTATGGAAAAAAAAAAAAAAAAAACTAATGGAAACTGACACTACCTCACCAGACACCTAATATATCTCAACCACAAGACTGATTTTACATAGTATTCCTATAAATAAGAGAGAAAAGTAATTTAAAAAAAAAAAAAAAATGAAACAAAAGATTGATACGAAGAATACAGAAAATGGAAGTATCTCGTGAAATTTGAAAAAGAAAACAAAAAAAACAGTGAAAAAATGAAAAGGTGAGAAATTTATTCGTACAAACAATTTTAAGCAAAAGATTAAACGTAAAATATGATATAAAGAGACCAGTTTTATAAAGTAAGTTATGGCAAAAATGTATCGTCTAGTGATTGTAATACAGCGAGTGCTCGTTTACTTTTCTCTTCGAAATTTATGGAAAAAATTAATAATAATACATTAATAATAATAATAATAATAGTAATAATAATAATAATGATACTAATAATAATAATAATAATAATATTGATATGGATAAACCGAGAAAAATGGCAGAAGCATGGATATGAGGAATAAAAATCCTTTTCACGTTTAAGCAATCAGAGAATGTGTGTCTCCGTTGTTGTAAAAGCCCAATTTGTCAAGACGACCGTACTGCATTGGGTACTGTCAAAACTATTTTTGATTATTAAAAGCTCACTGTTTAATCGTTCAAGAGATTTTTCTATCTGTATTTTTTTCCCACCCATTCCTACCCAAATAAAAAATACTTGAATCTATGATTTCGCTCATTGCATTGGCAATGCAAAAAAAAATAAAAAAATTAATCAAAACTATAAACACGCTTATCTCGTCAAATTTGAATTGAGACAAAGTAAAATTATGAGAAATTGGATGAAAAAAATTATTTTCCTCCGGATATATTTATAGGAATTGTTACAACAACATAGTCTCTTAGCTAATCTTAATTTACGTATTTCTCAATTTTGCGAATACATTTTTCATTATGAAAAATTATTCTATAAGGGATGAGATTATTATTTGCCTGCAAAGACAGCTTGGACTACCCTAGCAAAGGGCATCACCGAGACCCTGTACAAAAATCGATCTCCCACGAGTACTACAATCGTTAAATCGTTTTTGTCCAGGTATGACATCAACATATTTTCACGAAAAAAAGTCATCAATAATTCCCCCGACTACGTCATATCCATAAATAAAATATAAAACTACAATATATACCAGTCGATTTTCAACGAATCATCGAACGTTAGAATTTCTCGATTTACGAAAAAATAATAAACCTGAAGAATCTAGTGAGGGTTGAAATAGCGCGTGGTGTAAAATGTGTGCATTCATGTTTAGATACACGGGGAGAGTCTCTTCTCTCTCCCTCTCTCTCTCTCTCTATCTCTCTCTTTCCCTCTATCGCGGCCTGCATTCCAGCTGCCTTAATGCGCGTCCATTCAACTCGTCGGGAGTTTCCAAAATCCAGGATTCCCCGCGAGACAAGAGAGAGGGAGAGAGAAAGAGAAAGAGAAAGAGAGAGAGAGAGAGAGAGAGAGAGAGAGAGAGAGAGAAAGAGGAAAATATAAGAGCGAGAGAGATGAAGAAGAGAGCCAAAACACGTGATCGTATGAAGAAAAAGCGCATGCTGGAGAGAGAACGAGAAGAATTCGTATGTGTGGCCCCAGGGTGGTTCGCTGTATAACTGTGATCTCACTCTTTCCTACCGGAGGATTTTCGAGGGGTTGCGTCGATCCTCGTGCCGGTGGCACAGTGACACATTACGCCGTAATGTGGAGGGGCACTTGGCAGATGCGACCGATCTAGTGAATCGAGTCTCCTATGTATATTACATGCATCTATGGAGCATTCCATGCAAAATCGACCGGGTCACCCCCTTACCCCCGGGTCTTACCCTTTGTTTTTTTTTTAATATTATTTTTCCTTCAAGTATATTGTAGGGCAGTAAAAACATGAAGTACACACAGCCTTTTTGTTTCATTTTAAAAATAAAAAAATTCATTTCAGATTTTTCAATAATTTATACCATCTGAGAAATTATTTTTATTGCCAACGAAGAATGAATATCTGGTCGCTGCAACACGATCAAAAAATCATTTGAATGATTCACAATTATTCTTTGTCGGAAATTTTTTCACACTAACTCGTTCGCTAATTTTTTTCATGGTCAATCATAATAGAGTCATTTCCACGACTTTTCATTTGCCGCTTGCATATTATTATTATTATTTTGCTGTATCGGAGACGACAAGTGAGACAAGAGAGGAACGCAGTGTGTCTGATTCACACGCAGCAAATATTTTTGCCCGGAAAAAAAAATGATTTGTTTTTCCAAGAAGAATTTGTTTAAATTTAAAGTCAATATATACGATGATTGGCGTCGTGTCTTCTGGCGACTGTAACTTTTTGCACACAATTTCAAAGCTTATTTTATTTAATTATTGCAATCATTATTATTATCGAAGCAGTATCGTTAGAAGAAACAAGAGAAATATTCATTTGCGAAGGGTAAATATAAAAAATAAATAAATCTGGGAATCTATAGACAGAAATTTCTCGAGCATTGTCTAGAGTTCTCTGTCTGCATGCAAAGTATAAACACTACGAAAAAGGTATGTATATCCATTACAAACAGACTTTCCACCCTAATCTTTACTGTTATCTGTAGTTATATTATTGCCTTATAATTAACATGATTATTATTATTATTATTATTAACATACGTTTTTAGAAGGAATTATATAATTCGGGAATAATTCGGGATTTAGGACAATTTTATTTTTCGTCGATCTACCATTGTTTGTTATGCGGTGCATTTAGCGGTTCTTTGGATCGACGTATAATTTTACTTTCCTGGTAAAATACGGGGACGATAGATAGCGGGAGCGTTTGGGCCCTTTGTCGAAAAGCGGCGCAACATGTCAAGGCGAGTCTTTCTTTGAGAGAAAAAAAAAAAAAGACGCGACGACGAGAGAAAATCGGCAATGGCGGAGAGCGTCTTTAAGGGGGTGCCGAAGCGTTTCTTCAGCTACTCTCTCGATCTCTCTCCAACCCGTGAGAATCCCGTGAGGTTGTACGCCGGAACCCAAAAAAACTCGAGAATCTCTCAACTGGATTTTTTTTTTCGTCTGGCTACCTGAAGTACCGATTTGAATGGAAAATTCGTCATACACACATGCTACCATTTTTATTTTCTCTCTTTCTTGGTCTCTCACCCTCGCTCTCTCTCTCTCTCCTCTCTCAGTTTTGCCTTGTTGAGCCAACAGAGAAAAACTTTATATTCATGATTTTTTTCGACATTTCGATACACGTATAATCGGATAACAAAATAATTGCGATAATATATTTTTTTTTAAATTACATTTAAGAAAAATGAAATTATTGAGAGGTAAATTATGATTTTTTTGTAAAATTCAAATAATAGAATGGTCATGCGTATGTTTTTTTTTTAAATCGTATATGCAATCTTATATAAATTGTATACAAAAAAATATATTTTTACACATGATTTATAAAAACAGCATTTTTGTACAAATATATATATACATTTAAGAATTATCATCGGAAAAGAATTTTTATTCGCAAAACACGCATATAAATATAAATATTGCATCGTCAAAAAAAAAAAAGAAAAAAAAAAAACTTTAAACTGGAAATTTCCGTGGAGAAAATATATATTTCCCGAAATGTGAAAGAACCGCTATGATCTACCCACCCCATAACTTCAGAAAGGCAGAGATGCTCGCGTGCTCAGAGTGCAGTGAGGAAAAAGAAAAGAAGAAAAAAAAGAATGGCGTCGTGTGCGCGCCACGCGTCCTGCTGATGCATCGAGAGAGAAAGAGAAAGAACCAGCACAGCAGCCTGGGCCGCAGACTCCCTTCCGCTCGCGCGAGACTCTCGTTGTGCTCGTTTTTTATTCGTTTTTTTTTTTTTTTTTTTTTTTTTTAATCTTATTTCGGGGGTAAAGAAAAAACGTCCTCTATGTAGAAGCGCGTGCTGCTGTCGTTGCTGAAGTAAAAGGAGGGATGTTGTTGAGCCATTTGTTAGAGAGAAAAAGAGCGAGAGAGAGAGAGAGAGAGAGAGAAGAAAGCGAAGTAAAGGTTGGAAGTGGGGAAGGATTATTCGAGTGTTTTTTGTCACTCCAAAAAATTTAGCTATCGTTTAAATTAATGAATTTATTTTTCCTCATTTTTAATCATTTTATTTTTTAATCTTTAAAAAAAAAATTCAAATGATTCAGAGAAGTAATAAAAGTTTAATGAATTTGTAGAAAATCATACATACCGTATAAAAATACAATTTCGTTTTATGTAATCGAATTAATAATATTAATCTTATAGAAATCAGAATAAATGTAAATCGTAAAAAGTTGAAATAAAAAAAAAAAAGTAGTCACTTTTTTTTTTTAATTACCCATTTGATAACGAAGAATTAAAATATTTCCCCCAATTTATGCCACACTCAGAAGTTGCGAGGGTTCCAGTGTGGACTCTCTCAGCTCTATCGCGGAACAATAAAAGAAGAAAAAAAAAAAAAGAGACGGAAGCTGAAGGGGAGAAAAAAAAAGAAAGAAGAGAAATCGGTCCTATGTGCGACGTGGTCTACGCTCAATAGGCTCATTCCTTTTTTTTTTTTTATTAAGAGTAATTCATTTGAATTCATGAATCGATCGATGAAGAATGGGGAAAATCACCCTCCAATCGAAACGGCTACCCATTACCATTCGCTGTATTCGTTATAAATAGCGACTTTTTTTAGTGGGGCAATTATTATAATCGAACAATTTTTAGTGGATAATTAATTATCAAATACGAATAATTGTAAACTGATACGTAAATTTTGACCTAAATATGAAAAAAAATATATGTGGAGCAAATTTTATTGAATAATCGAAATCATCAGTGAATGGTCGATAATTTTAATATCAATCGTTGTTTGTTTAAAAAATAACTTTTAAAAAACACGACGAATAATTTTTTTGTTCACAGCCTCTTTCCCTTTTTTTTGCCGGATAGAGTGCAATTTATTTTCCAGTCCAATCATATTTTATCATTTAAAAATTTCAGAAAAAACAACGAAAAAAAAAACCAACCAGCGAACTACCCAGAGTTGAGGGTGGAACGTTAATTCTTCGTCGCGCCTTACTAAACGGCGTCTGCGTATTTATCTTCATGTTTTTTTTTAGTCTTCTCTTCCTCATTCATGCCCCTTCCGGCTACGAGATCGAGAGCAATAGCTCGGTGGCGGCTTTCAAAACTCACGCTTTTTTTTTTTCGCCCGTGTGGTGGATTTCGAAAACGGTTCCTACATTTAAATGAGCTCATATATAGTCTCTCCTGTTTTACGGAAACAGCCATAATTTCAAACATATGGTGAAAGGATATAAAAAATATATAAACGCTTTTCCACCCTTGTTCTATGGCACAGTTTCATCATTCTCGATCGCTAATATTTAAATTGAACGTAATTAAAATTTTATCATACAAAGCGTGTTTTTATTTTATTTTTTTGTCACTGCACAATTTTTTGATCCTTTTATAAAGAATTTATGCCGTAAACAACATATGAATTATAAATAATGAATATCAAGAATGCCTAATTAAAACAAGATTGACGATCGTACTATATCGATTATCAATTATTTTATATATTAATCTTAGCGATCGAATTTTTCTAAAAAATTTCAACGTTGCATAATTTTCCCATTAATGCATCCAATCCACAATGGCAAATCAGAATCGATCCAGAAAATCCAAGGTACAAGTTAATCCTCAATTTTTTCCATAATCGAGGTAAAAATTAGTCCTTTTTTTGCCAGAATCAAGATTCCACTCTATTTACAAAATTCAATACTTCAAATTTCGTAAATCCTAAAAATAACCAATTATAAAAAATGGACACTGATTAAAAAAACGAAAGATGATAGTGAAGAAAAAAGCGAGGATGAGAAGATGGAGGAGAAGAAAAAGAAGAAAGAAGGAAAAGAAGATGAAAAAGATCAAGTAGCCGGCGCCTTGGCTCCAAAAAGAAAAGAACTAGAGGGCAAGGTCTCTTGGACCGGAATCCTAATTATACAGCACGCGCCAAATAAATGGGCCTTCTTCCTCGAACGGTCAAAGCGCATCGTCCAACCTGCAGGGCCAAAAAGTACAATTATTGGCCATTGGAGTGATTGAACACGATTGAATTTACTCTCTGGTAAATTGCCTTGGATAAAAAAGGACACAGGTACGTCCAAGTACTGTTTTTGCTTGTCTATTAACGTAACCAATCACTGTATCATTAACCGTGAGCTATTTCTCGAATATGCAGCGTCCATCACTCGCACTATATAGAGTATTTTCTCCTCCTCCATAACTCCGTTCGATATGCGACCATATGGCGAATCCTTTTGCCAGCCGCTTTTAAATCGTCGAGGATACGGCGAGTCCTTCGACGAGAGTGCTCTTCTTCGCGCCCTTTTCGCCTCTCTCTCTCTCTCTCTCTCTCTCTCTCTCTCTCTCTCTTTCTCGTTCTTTCTCTCTCTCTCTCTCTCTCTCTCTCTTTCTCTATTGCTGGCAACTTGACCATATACGCAACTTTTACAGCGACAGGTGGCTCCGGAAGAAGGAAAAGAATAAATTTTGGCCTTGTCTAGAAAACTCCTGACGTTTTGGGAACATTGCCTAGACCCTATACTATAGATCGATATTTGGTGAAATAACCGATGATTTTCTCAGATTAAAGCTCATCACTCTTATCCCTGTAAATGACATGACATTTCCATATGTGACATTTAAAAAATGACGTCTTTCGAAATTCATGAATTCTATAATTGTTAAGTATTATTGAATTGAATCTCTAGTATCATAACTACAGCTGAATTATCCGGAAATATCAGGAGTTCAATTTTTGAAGATTTTATTGTATTTTGTCTCATAAGGGAGAACAAAAAGACAATGAGAACAAAAAGACTGAAATTATCAGGCAACAAATGTTACGTTGATTTTCGAACTTTAGTGTGAAAATCTGAAAATCAATAGAATAAATAGGCTGTGCATGCTCATATATATACACTCGAGGCTTATGGCTTTGTGTAATTTAACACAAAAGTGCGGTTCGTCGTCGTCTAAATTACAAACCAGCCTGTTAAATCAATTTAACGCCCGACGATTCCAATTTTCACTATGGTGGCATTTAGGCATTTACAAAAGAACATATATATAAAGGGATATATATATATATATATATATATATATATATATATGTATATATATTCTATCTACTAACTAGCTGTGTTGCAGCGTGTTTGTTCAAATGTAGCATATACACATTACATATACTAAACGCGCAGCTGCCTTATTTTAAAAAGGTGGCGTCGAGAGACTCATTATCGCGTTTATGCCGCAATAGCAAAGCGCGTGAGCATTCAAGAGGTAGAAAGAAAAAAAAAAAAAAAAGATGCCACGTAGATAAGGATTTACGGGCATGAAACGCGCTCAGACAACGGTCAGCGTGTTGGTCCGAGAGAGGCGGAAAAGCAGGTGAAAAAGCAGTTGAGAAAAGGAAACCTCGAGAATCGAGAACGAAGAAATAAAGCGCAAAAGGTTTCTTGTTATGTCGTTATATTAGCTGAGAGAGAGAGAGAGAGAGAGAGAGAGAGAGAGATCTTCATTTACACGGAACTGGAATCATCCTTCGATTTATCGGACATTCATAGGATTCCACCTGCACATCACACGATTGTAGTAATCGGATTAACACCATGGCTAGAAAATTTCTTGTCTTACATCCGGGGCCTTATTGAGGACGGATGTAACGCTGGAAATTTTCGAATTTTTTTGTTTTCTTCGTTCTTCGTGTTTTCTTGATAAATGATATTATAACTTATTATTTCAAAAACAAATTACAGTTTATTGAAACTTGGAAATAATATCGTACGTAGATATATATATATATATATATACTATAATATAGGACATATTGTGAAAATTGAGAATATTTTTTGTTTTGTTCGTACGACATACTCCGGTAGTTTGAGGAAGAGGAAGTCACGTATAGGCAATCGAGAGTGCGTATAGGACTTTAAGCTCGTGGATTTTCAACGAGAACCTTCGAAGCGACGTAAAAGTGAGCTCGACGGTCGTAAAGATCCGGCGAGAGCCTTGGGAGAAAAAGGAAAAAGAGAGAAAGAGAGAGAGAGAGAGAGAGAGAGAGAGAGAGAGAGAGAGAGGGAGGGAGAGAGAGACTGTCACACACGGGGCGCGAACATGAAACGAGAGCCGAGGGGCTGTCGCGCCCACGGGTGTTTGGATGACATCGCGAGGAAAACCAGAAGGGGTTGTTAACCCTCCCCCATTGCTCCCTCTTTCTGGAACTCTTGCATCCCCCCCTCCACTATCAGTGAATGTGGCAGCCCCTTCGAGCCAAAGATTTGCAACACTCTCGCGTATCCAGAATTTTCAACTTTGAACTCGCACGTGTGTCATTTCAAAGAAAACATATATATCCTGTGCAAAAAGTATTTTTTTCAATTTTCGTATTTTTCGTCACACTGAATTATTTTAATGGCAAATAAAAATAAGTCAACCCCCTGATGCGATGAAAAATAAAAAATTGTCAGTTTTATCAAATTAACTTTCGAAAAACCCCTTTTAAAAAATGTTGTGACGTCTTTTTAAAGGATGCTTGGATATTAAATGCTTCAAACTTTTCCATTTTAGTCAAGAAAATTTATGTTTTCTCATACATCTCGAAGGATCAAAAGGTCTCATTCTCTCCTTGTTGCTTATTCACGATATATTATATAATGCTGGCTCGTTCAGATAAAATGGCCAATATGATAACGCGATAAAGATCAAATGGATTTTTTGGTGAAGCAGCTACGGTAAAAGGGTGCTATTAGACTTTCCAGTTATATGAGATATATATATATATATATATATACGTACTAAGAAGAGTATGCGAAAGCGAGAGAGAGCGAGAGAGAGAGAGAGAGAGAAAGAAAGGGGGTCAAAGGAAACGCTTTTCGATGGCCCCGAAGGATGAAGAGAAAAACGACGGAGGAAGTTATTCACCGGCAGAGGCTGCAACGCAAGAGGATGCGCGCGATGTCTCTTTGCCAAAAGAATGTATATATAACATGTATATATACATATGTACTATATATATATATATGTTTATATTTATATACTCTCGTGAAAAATCTATGGAGTTTTGGCCCTCTACGATGTTCCCTTACACTTTTTTCCTCTGAAATATGCATCAACTTAGAGAGTCTGGGAGATAAAATATTCCGACGAGGCACAGGGAATAATCCCCCCCCCCCACCCCCACCTTTTGGCCTTCGCCAGCAGATTCTTGCCTCGTGTTCGCCCCCGCGACCCTCATCATCCCCCTAAAATGGTCCAGGGCCTACGCACTCTTCTTTTTCTCATTAATTCGGATCCCAAATCTAGTACACTATTTGATGCAACTCGTTATACCGCAAAGAAAATCTTTTTGAAAATCTTGATGGAAAAAAGATTTTCAAGTCTAAAAATACATGACCGATTTGGCTTTGATGAAGCCTGCGTGTCTACCTTTTTTCATATAGTTTCCCTTTAAGGACTTTTTGTGTCACAAATGGGATAAGAAGGACGCACATAGACCAAAAAAAAAGGGTGACATTTGACAGCAGAGTTTTGCGTTCGCGTTCGCCCTACTGACCCTCCACATGGATATGTTGAGAGCCCCTAGAATAATACCGCTGGTCTACACGCTCTTTTTTTTGTCCTCCATTCGAATACGAAATTTAATATACAGTAATTGATCTAAGTCGTCTTGGATACTGCAAAGAAAATATTGGCCAAATTTTATGGAAAAAATTCACCAAGCCAAAATATAAGGTCAAATTTAGTCACGATGAAGTCTGCGTTTGTCCAAATCAGTATTTGGATATTTTAGGGATTTTTGTATCGTAAGTGGGCCTGCTTGTGTACCTTTTTTCATATAGTTTCCCTTTGAGGACTTTTTGTGTCACAAATGGGATAAGAAGGACGCACATAGACCAAAAAAAAAGGGTGACATTTGACAGCAGAGTTTTGCGTTCGCGTTCGCCCTACTGACCCTCCACATGGATATGTTGAGAGCCCCTAGAATAATACCGCTGGTCTACGCACTCTTTTTTTTCTCCTCCATTCGAATACGAAATTTATCGTATCGTAAGTGGGACAATAAGGGCCAAAACAAGGGGAAAAGGATAAAATTCTAATTCGAAGCTCCTAATCTGTACGTTAAATAGAAGAAAAAACAATTTAATTTTTTCGCCACGAGATCTCAACTAAAACTTGTTTGCATTCTCATAAGGTGGTAAATCGAGTAAAAAAAAAAAGACACATCAACTGCAAACAGTTGGGACGAAAATCAGAGCGTGCCCCGACGTAAAATATATGCCAAGTCAGGAACCAGTAAATTTTATTCTTCCATAATCTCAAACAATTGTCAAAAAAATAATTTAAAAAGACGCTGAATTTGCATATGTGACATTTTTGCAATTCATCGTTAATGATCATTGAATTTTCAAGCCCCCAAATAAGCCTTCAATTATAATATACGTAAAATCAAAATAAAAGAGTGAAGAAAAAAAAAAGTGTTTTGTTAAAAATGCAAAAAAGTACACACGCGCTACGTCTTGCAATGAAAAAGCAGTTCTACGCACGAGGGTTGTTTCCGAGAAGGCTTCTGTAGAACTTTCCAGGGAAAAGCCGGAAAAGAGAATTCGCAGCCACCTATAGGATCTCCGGATCTCGTCTGCGTCGACGAAGAAGGAGGGGGGAAGGAGGAGGGGTGGATGAAGAGCGATTCGAACCTGAGGACTCGCACGGATGGACGTAAGAAAACGTAGTACGCGATGGAAAAGGAAGTAAAGAAACGGTGAACGGACACCACGCACCGGGGTGAGAGAGAGTTGCTATAGAAACACTAATACCATCTCTCTCGCTCTCCTTTTCATGGCATATATATATATATATATAGGATCGTGGGTGCAAGAGGATGAGAAACTTTGGGCGAGGAGCGTCAGCGAGGATAAAGGGAAAGGACGAGAGAGGGAGGGGGTTGACTATGGCCCGCAACGGGGGAAGAAAAAATAGCGAGGGTGAAAAACCTTGGGGGGTGACTCAAATAAAAAAACGGATCAATATTAACTCTTTTTTCAGGGGTAGATGGCCCTAAGGGTGAGCGGAGGAGGGGAAATGGCTGAGGCTTGAAGCCTGGACGGGCTGAGTGTAGCTCGTATTTCCAGCGCACTGCTACAAGCCCCTCCAACCCCTCGACATCCCTCTCGTTCGTTTTTTTCTTTCCCTCGCTTTTTTTTTTCCACCCCACCTTCCCGATAGCGCTTTCTTCGTCGCCCTATATCGCTCTCATTTTCCTTTCTCTTTCGATTTCCCGGCCACACAGAGAGAGAGGCAGATAGCTCTCGTGGTGGTGCGTCTCTCGAATCTTATCTCTCGTTTGGGTTTCGGTTTTTCTCTTTCTCTCTTTCTCTCTCTCTCTCTCTCTCTCTTTCCCTCTCACTTTTCTTCGAGAAACCTTTTCATCCCCTCCGCGAATCCCTTCGCCCTCTCCCGACAAGAAACCCAAGGGCTCCTATACATATATATAGACGCATCGGGGAAACGAAAGCTAGAATACAAAATTAGCTTTCGCCGCGTGGTCGACCCGATCAACGTGTAGGTATAATGCGCTCTCCGTTTTACGAATAAGAACGTAGTTTAACGATCTTCTCGTGACCAAGTATAAGGAGGGTAGCGATGGGGTTATAAATTTTTAATGGCACGGGTTTTATTTGACCGGAATAATTATGAAATTTGGGTCAATTGATTCCAAAATACGATTTATATAATGATGTGAAGAGTGTCAAATGTTCAAACAAAACTGCGACTGAAGGACAAAAAAAATAGAGAAACGATTTTATATAAATGCCAAAAGCCCTTTTAAATATACATTAAGAACTTTTTATTGCAATTAACTATGATAAAAAGATAATAAATATACACACACACATATATATATATATATATATGTATATATGGTTTATGCAACTTCTTACATCCCTCAAAGTTTGCACTTTTTCGATATAAAATACTTTTGCATATTCTCATAACTCAATAGTTATACATTACAACTAACGCATTGTTTTAAGTATAAAATTACAATCGTACGTGAAACAATACTGATGAAATTTTTATTCAAATGAATTTATCATTTAAAAAAAAATTGTTTGATTAAAATATAAAAATTTTGTTGAATTTTTCAACTCATACAATAATTATATTTTTATGTTAATAAAAAAGTATTGCTGCCCTGAGTGAATTCGATATAATTATTATATCTTGGCTCGGAATCGTTAGCGAGCCCCCCCCCCCTCACCCCTTCACCAGTCTTCTGTGTAAATCGACGGTGGGTACCCTCGCGTTTCCCAAATATACTGGGGTATGTTATAATACACTGACAGAGTGTATAGAAAGCCTTATGCGTGCTTCGTAAACGATACCGAATCGTGTTATAATGGCTCTGCACCATCGGTGGTACTCGATAAAGATTGATGTATCCACTCCACTATATCCTTCCCGCCCCTTTTCATGTATACTTCAACTCATATTCATACACATTATACATGCAATAGGTGACAATATTTTACAATAATGCGAAAAAAAAAAAACACCGAACACTTCATTTAATTTTCATACAAATATATTTTTGACCCAAAATCATAATTTAACATTTACTCAATTTTTTTTTTTTACATTATACATTTTGCATTAAATTAAATGCAAGATTTCTAAAGAATTATTTTGCCACTCTCGCATTATGTAACTGATTTATCCGAAACGACAAATGTCAAATTTCGAAAAAATTGATTATCTAACTTTGAATAAATACCATAAAAATTTTCATTATATGAGTTTTGGTTTTTAAAATTCAACGAGGCGAATTCATCTGGAGTCACATCATTCGATCTGTTCGCCCCAATATAATGAGTACAATTTTTCTTCAATTCTTCGGATTGGAGATATTTTTTAAAATTTATAATATAAATCCTGAAAAAATTCTTACAAAATACACAAAGTCGTTGATGTAATATAAAAATATATATATATATATATATATATGTATATGGGGCAAGTTTTGACGGTACATGGTGAGCAGGAGACCGTGTATCTTAAGATCGGAGGGACACGAGCATGGGGGAAAAAAAAGAGTCGCCCTCCAAATTTCCTGACTGCTTCGATACTGCCTTTACTACTACTACTACTACTACTACTACTGCTGGTGCTGCTGCTGCCGCTGCGTCGTTCGTCCTTCGTCCTTGACTTCCGGCGGACCCTTCGTCGAGCGCAACCCTTCTCCGCTGGTCGACCCAGCGCGGTGATCCTCCCTTACTCTCTCTCTCTCTCTCTCTCTCTCTCTCTCTTCCTCTCCCTCTTTTTCCTCTACGCCCTCGCGGTCATGACCAAAATAATGTGAGAAAGCGAGAGAGAGAAAGTGAGGGAAATAAAAAGAGCACCCCCAAACAAACAGGCATTTCCATGGTAACGCACAATTACTACGGGGTTCGAACCACTATGCCAACGTGTAGGATATCTATATATATATATATGTATGTGTGTGTATATATATATATATATATATAGTATACTCACGACTGTCCTCTTGCCTTTTTCCTCCTCAACCCTCCATCCTGCTTCTTCGCGACTTGCTCCTCTCTCGTATCCTCTCTGCTTTATTTTTTTTTCGCCTCCACGTGGCTCTCGCAGATACCACCGAGTTGGATTACGTGCGCAGTAGAATTCCGTCAGTGGGAATTCTTTTTTTTTTCGTCTATATGAATCCTCTTTGGGTTTTAATGCCAATTACCAAGCCACTTGAAAGATCAATGTATCCAAAAATTATCCTTTGAATGTATCTCATATATATATATATATGTGTGTTCACATATGCTTCGCATATATACTTAGCCCAAGGTGCATCAGAGGTATAAAATATTTCGTACAAAATTACATACGTCTAATAATCATTTTAATTGAAATGAAAATTTATTCTTCTATTTAATTTTTCTCCGCATACTTTCATCATACAAAAAAATGATTAAAATGATTGATACGATGACAGTTTTTTTTCCTAATTTTCTAAACGAATTTGGAAATGGGTCAAACGGTTGCAAAATAACCATCGAGTCATGTGGCAAAGAAAAATTGAAAAAAAAATCAGTTGAGTTATTTATTTCGCAGAGTACAGTAAAACACTTGGGGTTTATATATATTTATACGAATACTTCGCTCGCTGCCCGATATCTCATGTAAATTCATGTGAAAAAAAAAAAAAAAAAAAAAAATGAAACGAAACGGCAGCCAATATGCAGTAAATTTATGCCGATCGTCCGGGCAAGTGACACTTCTCGCGCATTCGTTCGTTGTCCCGTGTGTCTTGATCTACTATACCTACTTATTCCTCGTTGGCGAATGGCGTTGTTGTTCGGGGGTTGAAACGGGCTGGTAGGAGAGTCAGGAGGGACAGGGGGAGGGTGAAATCGGGTTTTGCTGCACATGGACCAGCAGCCTTTTTCTTTTTTATAGATCACATTTATGAGGATGCTAGGACATCGAAGAGGCGCTTCCTGGCGCGTGCGGTCGTGTGTGATCGATATATAGCTGTGATCGTTCCTCCACTGTTTGACATGCTTATTTTCTCGCTCACACTATAACGCCCTACATATACGACGCCCCTTGTCAAAAGAGATATATAAACGAATGAATTTATATTTTCTCTTACATTTTTATATACTGTGTCACTTGCCACTTGTTCGTAGACGCGAGTTGACAATTGTCGAAATAATGAAATGTTTAAAAAAATTGGGCTTGAGTCCGATTATTACAAATTTAGACAAAGCTCCGTTTGTGTTATTCTGAATTTTTTGCACCGTAATACACCGACAGCTTTGTCATATTTAGCGAAGTAAAAGTCTCCTGTCAAGACTCAATTCTGTCAATTAAATTACCAAAAACATCGTATTTTTTTCTAACTCAATTTTCACTTTTTTTAGTGTTTAGAAAGATTGTATATATAGAAAGTCGTCTTCTGTCAATTTAGGTTCTGTCAACATCTCATTTTTATCATTTCGCAGTTTTATTATCTTCTCAATGACGATTCTGTCATCAACCACCATTTTCTCAATGGGAATTAATTTCAACCTCGATTCTAGCAAACGTTTAATCGATATCTGTCATTCGAGTCCACTGACATTGCAATATATTGACAGAATTTACATAATACCATCCCGAGGGAATTGCCAAAAGTTTGCTTCTCCACACTTGGACTTTCCAATTTCTCTACTCTATATCATTCTTTATTTTGGGGCCTCGTTTTTCTTCAATGCTTTTTTTTTTAATCTACTTCGTTGTGGCACTCGCTGTGTTATGGATGTCCGAGAGCGAGGGATGAGCGATGTTCCAATATGTCTCCGAGCAAAATACTCGAGGGAGATTTACGCGAGGGGTTTCGATCTTCAATTTTAATCGTATGATTTGCCCACTACGACCCCCATGTCTCTTCGTCCTATATAACATGCATCTGACAAATACCCAAAAACAGCTCTCCTCGATCACCCTCCAATTTCTTATTTTTTGTCTTCTTTCTCTCGTACGCGAAATACCCCAATTTTCGTAAAAGGGTAAACCGATCAAAAAGCTCAGTCTGTGAAGTGGACGCGTCGCACACGCGCCAGCACAAACAGCCCATGTAATAAGCAGGCTTGTTATAATCCGTGGTGTCGCCAGATATCAAGGGATATATCGTATATTTAGTGATAGAATCCGAAACTTGCACCCCCAATGTACACCCCATACAACTTCTTCATATATACATATATATATGTACTGAAAAATAATTTTAACCCGAGTGCTTTGCATCTTTGCATTTACACAAATGGATAAAAACATTTTTTTTTACATCTTTCCCTTTTTTTTTCACGGAATTTTTGAGCTGACGAATATCAAAAAAGAAAAGGACAATCCAGAAGAATAATTGCACCCAATTTAATAAATCAACTTATTTTCCACTAAAATGTGAAAATGATTTTTTTTTCCTAATGATCACAAAGCCATTTTCGTAAAATGAAAATTCCATGAAAAATTGTGAAAATGGATTTATTGTCCCCACAAATCAGTGGTTGAACCGCCAGACAGCGATCAACCGAATTTAATTCATGCTCAATGATAGTTGCTATTTCACACCGTGTCATGCCCCGAGGCATCGCAATCAAATGTTCTCTATATCCATCTGTCTATAGAATTTTTTTACCCTGTCGTAAGGGAGATGGGGAGAAAAAAAAGATGACGTAGAAGGAGAAAAAAAATCAATGATATCGATTGGCATTTTGGCTTATGCGTACCGAGAATGATTGTCTGCCATTGCCTGCTGTTCGCGCTCCTTTTTTTCTTTTGAATAGGAAATCGCCGCACAGACAAGTTCAAGGTCGAAAGCCACTCACTACGATCAACCCTGCTGAATTAATGGGGAGCACTCGAGCGAACCAAAGAGCCTCACTCGTTGCAATAAAGGTAGTCTCGTGGCTTTTTCATAGGGGTCGTTTTGATTCAAACGAAATTGGACGGTCAGTCGTCCAACAGTCGAGATCTCATTAAGAGGATATCTGAATATTTTTTTCCCTCTTATGTTGACCGAACATTTCAACCAATTTTCATGAGCATTATTCTTCTACCATTTTTTTTCCGCCATTTTAATTTCATTTAATAACAATCAATAAACGATAAATAATCATATACGAGGGAATATTTATTGCATTTCCCAAGATATCAGGTAAATAATAAATGCATATTAACATGTATGGAGAAAAACCTCGATGTATGTTCTCAGCATGGCTGATCCTCGTCAAGGGTACGTGCAGTACCCTTTAACATCCTGAAATACGAGAGACTTTCTCGCGTCATCGCAGACGCTCCAAGCATTATGTGAGAGCTGTGGTCCTGTCAAAGTACTCCTCTCGCGCACAATGGCGACTTCTCATAATAGATATTTTATCTCTTATATGCTCGAGTATATATATATATATATATATATATATATATATATATATTCATATATATATATATTCATATATATATATATTCATATATATATATGTTATAGTTAATATATAATATATAGATATACGTCGAGAATATACGAATACGTTAAACATACGATACAATACTTACATACGCATGCTGCTCACGTATATCTTGCTTTTATTTACATAATAGTGGCTAGTATACGTCGTAGTTCTCTGGTCACATCCACGATGGAGAGAGAATTTCTCATTGCGTATTATAGCATATTCCTCGTATACCCAAAACCATCATCTCGTATGCGCTTATGATTTATGCAACGTACATATGAGTTCTTATATAGTATATACATAAGCATGTATATATGGGCAACGAATTTGTCTGAATTCGTTGATATGGGCTACCTTTAATCCTGCAGAATCCATAAAGGACGAAAAAATACCCTGGAAAAAAAAAACTTGATTTTCCCAATTATGATATATGAGGTATTTTTAAATGGGACGTTTGTTGTATGAATGAATTTTTGGGATTCTTGTGTATGTTTGATTAAAGATTTGAAAAAAATGTATTTGATCGAAATACTGAGAAATATGTAGATATTTATTTTTAAAAATCTACTTAAATGTAAGCTGTGTTATTTCTGTCAAAAAAAAATTCATACGAATTTTATTAAATTTATTAATCTGACATATAATAGGGCTATTTACAATTTGCCCGAATAGATTTTCATTAATGATTATTAATACATTTTGTTTTATCGTAATGCATTTCATTCGAGTGTAAATACACTTTAATTGAATAAAATAAATTATTCTTGTGATACGAAGAAAAATTTGGTTTTTAAATAAAAACAAGCGATGAATCTTGCCACGAGAGCCAAAAATCAAATTCAAGGACTGATCATTCAATGCTCCAAATGTTTCAATACACTAAACGCAAAAACGTATATTTTTTACTTTTTCTCTCGTAATGTTCATTCGTCTTAATTTTTTAGCTTCTCAAGTCCCTTAATCACAAGCCCTATATATATATATATATATATATTCGTCTTTCCCTCTCGGAGTTTTCACCACCTGCGACCCTTTTCTCTCTCCGAGCCATCATCAGCCTCGAGATTGGCTACTGTTGAGAAATTGCTATAAAAATTAATTTATCTTGGACGCCAGAGAGGGTGGCAGATGGTGGGTGGGATGAGACGCGAGGAGGCTGAGTAACGAAAACGAGTTTCTACTTGCTGCAGACGTTCTTCTCTCGATGTGGAAGAGGAAAAAGTTAAAAAAAAAAAAAAAGGAATCAAAGAGAACGAGGAGAAGAGAAAGAGAGAGAAGATGAGTCCGAGTTGCGACCCCGTGCGTACTCCAGCGTCTTCCTCTTGCCTGGCATATCATTACCCACCCCCTGGCAAGCGCTCTGCCTCGACGTTTTACCCCTCCAGCCCCGTTGGATTCCTTTTTTTTTCTTTTCCTCGTCGCCATCGCCCCTTAAAGCTCGCGATTCCCGCGCGTCTTCTTCTGGCTCTCTCTCTCTCCCTCTCCTTCTCTCTTTTTCTACCCCATCTTCTTTGCTCAACCCTGCCGTACTTCGGTTCACCCGGTGGCTCGAACCCCCTTTGGTATATATACACAGGCATATATAACCCCCACAATTATATATATATATATATATATATATATATATAATTGTGGGGGTGGTAGGCAATATGGCCGCCGTACACTACCCCGTTTATATACCCGTACTCAGCTACATTACGCGACCCGCGCTGGTTGCTTAATTACGCAAGCTACCTTTTGCGCAAGCGAAAGAGAGAGATAAACTCGATGCTCGAGCGATTGCGCGCGTGTGAAACTCGCCCGGTCTATGAAAGAAAGACGGAAAAAAAGTTTGAGGATGGGCGGACGTAACCACCCCTTCCCTCCTCTTTTGCTTTCGACATCGTCGAGCTTCTTTTATCTCGTCCTCTTCTTCATCTTCCATCGCTACGGAAGGTGAAACTGCGGAGGGTGGGGGGTGGGAAGGGGTGCAAACTGCCTAATCTTCACGAATCTTCAAACTGTGAATTTTTAATGAAATATAAGAGTTTTTATTCAACACTTTATTTCAATGTTTTTATAGCTAATTGTTATTATTGTTTAATATTTTTGTTACGGTTAATAGGAATCAACATGCAGGGAAAATCATAAAACTATTGGTCGTAGTTTTTTATTTATTATTTTTTAGAAATGCATTTTCATTATTTTATTTAAT
The DNA here is from genome assembly GCA_963669185.1 of Dyspetes luteomarginatus. Lineage (NCBI taxonomy): Eukaryota > Metazoa > Arthropoda > Insecta > Hymenoptera > Ichneumonidae > Dyspetes > Dyspetes luteomarginatus. The sequence continues at coordinate 25,213,239 of OY769905.1, forward strand.
TATTTACTTAATTTTTTTTCAATTTTTTTTTTATTAGCAGTAAATTGCATGTTGTATAAAGTATTTGATAAACTTTTTCAGAAAAGACGCAAAAACTAATCAAACTGGGTAATCATAAAACTTGTTGAAAAAAATGTATCCATGAATATAGGGAAAAAAAGTTTGGAAAAGTTGGTGACAATATTTTCTCTTGCTCCCCATCACGTGTTTCCCCCACTTCGTTTGCCTTTCGCACGAGACGCCATAGCGAGTTCGAGATAAGACGAAGGCCGTTGAAGAATTACGAGAGGGTGTGCGATACACCCTTCGGAGCGAGAGGGTGGACGCGCGCTATTTCAGGAAGCTCCGGGCGCTTCTTCAATGCTCCAGCCTCCAATCTTGCTTCTTCACCAACCCCTCACTGCCATTGCGTTAAATTAATTTTCCCTGGCCAAACAATGCCCGAGATACAGGAATAAATGCAAGGCGTTGGTATACGTACAACCCCAACAGGCATCGTCAGATTTCTACAGGATAAAAACGACTCTTCCTGGAGTACAGAGGGTTTTTTTTTTTTTTTTTTTTTGCAAACGTTATAATTTTTTATAATTCTCAAACTTTCATTCAACAGAGACATGAATTAAATTATTATTGATTTATTACGACAATTATGCTTCGAATGATTTTTCCTTTCTTTCAATTTACTGCGGCAATCGATTAATCCTGAAAAATGTTCAACGCCATTAACGAAAAATTACATCCAAAATTTCCCAGATGAGAACACAATAAAATAAAAAAATTGGAAAATGTGATCTTATAATCTGTAGAGCTTTTTGCAATTGAACTACTTTTAATAATATATTCCGCTAATTTCTATCAATTGAATAAATACTTTAATTTTTTTATTTCATTTCATAGCCATTGGCACTTGCAAATCTTAGATTTGTAATATTCGATTTTAGGGGATGATGAAAAAAAAATCGTTCCTCAAAATATCGGAGTGCCAAATTTACATCTTTCTGTCATTTGGGATGCGGCTTGCTGGCTCATTCGATCACTCTCACGTCCAAGTACGAAAATGATCAATCAACCCTTTAACTATCGTAGCAACCCTCTCTTCGTGCGTTGGTCCCTGTAAAAACCCTCCCGATGCTCGTATGCATAACATTATAATATATACTATGCATAATATATGACGCAAGATCCTGCATATACCCTTGGCATTAATCAACCGCCCACTGACAAAAAAAAATCCATAGCCCACCCCATACAAAGCACGACAGGGTCGAGCATTTTTATATCCGCGTGGTGTTCTTATAAAATCCCCGTGCACCCTTTTTTTTCGTTCCAGGCGGTATAGAGCGCTCCTATGTATACCCTCGGTCTAGGCTACTCCGATCGGCATGTCTATATATATATATATGTATATCTATATACGATCTCTACGCGTGGGGTGAAAAGAAAAATAAAAAATTCAAATCGCAATTTCTCTCGCAACGCCTCGAAGCTTCTCTCTATATGATTGTGAGAGTCGAAAGGCCAAATGGGCTCTTCGGTAGCCATCAAAATTTATGATAAAGCGCAAGGGTAACAACGTAAAATTTCAACAAGAAATAATTCTAAAAGTATAAAATTTCGTGATTAAAATGCGGAGAAAAAGTTTATTTTAATTGAAAACATGAAATTTAAAAAGCTCAGTATATTTAAATTTAAATAATGATATCGAACAAAATTTATTTAGCCAATTCTCAAATTAAACAATCAAACTTAAGTTAATTATATTTCATTAAGAATTAATTCTTCTCCTTTATCCATTAAAATGATTCAAATAGAAATAAAATTCTTTTTGAGTGGACAAGACACTTTTTTTTAAATAAAACGTTTGTTTAATTTTTATTAGTGCCATTTCATCCCCAATCTATATATTTGAGAAGCAAAATTTTTTTATTTTTCAATATCTCGCCTCTCAATGAGCGAATGCTCTAAAGCACCACACGGGCAAAGATACATCGGAGGCTGACGCTCGTCAGTTTTTTTCCAATGTGGGGTTCGAACCCTTTTTTTTCTTCGATAAGACACCGGGGAAAGGGTATATATCCATAGGATGTTACGGTGCCAGAGCACAGGGTGAAAGGATTCATCCCTTTGGCATATACCTATATATATATATATACAGTATATGGAAAATTGGGGGTGCGTGGATCCTCGTCGTCACCGTCTGAGGGGTTAAAAAAAAATGGATTGGGTGCGACTGTGGGTGAGTCACAACTACTATCGGCTCTATGGGGTCGACCAACATCACCGTTTCTTCTTTTCGCTCTAGGATATATACCCGTGGGGTGAGGCAGGGAGGGTTAGTGGGAGGTGTAAAAGTTACAGCTATTGGCCACTTAAGCAAGCAAAAAAATCGGTTATTGGCATGCCTCCATCTTTGTCTATCTAAGAAATTTCGTTACAGGGACTGACAATCACTAAAAGGGTGGCCAATAAATATACTTTTTTCCTATATACATACATATACATATATAATATTGTCGCTGCAGACTTTTTATCTACAAGCATTTGTAGCGCAGCTCACCGTCGCGAGCTCGCCCTGCTCGCGGTCCAGTTGCACCCTTCTGGCACTTTATACACATAAATGTACCCACGCACACACAGACATATATATATATATAGTATACTCACTCACCCTCTCGCGCAGCCCTGGCAGCTCCTATATGCTTTTACGATCGACCCCGCGCGTTCTACTACCGCATGCCATGGCATCGACGAACGCACGAGAAATTATTCATGAGATGCGCGCGACTTTTTTTTTTACACCAAAGAAACACCCGTTCTCGCGTGTCCCGATTTTTTTTTTTTTTTCCATAATATCGTTTTCTACTGTATGGGTATTGATATTTAACTGCATCCATTAAATTACAGGATTTGAAGGAATTTGTAGGAATTTTTATGCTTTGTCATCTGTGGATGAATTTTGAAAATACGAACGGTGAAAAATAATTTTTCACACATCTTTTATATTTTTTGGCATACAAATTTTATGTATTCTGATATCACGCTGATATCACCGACTATGGTACGTGAAAATATTTTGTAAGAAAAAATTCCATTTATTCATTAATTCATGATTATAATTAATAAACTCCAAGTTCGTAAAAGTTAAAATACTAATATTAAAAAAATCTCTTTTATTCACGAATTGTCAAAAATATCATGCACTTGGTATTCCTAATAATTTTTAAACGAGCATAATTTTATATAAAAAATATTAATTCAATTAGACAGTCGATGTTGTTATTTTATTTTAACCTTTCAAGTCTTCCAGACGTTTTCTTAATTTTATTGATGCCCATCGTTGTGGGGTCTGAGAATGAAAAGCGGTGATCCTAACTCGATACAGAATTGCTCGAACGGTGTCAGCATTGCCAAAGAGCAGTATTGGGTAGTAGAGTACAGCATTCGTATATATATATGTGTATGTATATATATATATATGTGTATGTGTGTATATATATATATATATATATATATGTATGTATACAGTAGCAGCAGCATAAGAAAAAAAAGCAAAAAAAAAAAACAATCCACCCCCCACGGTATTTCATCGGGTACAGAGCTCGGGTGGCTGCGCCACCCCATTCGCGTCCCGCGGGGTCTTAAGCCACCCACAGCCGTTACGCGTTACCCTCTATATCTGGCGCAACAGAGCGAGTCGAGAGAAAAACGTCGACGCCAGTATAGCCCAAGAGATGACGCGAGAGCGCACAAGTAATTTCGCTTAAAAACGTAATTAGTGTGCGTCGGGCGATGGGGTTGAGGGAGAGAAAAGAAAAAAAATCGTTAAGGGATGAGAATCGTGGGGGTCGGGACGAGTGAGGTGAGGGGATGCAGAGAGAGAGAGTGAGAGAGAGAGAGAGAGAGAAAGGAAAAGAACCAAGTTTTTTTCGTAGCGTGGGGTGCAGAGCCCGAGGGTGGCTTCTCGGGGTAGCCTTTCGCCCCGCGGGGTTTTCCACCCTCGTAGTCCTTCGTCTCGGCCTACTTCGTCGTGGCACAAGTAAGTTTTATCCTTTCTTTTTCTTGCTTTCTCTCTTTCATTTATAACATATATAATATATAATACATATATATATATACATATAATACGTATATATACATATATATATATATATATATATATTTCTCCATCCTTATCTCCTCTCTCTTGCCGTCGAGATGCCCGATCAAATCTTAGGGGTGGACTTTTGGCTGAAACAACCGTAGGACAAGGAGCTACAAGGGCGAGTCAGACTTGCTGGTAAAAGGTAACAGTATCGACTACTTCAAGTTTTTACCACGTCCTATATTTATAACAAATTTATATACACAAATATATATATATATACCGAATATAGAATTATGACGTAGCAAAACCATTTGCTAGATAAAAGAAATGCGTTACACGGACCTCCAGACACGGGGGATAGTGCTTGAGACTTTGTGAAATAAATTTGGGTAAAAGGAAAGTGTCAGGGCTGTGGCTATGCGAGGGAGAACGTACCGTCTCCTGGCACGAAAAGAACCACCTGAGACCGCATCGAGCATCATATGAAACGATATGGCAATATTGTAGAATATATATAAGCAACTATATATGTTGTAGATCATTGTTGGAGCACCCAAAGTCGTGATATGTGTACAAGACGCTTTTAGCTTTCTAAAATACTCACAAAAACTGCTAGTAAATAATAATAATAATAATGATAATGATAATAAGAATGCTATCTCTTCGTCCGAGGGTGGTTTTTCGATTTGCATCCACCCACCAGTCACATGAATCTTTAATTCAAATTGTTATTGTTCGAATCCCCTCCCACACCCCGAAAACGCTTTTGGACTTTGGACGAAATTTGTAAAATTTCTCGGACGAGCAGCGAGACCCCTGTCTGAGCTCTTCAAATTTGGGTTAGTCGCCGTGAAGCAATGGAATGGCTAAAAGACGAAATAAGAGGAGGTGGAAAAAAATAAGGGGGATGATGAAAAAAAGACGTTTGAGATAGAAGAAAAAATAAATTCGAGAGAACTGTACGTGAAAATTCTGGTCTTCCTAACTGCGTGATACTGCTAGAGATGAAAGGGGAGCGAATTCCCGTTATATATATATATATATATATATATAGACTTGATATATAAGACTATACAGACGAACATAGAGGAAAAGAAGAGTAAAGTTCGCCACCGAGTCTGATTACAAATTTATAAAGAAATAGATCTTGCCGAGAAAACGCGGCGAGTTGTACGGGTGAGAAGGGCAACTGGGTGAAACGGACAGATATGGAGGAGCAGAAGACGGAGGAGTGGGGTTTTTGGGAGGGGATTTAAATTCAACTCTCCCCTGTTCCATTTGGTCTCTTTTCTCGTGATATACGCACAGAGAGCAAAACGGGTAAAGTCTCTTAGACCTTGCAAAACTGGCGTGAGGGGTGAGATGACGTGGAGGGATGAAGGGGAGAGAGAGAGAGAGGGAGAGAGAGAGAAAGGCAATGTAGAAAGAGGTGGCTGAAAAGAGACTCGAGGGTGGTCCTCTAGCGAGAGCTCGTCAAGAGGGTGAAAAATAAGGAGAACGTAAAAAAGAAAATGAGTTTACTTCTGGACCTGGGACTCTTTACTCCCCCAACCATCGGATGGGCGAAGGGGTGTATATATAGTCAGCGTTAACCCACACCTACCCCTGTATCTTTCGCTCTTCTTCGCGAAACTTCAGAATGGCTGATTGAAACGGGCACACGATCTTTAATTCAAAGAAACCTTTTGAAACGACACGCCCAGCTTAACTAATACAAAAGAGTCGAGTATGGATAAATGCAAAAATATACCTCGTCTATACGTATCTCTCATTATTGCAATCTCGATTCTACTGAATCTTCTCCGAAAGTGAACTATAGGAAAGTGGCGAAAAAAAAAAACCAAAATTGAGCTTTTAGTTCAAATTTGGAATTACTTTGTACCAGAAAATTTATATATTGTAGAAAAAGTAAAATAAGGGTGGCGAGAAAAGATCATGACAATATTTCGCACAATTTATCATTGAATACTTCAGCATAATAATTTAATTTAGATCTATGAATTTGTTTAAAAATATTTTCAGAATAAATTGAATAAATCATTAATTAAAAATTATTTTATTATTATTATTTATAACCGTACGAGAGATCCAATGCGATAATTCCAACGTCACATATTTCGAAAACCGATATGACCCATTAGTTATAACTAATGGGTCATATCGGTTTTGCAAAATCTTTTTGTATTTCGCCATTACTGCGACCCCTCGTAAAGCTATGCGCCATTTTGTATCGAATGCATGAATTAAGCTCGCTGCACGCGTACCGGCTACTTTCAGCGAGTCAACGACGAGAAGAGGGCAGAAAGATGAACGAAACAAGTCCTGGGCGCATGTTTCTCGCGCTAGGGTGAAAGGGTTAACGCGAACTAATATACCCCTCTAGTTCGTCTCACGACCGAGCTGTCGCGCTCAACGAAGAAGGGAGAAGCTTCGCTTCGCCAATCCCGTTTGTCTTTCGCTCCCCAGAAAATGATTTTTTTTTGTTTCACCCCTTTGACGATGAAGCATCGTACAGAGAGTGAACTGAAGTAAACGATAAATATTAATTCTGACATTTTTTTTTTAACGACAAAAACTGATGGCAAACGGTATTAAGCGCAGTCAGTACCTGGATCGGTGACCGCTTAGCTGCTTGCTCGCCCGTGTAAGGGCATCGAAAAACTCTGTCAAAAAAACCAACTGTATCGGTTTTTTGCAGTTTTCTCGGGCCCTCGTGGAAAATGTGATACCCAAGTGAGGCCCAAGTCAGCTGCGCATGCATTCTCAAGGGGTTGCAGAAAATAGCAAATAGGAATGTCAATCAGGGAACAAAAATAAGTTTCGTAAGAATCCAGAAAGGGGTACATTCGAATATAATACATTCGGAAATATAAATATGAACGAATAAATTATTTAATAATAGATACAAAATTAGTTGATTGTTTAATTATTCTATTTTAATTATTTACACCTTTAAAAAAACTATTACCGTGCACATGTAGATGATATACATATCTACCAATATATCAATGTAACAGCACATTTTTGTTGCCATACAAAATTTGAATAATTTTTAAACTTCCCCTTAATCCCTCTCCCCACGTGCTTCGTGGAATTTATTTAAAAAAAAAAATTAAATACGAGCATTTCTTGTGATGGATGAATAATAATCGTATCGAGCAAATCTTCTTGCGTGTCCCATTCAATTTTAAGTAATCCCCCGATTTGTGACCGCTTGTGCGTCACATTTTTTGTATATTATTTTTTTTTTCTTAATTTTTTTTTTTTCCCATTCTCTCCCCTATCATGGTTCACTTCTCTATGCACCCCTCACCGAGCGCTGGTCTTCTTTATACCACGCTGTGGACCCGCGCGCAACCCTTTTTTTCATCCCGCTGCGAGACGACGAGTGAGAAAAAAAAGTGGTCGGTTCAGTTATAGAGTGGGGGAGATTTTTTTGTTTTTCATCGGGGGCTTGGACCGATGAAAAACAATCCGAAGAACAAGACCGTGAAACGTTTGCCCATATAGAGGATGGGCAAAAAATAATTCGAAAAAAATATACATAAGCAAAAAGTGTATATAGCTTTTTTGCTTATCCATATTTTTTATGTACTCTTTTTTGCGTTTGTTTTTTCATATATTTATTTTTTAAGTACACCATATATGTGTATATGTGTGTGTGTGAGTGCGAGTGAGTGGCGGCACGCGACAATGGTAAATCGCAGCTGGTTAAATGCGGAAGGGTTGGAGCCAAGATGATTAGCATAAAGAGCCCGATTACATGGCTCAAGCGGCCACGGGGTGTGGTCGACTCTCTCCCTGTGGGGTATAATGCTACATATATATATATATATATATATATATATATAGTATATATATAACATGCGTATGTATATCGCACACGACACCACATGAGCTCTTTAACCTTTTTTTAGCACGATATATTTCTTTTGTACATCAGTGCCATTTCTCGAGATGGAAAAACACACACGACCAGTTATAAGAGGAGGAACGAAAAAAATTTGTGGCGTGACTGCCGGCAGGAAGCCACGCGCAGGATGTATTCTCTCATGCCTGACTAGGGTGTATAATTTACATAGAATGCTAATAGCGCGAGTATGACAAAAAAGTGTTAAAAAAAAAATTATAAAAAAAAAGGGGTGGAGAGAAAAACAAAAATACACTGCGAATATATGATCTGAAAGAAATTTTCGACAGGGCTATCAAAACTTACATCATAGAAAGAGAAAAATAAAATAATTTTATGATTTTAGAATCAAAGGAGAAATTATTAAAAAAAAAAAAACAATTCCCATGCTTTTTGCAGGAACAATGTATAAAAATTAATCGACAAACTTGATCCATTTCTCATTTTTTTAAAGTCCTCGGTTAATCAGAATTTTATTTAAATAAAATTTAATTCAATTAGAATATATTTTATCTCAATCAGAATCCATCTACGTTTCTTCAATTCATTCGTGCGGAATTAAGAACACTCGCGCTTGTTTTTTTTTATCCCATCTTGTCGTTTTAATGGAATACACATCGTTGAATCTCGCGATTTTGAATTCCACATCCATTTCAGTACGCTAATAGCGCGAGTATGACAAAAAAGTGTTAAAAAAAAATTATAAAAAAAAAGGGGTGGAGAGAAAAACAAAAATACACTGCGAATATATGATCTGAAAGAAATTTTCGACAGGGCTATCAAAACTTACATCATAGAAAGAGAAAAATAAAATAATTTTATGATTTTAGAATCAAAGGAGAAATTATTAAAAAAAAAAAAACAATTCCCATGCTTTTTGCAGGAACAATGTATAAAAATTAATCGACAAACGTGATCCATTTCTCATTTTTTTAAAGTCCTCGGTTAATCAGAATTTTATTTAAATAAAATTTAATTCAATTAGAATATATTTTATCTCAATCAGAATCCATCTACGTTTCTTCAATTCATTCGTGCGGAATTAAGAACACTCGCGCTTGTTTTTTTTTATCCCATCTTGTCGTTTTAATGGAATATACATCGTTGAATCTCGCGATTCTGAATTCCACATCCATTTCAGTACGTGGGAGATCGTAAGGTGTAAATTGTTTCGCTATATATATGTTTTTATATTATATATACACACATATATAGAGGTATATATAGGGCTTTCTCTACAGACACTGTAGGAAAATAAATCAAACGACGAAATAAGTGCGGTCTCTATATGTGATCGTATATATATATATATATATATATATATATGCGTATGTGCTGTATAACACTCCGATCTAGAGGGCAGTAAATCGTCGATGGAGTTATAAAAATGTGCTTTTCTCGTGTGTGAAGCGCCTCGTTCACCCCTCCCCCTATATATATATATATATATATATATATATATATATATATCCCCCGTTCACTTTTCGCGGCTGTACCACACAAAACAGAGCCAGACACGGGGATGAACCGATCATGACCGTATACAAGCGAACTTTTCACTATTCTCTCTCGCCCCTTTCGCCACGAGAGGGACCGTCATCTAACGATCAAGTGGTACGTCTATATATATGTATAGCCACAAAACATGTATTTGCTATTTATATAGATATTTATCGATACGATTAGTTCCCATATTTAATACAAATTTTGTTTTTGTATCCTTTCCGGAGTCTCCGAGCGTGTAACATTTTTTTTCACCGATTTAATCGTAATTTTTTATTGATATTGTGTGACGCATTAATTTATTAATTCATCGTATCAAAGTGTCACAAAAATTGAAACCTCGAAATTTTCAATGAAAAATCGTTTTTTTTTTTTAAATACATATGTATGTGATTTTATGACAAAAGATCCAAGCTTTGCCCTAGCCCTGTTGCCAAAAATACTTTTTTTATTTGTTTCAATTTAAAAAACAAATTTCTCTCAAGCCATAATTCCTTTTAATCATTGCATAAATTTGATACGTTTACAAGCATATTTTACTTAAAACGCGATCATTAATTGATCATTAAGATGTGAAAAATTTCACGATTAAAAAACATTTTTGGGGTTTTATGTGACCCAGAACAATTTAAAATATTTTCATTGATTTTGATTTTTAATAAATTTTTTAAAAATTATTTATTACAATTTTAGTTTTTTTTGTTGTTTTTTCATGATGAATGTTTTTTTTTTTTACTGAACGCATACATCGACGAATGGAAATTCAATTCAGCTTTTATTCAACCGTCATTGTGACAGATTTCGAGGAAAAAAAAAAAAATTGAACTCCAATCACAGGACCGCAGGGTGCACTACCGAGCGTTATTCTAATTCCATTCGACGGTTTTTCTCTCTGAAACGCGCTCGTTGGGAAAACTGAGCTCTAGTTTCGATAATTTTTTTTTTCTTCTCTCCATTCTCGTCACTTGATTCGCTGCGCAATATCCATACTTTCTTCTCGCCTCATTCTCAATTGCGTGTACAGTTTTTTTTTTTTTTTTTTCTACACTCTCGCGTTTCATCAAAATCGCCTGAGGTTTTCGAGAGGATCGAAAAAAAAATGTGCTCTTTGCACTCGATCGAAAGGAAAAGCCCGAGAGAATGAGAGAGAGAGAGAGAGAGAGAGAGAGAAAATGAGAGAGAGAGAGAGAGAGAGAGAGAAAATAAGAGAGAGAGAGAGAGAAAATGAGAGAGATTGAAACGGGCCTCGTTAAATTACTACAGTTGCCGATTTCGACTTCCGGGGTGCTCTCGATATGTAATACAACGACTCGTGAGCGCGAGGGTGCAACTTATATGCATGCGTGAGAGAACATTCAGACGTCAATCATATACAACTAGCAGATCGACACGCGAGCTCGATATATCTATATAGAATATATATAGGGGAAAGAATAGTTTTTTTAACGTTTAAAAAAAACTCTATTTTTGCTTTTCAAACGCAAAGTCATTCACACTCACGTATACCAGAGACGACGGTGAGTGCGTGAAGAGAAAAAAAAGCTCGTACACTGTTTGCTTTTTTTTTGCTCGCCTACGTAACCACCAACAATTCTTGACTTAATATTTTTTGACATTCGTGAGACTATGTGGCTTTTTTTTTGCTGTTTTTTTTTTTGCACCAACCGTCATGCATTGTTAACGTCAATTTTTTTTTCTTTTCTTTTTAATACTCATTCCGTCAGAGTTGCGTCTGACGTGACGTGGAGAGTCGATGGAAAATTAGGAAAAATTGACAGACCGAGATCAACGACTTTTGTGGGGTGTTTTGGAAGCAGGTAAGGCTCGCCTTAGGGGTGGTTAAAAGACTCTTGACGGCACTTTCGCTCTGCGGTTTTTCGCGCTCTCGAGCGTCAACCAGAAATCGAGAAAGTGTTCTCGAGATATCGAGCCATCGGGTGAATTTTATTCAATGCAATTTTTATATGAAAATAATTCCTTTAAAATTGGACGTTGCCTGGCCTGACCTCTTTCGATTAATAGGAATCAAAAAATCCTAGAAGTCGAATCGACGAAATTGTTTTTTTTTTTTCCAATGAAAAATAAGGGTTTCCTTTGCCATTTGATGAGGGCACAAACGTTAAGGTGTGATGACAGAATATTTGCAAAATTAATTACTCAAAGCCTCAAAGCCATTTATCAAGTTTTTAGACTCCATAGAGTTTAAAGGTCAAGTCAACGAATTTTTTTTTTTTTCGATGTAAATGAGACATAATAATTACTCAAATGCCCAAATTTTGAGGGCCTGATGATTTTCTAAAGCCCATCTCCATAATAATAATAATCGATTATATATACTAATATTTTTTTCCTCAATAAATTTGCTAATTATCATCAAGATGTAAAAATATTATTTCTTCATTTGGCCCTCGATTTTTCTTTGCGATATTTCACAAAGTTACGAGGTTTTTTTTTTTTCGACAAATCGAGAACGAGGGCGGAAAAGTACAAATCAATCGAGCCCCGAGGCACGTGTCCGTTCAATAGTTTTTCCCTTTTTTTTTTTTTTTTCAAAACTCAATCTATATATTTAGAAAAAATCATGCCCGAGCACTCTTATTCAACCCCTACGATTGACATTTTACCATCCAGCACGCGCGGGTTGTAGGATTTTTTGTTGCTTTTTTTTTCCCTCGATCAGTAGATATTTGCAGACAGGCAAACAATGCTGGTATATCGAGTGCAGATAGGCCTCATGCTCGGCTCTTATACATACGTTATTGTTCATCGTTGGTTGTACTCAGTGTGCTCGTCCGGCAATGCCAACGGGGGAACCAGCGACAATAATTCTAAGGGGACAGTCTCGGTCCCCTTGTCCCACAAAATCGTCTAGTTTATATTTTTTTTACCGTTTTTTTTTTTTTTTTCTTTTCTTTTTTTACTGTAAAAACTCGAGAATCCACAGACACATATCGTGACAGAGGGTATGGAATAATACTGTTAGAATAACGATGGGCGGGTTAGTGATCGAAATGATGAAAGCCCGGGGTGAGGGGGAGGTCAACTCGTCCATTTGTTACCATTATCTTTCAACCCTACTATGTATGTATGCATTGTACTTGAGAATTTGTCGATTTTAAGCTGAAGAGTCATAAAGACAAAGCATTGCGAATTTTTTAAAATTATTTTAAAAATTATTTCAAATATCATGACAGAGGGTGGAGAATAACAAAAACGATGGGTGGGTTAGTGATCGAAATGATAAAAGCCCGGGGGGAGGGGCAGGTCGACTCGTTGATTTGTTACCATTATTTTTCAACCCAACTATGTATGTATGCATTGTACTTGAGAATTTGTCGATTTTAAGCTGAAGAGTCATAAAGACAAAGCATTGCGAAATTTTAAAAATTATTTCAACAATTTGTCGTTCGATTATTCTGACTATACATATTTTTTTGTGTAAGGGCTTGTCAAATGCGAAGGACGTCATGCACTGGAATAAATAAATATATATATTTTTCTTGATCATTTTCGGCATACTTCAAAACGAACAGAAAAAATTAAATAAGTTAAGTGGTATAATTTTTTTTTCATATTTTTGACATCGATGCTATTTATTAAGCTGATGTATCCTTCTTCTTTTTCTTTCTCCCTCCTTCTCTCCCAGATAAATCGGACAGGTTTCGAGGGTAGGCGAGCATTATCGCAAAACGACGAGAGACATTTATATGTTTTAAAAGCTCTCGTTTTGTTTGAACGAGCATCGTCGGTCGACTCACAAGGTGGAGTGGCGCTTCAGCGATGAATGAATAACAGACGATATGTGAGGACCATTCTTATGTCAACTCGACAAAACCATGACACAATTTTTAATTTATTTTTCCTCCAAATATACAGTAGAGCAATATAAAATAAGAGTTTCGTTCAATTATCAGATTCAAAAGAAAATCCATGTGGTTTTTAATTAGAATATTTGGCCATTACCGATTATTCTGAAATTTCATTAAAAAATAATAATGAATAATAATTTCAATAAGCACAGATGCACATTTTTCTTTGAGAATGAAAAGCATTTTCTTTAATATAATATAACGAAAGAATTGAAAAAAAAATTGTTTATAAATAATAATAATATGAATAATAATGAAAATAATAATAATTATTTGATTTAATTGATTTCTATCAACCTAATGAAAAATTAACAAAATTCCCAGGGTTCCTGTTCATTTGTCCTGGAATGCCCCATACATCGTATATATTACATAATACACATAATATACACATAATTACATAATATATTGTCTCGTTGTGTTGGACCGCGAGAGTGTCCGACCACATCGCATTTTGTATCACTTCCGCATTTACAGTATACCTATATATAGAGCCCCAGTCAGTATCGAGTAAATACGACCATGGCAAAATGTGAAAGGGGTATTATTCCACGATAATGAAAGAGCCGTCTCGCTTTGGCGACTCAAACGGACAGCATGAAAAGAACTTTTTTTTTGTTTTAATTTTTTTTTTTTTTATGTCTGACGAGCTACGTCAAGCTGGTGTTAAATATTATACAATCATTGTCTATTGTTTAATCGCAATGGATAATCGATAACGTAACTCATATATTATAAATCCACCCCAAAACAAAATATAACTCATCTCATGTCTGTCTGTTATTAATTTTGAGATGGGTGAAATTAACCACACAGAATGTGCAACGTTCAAATTCATGAATTTTCTCCTAGAAGAATTTTCCCTCCTACTGACATTTTTGCAGCTCATTGCACGTGAGATTTCGGAAAATTTTCAAAAAAAAAACCATGAAGACCGCAGCATCTTGAGATTTAAAATCGTAGCTTTGATTGCCCTCCGACCCCACCCCGACAATTCATCCGCGATTGAATTATTTCCTATCTTCTTTCTTCTCTTCTTCTCATTATCAGCACTCACAGCATCCCTTGAAATGTCGAAGCTGTGGGGCAAATTTCAATCACGCAGCTGACAAGCTCCGTATTTTCTAAGGTTTCGTGGCAATTGGAAAACTTCGTATCGTTCACCAGTCGATAAATCCTATGATTATGATCAGGTTTTTTTTTTCTTTTTTTTAATGAAAAAACACGAAATATTTCACTCAGTATTAAAATTTAATGTACGCTTATTTCTTATGTATTTATAAGTGCTTATTACATTTGTATTCAAGGTGGGAAAAAAAATAATTAATTAATACGAAAATCATCAAATTTAACATCAAATGGCTCTTCGATGATTTTTTTCAAATTTATCGATAAACACGTGTCTCTCTCTCTTGATACAATAAATAATAGCGTAATCATGAGTTAAATAGAATCACGATCACTCACTCGCGTTATCGATTTGGCAATGATTAATCAAAATAGCGATATTCGTAGGCATTTACCGATCTGATTATCTGGTACGATCGAACGGGGTAAAAATAGCGAAAAGAAGCTTTTTTTTTTAAAGCACGATTAATCAAACGCCATTTATTGTGCAGAAATAAATATTATCGCGTGAAAATGAATATTAAAAACCATGTATTTTATTTTTGCTCAATGAATTCAGTTTCATATAAATAATATTTATGTACGATATTTATCTCATGTGTTCTCTCATAAATCGTTCGAGAACAATTTATGAAAAAAAAAAAAAATCTCTCCGCAAAATCCTCTTTAAATGATGCATGAAATTTCGCTTCGACTCGAGCATTTTGCTTTTTTCAAAAGTCGAGGGGAAAATCGATTGCAAAAAAAATGGACGAAATCGTTACGCGCCATTTTGCACAGCAGCCAAATATTCATTGTACTTTTTCTCCTGTGCCTGCTGGAGTTTCTGTAGCTTCTTCAACTGACCCTTGCTAATCTCCTTACCCTCGATATCGTGGGTCGGTAGTCCATTATCATCAAAAAGCGAATATTTGTCTTTTTCCATTTTAAACATGTCGCAAGGTGGAATTCTTTTTTGAGCTTCTTTCGCTGTCGCCGCTGCAGCTGCTTCCGCTCTTTTTTTCTCCTTTTCCGCGGCTTTCGCAGCCTCCAATTTCTTCTTAGCTTCAAGCTCTTTGATCAATTCTTCGCGATTTACTAATTTTACCTTGCAACATTCGCCATCATCATCCTCGAGTCTTACACCGACATTTGGCAATATCTCGTCCCTTAATTTATCGCACTCATGAAGAATCTCCGTTGCTTTCAATGTTTTTGCGTGACTTCGAACTTTCTCACGAAAATCACCAAGAATCGTCAAATACGGCATAATCGTTTCCTCCAACTGTGAGGATAAGAAAAATACTCAAATTAGTCGTCGCTAATTTTCAAAAAGTCTTACAGAAACGATGTAATCGATTTATCGGGTAACTAACTCACATTCGAACCGGTTGAATCGCTATCGATGGGAAATCCTATACTGTCTTGAGGCGTCGCGATAGCACCGAACACAACGAACATGCGCGTTATATAAACTGCAACGTCACGCAACAACAGCGTATTTGGATTTTTGTTCTCTTTGATGTAAACGTTGCAATTACCGACGAGATCTCTTATCGCATCCAGCGCCGTTCTCGTGTCTACATTGTCTGTAAATTTGTTTTTAATTTTTTTTTTAAATCAGTTTCATGTAATTTAGCTTCTAAATCTTGTGAGATTGGGATACACACCACAGAGTGCATTATGGACAGCCTCCTTGGCAGCGTTGAATTTTTTATTGAGCTCTACCTCGTCATTGCTCCATTTACTGAACGTCTGGAGAGTCGTGCCTGAGCCCAAACAGCGTATTCGGCATTTTACGTTCAAGAAGAATTCCTGAAAAAAAAACAAACCACACATTTTTTATAATCGAAAACGATATTGAATGATAAATTAAATTTTAAGTTCGAATAATCATGGAAACCAACATTGAGGAATTTTTCATACTGAACAGCCATGTCCATTGTATTATCGCTGTAATCTAGAGTATCCTTCCAAGAGTGAAGAAGAAAAGCAAGCCTAAGTTGTCGCGCCGTATGTTTTTTCAGAGCTTCTTGTATGGTTATGAAATTTTTTAATGATTTCGACATTTTGCAACCGGCTATTGTCAAATGACCGGAATGCAAGAAATATCTGACCCAGTGAGAATTGTCAAAGTAAGCCTCGGCTTGCGCAAGCTCATTGTCGTGATGCGGAAATTTGAGATCAACACCCCCCGTATGAATATCAAGACTTGAGCCGCAAATTGCCGAAGCCATTACGGAACACTCAATGTGCCAGCCAGGTCGTCCTTTGCCCCAAGGACTTTCCCACGATGGTTCTCCAGCTTTTGACGATTTCCAGAGAGCGAAATCTGTTGGTGATTTTTTCTCAGATAGTCGCGCTTCCGACACCGACAAATCACCTGTTGGAACGAATTTCCATTATCGAGGTCGTCAAAACGATTTAAAAAAAAAGTAGTTAGCTACCATGATACAATTTTTTATACAAGAAATATTTTCGTCCACGAAACACGACGGACCGTCAAAAAAGAATGATAAATTTTGTGAAAAAAAAAAACAATGAATGGAAATTAATTTGAAGACAAAAAAAAAATACGAGAACAATAATGTGCCGAATATTTACCTTCACCCTCTTGCAGGCTCGAAGCATCACCGTACGCTTCCGGTACTAATTTGGCATAATGATGCTTGTCGCGTTTATCAAATCCATTGACGTCAAAATAAACAGAACCGTTGCTCTCGTAAGCCAAACGATTAGCGACGATTTTTTCTATATATTCTATTATCTCTGGAACGTATTCACTGACTCGGGTTAGAACATTTGGCCTCAAAACCTTCAAATTTCAAAAATAATTATCGATATAAAATGTTTACTTCGCGTGCAAAAAGTCTTAGCTGAGTAAAAAAAAAAGACAAATATGTAATAATTATTTACATTTAAAGCGTCCATGTCTTTGTGATACTCTGACTCCCAGTGTTGAGATAATTTGTTGAATATCGCATTTTCAGTAACAGTTGCACCATTTTTTTTGTCCAACCATTCTGACAATGGATCTCTCGCTTCTTGCAATAAAGTCTGCAACAATATTATTATTATTATTATTCAAATGTAAAAATAAAAATTAGAGAATTTATAGATCATTTGAAGAATTCATCAATTAATTTGAACCTTTTGAAACTCCCTCGTTTTTTCATCATCCTTAGCTTTAACAGCTTTTTCAAGAGCGTCAACAGAATTTTTCACGCTCATCAGCATTTTTTCCAGCATGCACTTTTTGTCATTGTCTGTGGTGTTTTTAACAGTATGTTGAAAAGTGGACATGACACTTTTTGCATCATTTAATACAGTGTCCAGATTGTGATTCTCTTCTATATATTTCTCGTATAAATAATTTTGTCTCGCTCTCTTTATGATTTTGTCATCAATGTCGGTGATATTCATCACATAGAGAACATCATAGCCAAAATAGTCAGAAAGTATTCTTCTCAGAATATCGAATGATATGTAAGACCTGTGAGAAAAAAATTTGAATATTAAAAAAAAAGATTTTAATATTTTTTTTCAGCAGTGATATTATAATTTTAAAAATATAAACAATTTTAGGAATATATTCAGAAATGGTAATTTGAGTTGATTTACCTTGCATGGCCCATGTGAGAAGCATCATAGACAGTTGGCCCACAACTGTACCAGAGCACTCGATTTCCATACTGAGGAACAAATTCTTCTTTCTGACGTGTCAAACTGTTGTATAATTTCAATACTGCTTTGCCCTCATGTATGGGTGGGCTCCACGCTGGTTGTCCTCTCTTAGACATTTTTGTATACTGAACGGCAAACATACGAAAATTTTCACATTTTATCATCACAGTATATATATTGTCTAAAATATTAGCAAAAAAGAAAAAAAGGAATTCAATTTGATTTTGCGATAACAGATACTGCCGAACCTTTTATAAAATTTTAATTTATTATGTCGAATAATTTTATGTTTAAGATTTTGTGATTCAAGATTTTGGAGAAAAATATGATAAAATTGCCAAGTACTTTTGTATTTTGTAGAATGATATTTAAAAAAAAAATACCAAATGAGGCGAGAATTTGGTCAAACATCGTAAAAAAGACATAAGTAAGAATGGAAGTTTACATTGAATTTTGGAAAAGTAACGTGCCTTTTGAGCCTAATGTAACACCAATTTTCAAACCAAGTGTATTTACGATTAATTCTAAACGTATGTATATACAATTAAAAATACGAGATGATTCGATAGGGTCACTTGAATTTGCTTGCCTTTCGCGTGCACCCTTAATATATATAGTCAGACTTTTTGTTATAACCACATCGATAGAAGAAAGAGTTGAGTTTATAAAATTGCATTTTTCAAATTCAAATTTTCGTTCAAAATATAACGGGAGTGGGAGACGTTTTTGTTGAATGAAGATTTTAAAAAAATCCAAGAGTCGACAGAGTTACAGCAAATTGTGAAGCACACTCAAATGTTCTCCGAATTGTAAACGTTTTCCCAAAAAAATAGCTACAAAGTTATATTTAGTTTTCAAGATCGGTTACTAATAAAATCGTATTAGTCTTGAAAGTTTAAAACAGCCAAATTATAAAATATAAATGTACTTTAATGAAACATACGGCATACGTGCTGCAAACTTCCTTTCAGCAGGTGCTTTACTAATTAAGGTGACGTTATAACTTGTAAAACTTGCACGCGCCGTGCCACGGAACATTGACTGAATTGAACTTAGCCACGAGTATCGAGAATCGATTCAAACACAAAGGATTGCCAACAATCAACAAAAATTATACTTAGCCAACTTCACGGAGGTAGTGAGAAGTGAGAACGCGCAGGCGCGACGTCCAGTTTGTCAAAATCACGACTCGCGACTATGTTCGTGTCAGTGAAGTGAGAAAGCCGATCCCCTTCGCTGGCCGAATTTCACTGCGTCGAAACGTGGAAAAAAATCTATCATGATGCAGGTTCCAGCAGTTTTTATGGATTTACCTCCCGAGGATCAAGTAAGTCGATTATTCAAACTCTCGATACGATCTTAAGCTTTCTATAAATTATCCCATTTTTCCGAGCTTTCACGTACTTACTTTTTCAAATAAACGCCAAATACAAGGTGGTCGCTCACAGTCGTATAGGTTATGTTTTTCGAGGCTTCGTAATTTTCTCATTTATATTCACTCGAAAATTTCAGGCACAAGAATTGAGAATTTATTTCAAAAGTCTCGGTGCCGAAATCAGCGACGAGAAATCACCAAGAGGCATCGAGGATGATCTTCACAAAATTATTGGCGTTTGTGATGCTTGTTTCAAGGACGGAAATGAGACAGAAATTGAGACTATACTCAATGACATTGTTTCCATTATGATTCACGTAAGGATTTTTTACATTTTTAATTTTTATTAACGTTTATACATTTTTGTGAATATTTTATCAAATTCTTTTTTTTTTTTTTTTTGACGTATCTGGGGATTTAGTAAATTCGAGTTTTATTATTTTATTAATTCTAAAATTCTATTTCTAAATTTTTTAAATAAATAATACAATTTTAACTAAATTTTTCAAAGCTACTCAAACTTAATTTAAGAAAAAAGGGTAAAAATTTTGTACTCGTTTTGTTTCATCTACATTTTATCAATTTTTCCCATAATTTTCTACAAATTGTTAATTGAAAAAAATAAATTACAAAAATGCTATTTTTCCAGATACCTGTGGAGAGGGCCGAAAATTTAATTTTGGCTTTTTGTGAAAAATTGAAAAAGGCACCTGGCCAAAAACTTGGATTGGTTTGTCTCAAGGCGTGAGTATCTCTTATCAATTTTTCAATTTATAATTAATTCAAGCCATTTTCTTAGAGTGCCTGACATATATTTTTTCTTAAAAAGAGCAGGATTGAGTGACAATCTAAACATAAAACAAAAAAAATCGTTTATTTGCAGCCTCTGGTTACTCTTTCAATCTCTGGAGGAAAAATCACCGATGAGATATCACGTTTATTATCACTTGGTACAAGTTGCAAGAAATGTTGATCAGGTTAAGGCAGTTTACAGTGGAGTCGATCGACTTAAAGAGCAATTTAAAGCTTTTCCACCAACGAACGAGCAGATGCAAAAACTTTTGCGTTTGTTGCACGAAGTTCTTCTGAGCTGTAAACAAGGGTAAATTTTAATTTTTCTCCTGCGGTCAATGTTACGTTTTAATATTACGAAAATTGAGCTGGATAATTATATTTTGCAGTGATCAAGCTGCAGCCGTGATGGTTGAATTATTGGGCACGTATACAGCAGAAAATGCATCAGCGGCAAGGGAGGATGCGCAGCATTGTATTCTCGCAGCATTAGCTGATCCAAACACTTTTCTTCTTGATCCATTGCTCGCTCTCAAGCCTGTTAGATTTCTGGAGGGTGAACTCATTCACGATCTTCTTCTCATATTTGTCCAAGAGAAATTGCCAGCTTACATGACTTTTTTCAAGAATCACAAAGAATTCGTCGAGCACACGCTTGGTCAGTAATTTTCCAATTGTATGAGCCACGATTAATCAAAATATCATCGATCCAAACAATCGATAATTTACATTCAAACCTCAAATTTCTTCCTGCAGGTCTGAATCACGAGCAGAACATGAAAAAAATGAGATTGTTGACTTTCATGCAACTTGCAGAAACAAATCCGGAAATGTCCTTCGACGTTATTCAAACGGAGCTTCAAATTGACGAGGCCGATGTCGAAAGCTTCATAATCGACGGTTAGTATGAAATATTTTCCAATAATTTTAATTTCACCCTGTGTAAAATATTATCTTGTTTTTGCACTAATTCGAGATTAATTATGCAGGGTAAATTAAGAGAATCAGTACTGGCTCAGTGAATTTATTAATATCTGCTGAGTTATCGTAGAATTCGACAATCTGTAATATCATTTGAAAACTTTTTTTATAGACTGGATTATTTCGAATGGATAATTAATTTTTGATATTTTGTTGCAGTTTTGAAAACTAAACTCGTGAGGGCACGTATGGATCAGGCAGGTCGCAAAGTTTTAATCTCCAGTACGATGCATCGAACATTTGGTCGTCCACAATGGATGCAATTGCGCGATCTTCTCGCCGCATGGAAGACAAATCTCTCGGCCGTTCAGGACGGCATGAAGACAGTCGCTGCAGCACAAATGGATCTCGCCACTAAAGCAAAAACTCCGCTGGCTCATTGATCCCACGTTCAATTACGTACTCGGCTGTACTAACGAAAAAAAAAACAAAAATACACGAGTAATCGCTTTTGACAAAAAAATAAATAAAAAATAAAAAAATGGGATGGAACAAAAACTCATAGTGCTGACTAACATTCCACTTGTCAATTATCTGCTGTATTCGCGAGAATCTATGAAAAGTTGGCAGCACGTTCCACAATTTTTGACGAGTACCAGTCGAAGAGAGTTTTTTTATACCTTCAATCAAGAAAAAAAAAACAGGTATTTAATTTCACATTTAATTAATTGCAATAATGCATACTATTTGTCTTCCTGAGATGAATCGAATTTTTACGAAATATTGTTAAAAATCGCATAAATTGCAACAAATTTAAATTGTGCGATAGCCATCGACACTTTTCTGATAATTTTAATCATAACAGTCAGATGTTGACGTAATTTCATTCTGGTCCTTTGACAAACTCAGCAAATACAGGAAAACAGGTCTATTTGAATCAAACAAATCACCATCTGATCCAAATAGATCAATTTTCGTCAGTTCACATTGAAAATAATATTTTGTACATTCTGCTTCGTGTACAGTTTCTCGCTCGGAACGAATAAACTTTACGAAAATCATAATAATAAATAATTCTCTTATCTCTCAATTTCATTATAATCAGTATATTCTCTTTATTTCAATAAATCCTTCTTATGATACATGATATAAGAACTATTTTTTTTCCTCATTGTACAATCATTTAGCCGACTCTCACTATTTGTATAGTGAGAGCAACTTCCTGACACACACCGGCGAGTTTCGCAATTAAAGGGAAAAACAAAAAAAAATCCACGATACATCATTTTTTTTCATTTTCACGTGTTTCTCGCGATGATAAAAAGCTACACAGTCATGCCCTTAATAAAAGGTTCGTGGAGACTCGGCGGATAATCGCCTATCAGTAACGAAGAAGTACTTACAATGACGCTCAGAAATTAAAAGAAAGAAGCTAATGTTGATTTTTTTTTTATTAAAAACAAAAAAAAAAAGAAAAATCTGCCGAGACAAAAAAATAGTTAATTTTATCGGTTATTCGCCGTGCGACTTCTAAATGCTTTTTGGAGACATGTGTTTGGACAATGCACGATTTTTCGAGCATCATTTTTGCTTTCTTATATTGCATATAACGATAATGTGAGATTCACATATTTCGTAACATTCAATAAGCGTTGGGTTTGTTATTAATGAGGGAGAAAAAAAATGATATAAGCGTATCTGACGGAAGGGACGAATGATATAAACGAAATCCGCAAAAGCACCTTGGATACTCCATGATATCCGATTTACAAAATCACTCACGTCATTGAAGCCATTAGTTTACCTCGTGATTGTACAAGTAACAAAAAAAAATGATCACAAAGCAAAATAACGTGGATGGTACATACTGTGGTACTCTAATGAAAATGATTTTATGAAAATCGAGTATCAATTGTGTGAAACCCTTGAGTAAAAAAATCTATTCTACGATCGTACTATATATAGTAATAGCGATAGATTGAATGTGTTTACATTAATTACTGGTTTGCGGATATTATTATCAATTATATCAGTACGGTAAACTATATTAATCATATACGCGCATTTCGATGGTTTTCACTAAAAAAAAAAAAAAAAAAAAGAACATACTAGACCGTTTATTATGAATTATTCGTGGGAAAAGTCATCACTCAAACATTTTATAAACTCTAACAGTTAGTGGCTCAAATTGATTGGCATCTTTGTTTCCTTTCTCTGTTTTTTTTCGCTCGCATATACAGAAAACGTAATCAAATCTCTAATTTAAACGACATTAAAAAAATATTACAATTTACAATCATATCATAAGGCCAATATGGATGTTTTTTTTTTCTTCAGTAAATGCGCAAAATCGCTTTATCCCGCATAGGATCAAACTCTTCGACCGCCAATACGAATTAATATTGGGCTCACAATTAATTAGCCCATGATCATCTCGATAATGTTTTACAGCGAGCGAAAACAAAACAAACATTACGCAGTAAATTCATTTTCAGAAAGGTTTAATTTTTTGTTTTCTTTTTTGGCTAATACGTAGTAGCGATTTGAAACAAAAAAAAACTCTAATTTCCACCGAAATCACTTCGTTCTCATATACCTTTGATATTCTTCCGAGCCATCAAAAATCACGCGGCTAAATCAGCCATTGTCAAAAAAAAAAAAAAAAAAGATTCGTACCAAAAAATGAAAATAATCGACTTCTTGATTCGCTCAAAAACTTATTCGAAAGGAATATTTTTCTCTTTTTCGCGTGTTCTCAAACGACTACTCGACGCCCGATCTCGATCAATTTTATGGATGAAATCTCACAATCTCCGTTATTCTCTCATACACGTGGTCCGAGTGACCACCAACGAATCGATAATATATAATACGTATATATACGTATATCAATCACAAATACATAAATCTTACAAGTTTAGCATAACTTTCGAAACTTGTCATTCTCGTGTCTTTTCAGAAAACCTTTAAACCCGATCAACATGTTTATCGTTCGCAAGTCAATCACAATCGCAAGTCGCAATCATTCATCAATATCAAAAAAAAAATAATGTGGTACACAAAAAATTATCACCGAATTGAAAATTGTACTTTTTCGAGGAATTATGATTAACAAATAACAATTTTTTTTTTTTTTAGTTCTCCCGCACAATACTACACCAAATAGCATTCTACAACTTAAGAAGCAGACATACAATCGTTATAAAAAGAAATAAATACTGCAGAACGAAAAAAAAAAAAAAAAAAAAAAAAAAAACGTGAAACAAGAGAGACCTGGCCGTTTGTGTGAATTTGACGAATAATGCTCCGTCTTGCGTTAAATAATACTTCATGAAATGAGGATATTTAAACGGTTTCTTGTTAAACATATATTTATGCACTAAACAAACTTTTGCAAATGGAAATCACGATTTTAAGATAATGCGAAACACCCACCATGATCCTAAATAGCTGATGAGTAAAATTCAACAGAGCGGGTTGAACTTTTTGAAATGTTGTCCTAAATCGAAAGAAAATCGATTGATAAATTTTTGAGCTGAATATTCACCGACCAGTATCTCTCACTTCGATCACCCAGACGCTCATATATGTTTGTGACCTCGCGCGCTCGCGACTATGAATTAAAAAAAAAACAATCGAGACAAAAATAATGAATTTTCAGTACATTTTGTTGAAAAAATTTCATGCTTACGTACGCAAAGATGGTGCATTCGTTTTGTATTTGTATGTTTGTAATGTTTCTTGTCTTTTTTGCAATATTCTCCCGACATTATCTAAAAAACAGCCTCAGTTCTCTGCCAGTATAAACTGTATTACGAGGATTTTATTTAATTATTTTTCTTTTGTTTTGTTTGTATTAAAGCTTCTCTTTGTACAGCTATCTCAAAACTATGACTATATGATCGAAGAATAAGGCATTGATAATCCCTCAAAATGTTTCTACGAGATACGCGAAAAGTTCGGGTATTTTTGTTCTTTGTATCTGTTTCTTATCGAATATGGCCTTTTTGAAATGATCAATTTTTCTCGTGTATGTACGTTCATTCTGTTTATCAAACTCTCGTGATATCCGTTTGATAACAAATAACAGCTGATTGTGAATTTAGTCTCTTCTTGGATCGATCGGATATCGGATAAAATCATCATCGTCGTCATCGTCGTCATTGTCGTCGTCGTCGTCGTCGTCGTCGTCGTCATCGTTGGGACGAAATTACAACGAGAGTTGAATGTGACGAGTCAGATTTGCGTTGAGAAACGTGGACGAGGCAAATCTCCAAAAACTGTGTCACCGTGAACGCTTTTGGCCAGAGCTTTGATCGAAGCTCGAATATTATGCGGATCGAGGGGATCTCTTGATAGCTGCAGAAAAAAAAAATACAAACACGATAAAATCAATTTCGACATTTATAATTCAAGGATCATTCAAAATTTTGCAAAAATTTCTTTTCAAATAAATTTTCGTAGTTTAAGCAAAAAAAGTATTCCTACATGCGGGTGAAAAAAACTTGGCCATATGCTAAAAAAAAAAGTAATAATTTACCTGATCATCGTCTTCGTCCTGAATGGTCCTTCTTACGAATGAGGGAAATGCAGGTACGCTTACTGGCAGTGATTTGGCCAATGTTGGATGACCACCTCTCTGGCCCCGCGGTATGTGTATCCCTTCATCGTGACCTGAATCTACCCAAAACGGGGTATAATTTAATATAAAATATTTACGAAATTCTTAATCGACTTGAAACGCGATTTTACATTATAATTTAAAAAAAGAAGAAGAAAAAACAAACAGGGTCAGACTAATTTTTCGAAATATTTGTAATATATTTTTACCGTCCGTATCGGACTCGTCCTCTGAGGGTTGCAATTGTTCAGAACCGCACATATCGTCCATTCCTTCGAGAGGAAACATTGCCTCCTCGTCGTAATTATTTGGATCTTTGCAAAATACTTTTAATTTGTCCCTTTTCTCGTTACTCCCGTTCTGCAATGACATATTTTTCTTCTCATTAAAAGTGTTATGAAATTTTACCATTGTAATGTTTTCTTTCACAAAGTTCCAATTTCCAAAGAGTTAAAATGTTGAAAATTTCTTGGCTATGAGATCTGATCGATCGGCTTACCAATTGTAAATGAGCTGGATGTTTAGTTGCTGCCTGATGTCTTATACTTGCACCAGATATTATGCCAGTTTGGGCAGCAACCGGTGACTTTGGTTTTACAGATTTTTCTATTGAGGTTGTTGAGTGAATTTTAAGCTTGTTCGGTGTTGTCGTTGGTGTTTTTTCCACATTTGAGGTCGTTTTGCCAGAATCATCGCTGTTGCAGATCAATCTGTTGAGATGGAAAGATCGATTTAATTCTCACTCACAAATTGCACGGAGTCCGGGAAAACAAATCGAATAAAACTAATATGAATAGTATTTGATTTTTTTTTTTTTCGTCAAACCTTGCCAAGAGCGTATGTTCAGCGTGTGCCTTTTCGCGAAATTGCTCCAAGAGCTGATACTGCTCGGCAGTGAATGCGCGAATTTTTTCGTCCGTTGCCGCAGATTTTCTTTGCACAGCTTCCTCGAGCTGTTGCTGAAGTCCAGCCAGTGCCGTCTGCAGTGGCCTCGATAGTTGGGACACTTTGAAAAATTGAGCAGAAAAAAATGTATCAAAATTTTTTAAAAAATTGCCAATTAATAACTGTTAAAAATATCTTATCGACAAATATTAGTCCAAGATTATTCATTACTTTTATTAATCTCCTATTAGTCATGCCATGAATATTTTTTCATTATTTCAACAAGCCTAAACCGCAAAACGAAAACTCGTACTCTAGCACGAGTGCTCTCGATTCTATGAGAATTCTTTCATAAGATGAATAACCCGCAATAGTAATTTAGTATTTATTGGGCAAAGTGCCAGAGATTTATAGTAAACAGACGAGATAAATAGTCAATTGTTTATCATTTTTTTGAGCATCTTGTTTTGATTGCTTCATATATTATGTGTTGTAGCCAATAATAGATAAATGACACAATTATACGATAAAATTCTATGTGAGGCATTTCTTTTTTTTTTGCATGCATTTAATTATCATAAATTATCATGACAATATAAATGGCACGATTTTACAATTGAGCGACGATGACCAACGAGATCAAAACGTGAGACCGGCGATGCACTCCGGAAATTAAATGTCAAAGAGTAGGATGAAACAAACAACGATGATATTGCTGTCTCACCGGAAAATTTTGTCGGTGGTTGAAGAAGATCGCCATCGTCTAAAGTATTGTGCTCAATGACTATCCTGAATACGGGACTGTAGTTGGGACTAGCTCTCAATCTGTCTACTTCGTCAGAAGACATCTATAACATTGAAACAGGAAAAGGAACTCAAATGGCACAATGAAATTTGGCGAAGATTCAATATTGCAGAATATCAATATTGCAGCAATTTTGTAAACCTTGCTTGTATATCAATCTCGTACATATTGACACGAAAATGGGCCACCATATCTTTTTTTCCAGCTACAGTCGCGATAAGAGACACGAGATTACAGTCTGATATACAATTGTTTTTCGACAAGTAGCGTCCGCATGCAGTGGATTTGTTTGAATAATCATATATTTGACAAACATGTGCATAATTGTAAAATATGAATATTGATGATTTGTGAAAACAAAACAAAAAATGAATGCCGGCCGGGTACCCTATGAAATGTTTGTCAAATATTTCAAATTAATTATTTGTACGGTGGATAGAACTGATGAAAATTCTTACGAATTTGCAATAAGATTTTTTCTAATCAGTCGCATTGCTGAATCCTTTCTTTTCTCTATATTTACTCGGAATTATATTTATACATATTCTTATCATAGACTCACAATGATATTGGTGTTGATCAAAACCAATGCAGCGCCATGTTCTCTGTGCACGGCATGAGTATGAATCGAACAATTGTAACAATAATGAACAATCCATAATCCCACATTTCTGACTTCTACAAGTCCCGATTGTTCCTTCGTTATTCCTTCGAGTTCTGTGGCCATTGCTAGCTTCTGAAATATTTTGCAGACAGCAAATTAAATTTCTGAATAAACCATCCCATTAATCTAATGATAATGATGATGATGATAATAATAATAATAATAAACTCTAATAATACTCAGTATTAAAAATAAGTTGAAACCGCAGAAAATAAGAAAAACAATATTTTTTGATAATTGAGTAAGCTGATTGTTCCAATTAATGACTAGCCAGCTCAATTTAACTTATAATAATAATAATAATAATAATCTTATCACATGTGCATGTGTACAAATTTTACAAATCTTAGAAAATGTATTGACTATTGATACGAATTTATAATTTGTGCAAGAATATATCTTTTGTTTTTCTTTTAAAATTGTTTACCTCACTAAAAAATCCATCGGCTCGTTCGGCCTGACTTAATTCAAGATCATCGTCCCTGACGTCCTTCAATTCGCTGCCTCTCGTTCTTATCGAGACGTTTAGGCATTTGCATGTGATATACATCGTATACGATTTTGCACGAGTCTCGTGAAATAAAAAGATAGAGAGGAGAAAATAAAAAAAGAACTTCCGAAATTCCGATCCGCGAACAAAGAGAATCGAGTGAAAACAGAAGCGAGATGTGAATCTCGCCGGATTCACGATCGATGCACGAAAACTCTCGCTCTCCCTCTCTCCTCTCTTTCTTTCCCTCTCGCTCTCACTTTCTTTCTCTCTGTCACACTTTTGCTGTTGTGCCGAATCTCTTTCACTCTCGTTAACAATCGAAAAAAACTACCTATTCGCGTTTTCGTATTTTCACGTTGAAAATATTTCGCAAAAAAAAAAAAAAAACACTTTTCATACACGTCCCTAGTTTGACATTTCTCAGGTACGAAATATTCGAGGCGAATCTCACTGAGAATCACGTTGAAAAATTAATGAGTATAAAATAAAGAGAGAAAAAAAGAACGGGGATGTGGGACATGCGCGTGTGTGTGTGTGTGTTTGGTCACGTAGTGCGGCTCACTCGACACTCGCGATGTCGTAAAAAATTTTTTTTTACACACAGCGAAACGCACTGTCGCTCGTATATTCCTTCTAGCGATATTTCGAAAAAATCAAAAAACGTCACCACTAAAAAGTTGAATGTGCTCAAAACTCAATGAATTATTTGACCCTGAAGCACACACGAAGATTGACGATTATAAAGAAAGTTCGTTGATTCGCCGACGATAATGTCTCGCGTGCGTTTTATTATCGTCGTTCGAAATAAAAAAAAGCAACACTAGTATTATTGTTTTTACTTCAATCACCCACTCGATATTCACTCTAGTTGTCACACCAACACACGAGTAATTTATTCGAAACTTAACGAGAAGAGTTTAAGATTTTTGTTTCATATCACTCACAAGATTAATAATCGGCGAGTACAAAACGCGTTTGTTTATTACGGAGATTTTTCAATTTCAATTTTTTTTTCTTTACTATATACGTGGAAATTCACGATATCTTTCGTGGTTTTAACGAAAACATTCGATCAGCGGTACGATTGAACTAAACGCAAAACTGTCGTAGCATTGTTTTCGTCTTTCTTTTTTTCGTCTCGTTTATATTATGTTTTATCGTACGATAATGAATCTCTCGCGATTAGTTCTAGCAGTCAAACTCAATGTCACGATAGTCGATTTCACACGTGCAAATTCATGTATGTATATATGTATATTTACAAATATTCACTGAAATTTTCACGTCGCGCGAGCGAAAGTTCTCTCTCTACCTTACTAAAAATAAACACTGATTTATGGATGTCGTACGTGAGCGACCCTAGCTCTCTCGCGAAGACAAAAACATACTCACTGGTCAAACGAGTGGATGAATAAAAAAAATATGTTTTTTATTCCATGTTTTTTGAGTATAAGAATAAAGCACAAAAGCGTTATTTGAGTTTAACGGAGACGATGATTTTTCGTTGCAAATATTAGGGATTCTATTGATTTTTATATTTAACGCGCTGATGGACAATCGTGAAATAATTTGATTAAAGCCGTGGATTCCGCGAGACTTATTGCCATTATTTCTCCCGCGGAGCAGAAAATGCTAAAGAGAGGTGGCGCAAAATTTTTGCCTTGGGGCGAGTCAACATATCGCAATCGGTAAGTCAAAACTGTTTCGCTATTTTCTCCGTTACATTTGATATTTCAAGCAAAAGCAAATTAAGTTCTACTTCATTTAGCCGTGCTATTAATATGCTTTTTGCCTCAAACGTCAATTTTCTCAGGGAAAACAGTTTTGTTTTACTGACTGACCTACATAGTATGTGACATTGCCTTGCGGAAATTTGTCGTAAAAATTCTGCCCTCTGGAGAATCGTTGCTTATGCAAATTGAACTAAATACTGAAAGGCATTTTACCGTTTGTCGGTAACGACAATTTCGTGCCGGTATAATATCAATCGAATTAGATCGAAGAACGCGTAACTCATAGATGAAAATGATGAACAATATGAGAAAACAAATAACTTTTTATTTATTATGCAACATGCGTATAATAAAACATTAGATATTTTTGTACCTATATATATATATATATATATATATATATATATATATATATATATATTGAAATTTATAACTCTGACTCGTTGATAGGAGTAATATTGCTACCTGAACAATATCGATATCTCCACCAGGGAACTAATTAATAAAACTCAACTAGCTGATTTTTGTCAGCAGCATTAACAATATCAAGTTTCACTTTGATATTTTACATGATGAAATCTTAATTATTACACGTATTCGACGTGTGTAATTTGTTTCTCGAGCCAATTGAAAAATTTTGAGCAACAATGTGAATTACTCAAACATCCAAGAGTTGACCATTTAGAGATTCTTTTCGTTGGAAATATTGCTCGAATCGGATAGAAGCGTATCTGTGAGAAAATAATGAGATTTTTTATATTTTTCTCGTATTATAGACGAGCTGATAATAATTTAAATTACACTGGTGGTTCTCGCAAAGGTTTTTCATTTACTCACTGTAAAAAGTCAAAGTCGATGAAGGAATGTTTACTCTGTATCAGGGCCCAACAGCCCCAAAAGAAATGAGACAGAAGAACGAATTTGTTAACGTGCTCGTACATTACATTAACTTCGTCTTCGGAGACATTGCTCGTTTCTTTGTACACTTGAAGATATATCCTTATCCATGATCTTTGCAACGTTTCATCAGGATATAAATTATAATCTGGCATTTCAATACCTGTATGAGACAATCCTTTGTTAATCTTTGGCTAATTTTTTCATGATTTTCTAAAGTAATATTTTGTTTTTTTTTTAATATTCTTGTTAATATCAACAAAATTAATGGCATCACCGACAAATTCAGCAAAATGATTAGCTATGTCATATGCTTGATAGTTGTATCCTGTGTACTCGAAATCTATAAATGTTACGGAATTTTCCTTTTTGTTGTACAGCACGTTACCCAATAGCAGATCATTGTGAGCGTATACAATGGGATTTTCAAGCTTCGTGAGTACGTCCTTAAGAGAGCGGTATTCACTCTCCAACATTTCATAAGGTCTCACAAATTTTTTGAATCTAATGAAAGTAATGTTATTATTTGTATATCATTAACAACATTGAATACGTTTTTTTTTTAATTTTCTTTCATATACCTAGATTGCTTGTCCGGGTCATTGAACTCCTTTGGCATAATGCTCATGAATTTTTCCGCTTTCTGCCATATTATTGGTTCTTTGCCTGTATCCGGAAGATCAGGATTTAGCTTGTGCATTTGAGCCATACGTTTTGCAACCAACCAATAAACTTCTGGTTGTCTCACATTGTCAATATTGAGAATATCGCCCTCGATAAATTGATAAGCGAGTCCATTGTTGAATGTTGCGTAAAGGGAATGTGTGTAGCCTGCCCTGTGCAGAATCTATAAAATCAACAGACTGTTTTACTATATACGGAAAATTATCTACTTATCTTGAAGCGCGAATTTACTAATCTCTCATAATATAAACTTTAATTTGTAGGAAAATCAAGGTGTTTTTTAAATTAAAATAAATTTTGACCAATTCGAATAAACTTTATTTGAATGAAATAAATAATTTTTTATTAATGCAATGTTGATGTCAAGATGAAGAATATTTTCACGCCTTACTCTAATATTTCTTGTCTCATCTCTGCGATTGATGAGCAGATCTGTCTTGTGTCCATAAACTCTGACTAGTACCATTTCATTATAATGGTCGGGGTACCAAACTCCCACTAACTTATTGGTGATTCCATTCGTGAAGATCTTAAATGTGGAAAAAAAAAACATTATACGTAAATATTAATTATAAAATGCAAAAATTCAGTGCTCTATATATAAGTCAGAAGGGGAGAATATTCTTTGGTACAATTTAGCCCAAAAGCTTCATTGAAGTAAATTTTATCTGTTTGATAAACGATAAGGACCCTAGATATGAGTCAGACTTAATGAGATGATGTACACGTGTCGTTGAGAATGTGAAATACCATTTGAATAGAAATCATGGAGTAGAATGAAATTTGCAAATTTTTGAATTAAATGCTAGTAACTTGAATAATAATTATATGCAATAAAAAGATTGATCAAAATGTAGAATTAAAAAAAAAAATTATTAAGAATAATATAAAAATCAATTGCACATTCAAGAATAATTTATTTTTTTAAAAATGTACCGAGAAATACAGTTAAATAATATATTTATCAGATTGTAAGTTTTAGTATAATGCAAATTAATGTTATTTCCCATATAGTAAAAACAAAATTTTCGAGAAATTTCAGAAATGTTGGAACGGTAAAAAAAAAAAAGTATAAAAATATTTGAATATTTCTAAAATATTTGTTAAGCTAAAATTTTGTGATTGGATATAAACATCAAATTACTTGAAATTGAAAAAAATAAAATAGATATTATGTAAAAAAATTGTATTTATCCGATTTACCTTAAATTGGAGTTCACTAACTGGCCAATTTGGTCTAAGGCTCTTAATGATTTCTGTAGCACCTTCTATTATCTCATTTTCATTCACAGTAATATCGAGATACACTTCATCAGCCAACTTTTCCATACTGTGCCTCTTTATTCCTGTCAAATTTAAGAGTAAAAAAAAAAGCTATCTCGTAACACATTAAATATATTTCTGATTCATTTTTTTTTTTTTAACAACACAAATAATCTATGAAGGAAAAACGAATTTATCATATATTTCTTGTCAAAATGGGCGAAAATCTTTTTTTTTCTATACAAAACAGATATACATATATTTTTTTCAAATCTCTTATCGGAGTAAAACCTCTTACCACAACAGACCACGAGGAACTGAACTGACTGAACTCATTGAGTAGGGTGCAGGCTGATAAGTGACAACTCTAGACGAGATAATGATGCTCACTCATTGTAGAACAGAATAGCCTTGCTAGGCAATTTTATAGCTCGTGGAAAGAGAAAGAGGGTGAAAATTTAATGAACTAGAACAATTTATTATTGTGTCGACAGCATATATATATATATATATACAGTGAATATTTTTTTTTTATGTCTATATTTTTATAACCATCAGCACATTTTTGTTTTTGATTTTGGCATGGCGTGAATTTACAATCGTCATAATTACATCACTATATATATGCTATGTTTTCTAGGAACTATACTATGAGAGACGATATATATATATATATATATGTGTATATGTATATATATGTATATATATATATTATTTCCTGTTGGTACACCGCCGTACTTTTCCTATTAACTATTATTTATGGTACACGAACTTATACATTATCACGTTTTCATTGACACAGCTGAGCAGAATAATTTGCGAATTGCAAACTGCTGCGAACTATCGTTGACGTAACAGCATACACTCTTCACACTATCGCCATCGTTGGGTGAGGTACGTCGGATGGGCCTGTAACATATCCATATAGATATGTGTTTGTGTGTGTGCGTGCGTGTGTAAGCATATATATATAATGAATCAAATTGTCTATAGCAGACGATCAATCGCTTCATATCATGATACACCCAGGGCCGTACCTCAAGTTTTTAAAATTACGTGAAAAGTTCCCCTTTTTTTCGCTATAATTTTTCATTCAACATTTCTCCAAAACGTTAATTCCGACGAAGATAATTTTTTCAAGGTGCACTTATGAATAATGTAATATTTTACTTTATGGACAAATTTTATGAGAACAAAATAAGTTTGGATGTATAATAAAAAACCCACTCCGTGCTGCACTATCGTCGCGAAACGCCGTCCGAATATCAGAGAATTGACGATACAGGATGGACAAAGCCGTATTTTGTCGTCTACGGATGTTTGTCATTAGGGAATTATGTGTTCTTTGCTCTTATTTCATCCTATCGTGTATGTGCGGAATTATCAATTTGTGATTGCTAAATTTAACGAATCGATTCATGATATATTATATATATTAGTAAATCCCAATGAAGTTAATCTAAATATCAATTTAATACGATCCACCCATATCCCACGTTGAACATTAAATGTGCGAGGACATAAAATAGCGAAAAGATTTATTGTAAAGTAGCTTCCATTTTCTGGCCATATATCATTGGTTTTTATTTTGTATGTTTTTTTATTTCTGCAAGAGTTAAACGCATTCTATATAGACTTATTATTATAGGTTTGAATAATGAGCATGAAAATCTAAGGCAATAGCGCTGGGCCCGAAAGTTTAACAATTAAATTCCGGAATATCGTCTACTCGACCATCAAGAGGCAGAAAAAAGGTACCCGCGAAGAACTAGCTACAGCATATAGTAAATGCACATATATATGCGATGTGCCAATATATGACTACTTCATCCTTGACCCCGACACGTTAAACCCGATGACTCCATGCAAGAAGTGTGCACAGTATTATCTCGAACTGAAGCTATCGATTTACCGGATAATGTTATTTTTCGAAGCGTCTGATAATGTAGCGTTTCGTATACGGTCAGCGTGACAAGACCGTGAGCGTGACAATATTTTTTTGAAGAAATTGTGTCAAGATGAGCAGAGAAGAATTTGATCTCGCCATTTTTTCAAAACAAGTGGAGAATCGATCGTATATCGTCTCGTTTCGTCGCGACTCGCGGCATATCACTAAATTTTGGTATTTTGGGAGGTATAATAAGAACGCAAAATGCCGACGAGACATTACTTTTCATGGACAATGCATCGCTTTAATCGTCATCGCCATCTTACGGCGACTGTACGGTAACAATTCCATGACTCTACCGGCTGAAGCTTTTTTGAGGGTCCCCCAATCGAAAGTTTGATATTATCACTGATAGATAAAATAGTTCGCTACTTTTCATCCATTATTGGCGGGGTGGGGGATAAAAGATATAACGGAAACTGGATGTAAACAGTACCAATGCCAATAATACGATGTGATAATTGAGAAGTGGCGACTGCGTGAATAACTAACGATTGTCAATGAACCAAGAAATCAAAATCGTGACGATTCAAAAATCAATTATAATCGATCTGTTATGCAACTCAATGTCTTGGATTTCGTGACGTGTGAAAAATCTTTGAAAACATCGTAAATACGCAGTAATAAACAGAATAATAAGTTGAAGAAAAAAAAAAAGACAATGAGTGTCTCGTCGGATGATGAAAGTTCCGACAGTAGTAGTAACGAGTATCTCGTCGCGCCAGATAAGATTGATTTCGAAAGTTCGTTTTTTCAACAAACAACGTCAAAAGGTCAAAAAGCATCAATTGCCCAAAATGACGACAGTTCTGACGAATCGGAGGATGATTTCATGTGCGAGGATGACAACAAAGTCGATTCGGCCGCACTGTTGGCCGAGGTAATGAAAAATCTCGAAAATGCAAAAAGAAAGGAAACATCCCTTGTCAATAATATGGAAAATTCGGAATCCACAAGTTTGATAAAAGAATCACCGAAAAAGGACACAAAAAATATACTTTCAGACGAAATTGCAAATCTTTTATTGCAAGGTGAGTCAGGAGTATCGTCCTTGGCGAATAATGAAGATGATACGGAAGATGTTGAAGCTAAACCGGAAGTATACACGATACCAAAAGAAGGTGTTAATATAACTCTTCCTGGCAGTGCCATGATGATGTTTAAGAAGCAAAAAAAAAGTACCAATAGCATCGAGGAAATATTGAGAAAGAAAATGAATCAGAGGCTTAGATCCAATCAGGTTTTTATTCATAAAGTTGGCCTAATGTGTTGGCTCGCTCATGGCTTTCATCTCAGCAGAGAGATAAACGATCCAGAAATTCTCTCGACTGCTCTTTCTCTTGTACCTTCAAGCAGTTACCCCAAGGGTCGAGCCGATCTCAAATATTTGGAACAATTTACAAAATGGTTCAAAAATTTATTCAAACTAGAGTTTAAGGATGTTAAGGATGTCGTTAAGAAGGAAATATTGCTGATCAGACTGAGAGAGAAAAAAGTTCATAATTACAGAGAGCTGGTTCTCCTGTATGCTGCAACACTTCGAGCTATGGGCATCAATTGTAGAATAGTCGTATCACTCTGTCCTCCGGCGTTAAAATTGAGCGGTGATCAACTTTTTAAAAATCCAAATTCTGACGCAAATCAGGAGAAGGATGATTCCAAATTGGGGAAAAATAACGTTGCGATACCTAAAAAAGAAACATCCAAGAAAGCAAAAAAAGGGAAGAAAATCGATAAATCAAAGAACAATGGGGAAAGTTTGTCCCCGAAGATAGTACCTGAAAACAGTGGTGAGGTAATGGAGAATGAAAAATCAGAGGCGAGAAAGAGAGCTGCGGCAGTTTTGGCAAAATTTGCTAATGCACCAAACAAAAAATCAATCAAGACACTCGTCGAGAAGAAAGAGAATGATAAGAAAGCTGCAACGATTTTTAGCACGAAGCAGGAAGAAATCAAGAGTCCTCCTAGAACGAGACAATTGAGATCGAGAACCATAGAGACGAATTCTCAGTCAAAATTGGCCAAAGGAAACAAAACGATGACTCATGACAAAGAGACTGAGAAAGAAGAAAAACCATCAGGAAGGAGAACGAGAGCAGCAACATCCTCAAAATTGGCAATTCCTTCGACTAGTGCACAGGTAGACAGCGATTCTGATGATGAAATCGAGGAAGAGGAAACAAAAAAGCAAAAGAAATCGAAAAATTTGATGGAAATCAAAAAAATTGACGAGATGGATAGTAACTCGGATGAAGAATTTATGCCAAAAAAACCTGCAAAGATGAGAAAAATTGATACTTCCAAAAAAATGAGCAAAAATAAATCCAAGGCCAGGAATTCGATCGATAGAAGAGTATTGTCGTCTGATGAGGAACAAGCCGAGATTGTCGATGTTAAAGGCGCTCAAAATATATGGGTCGAGGTTTATGTAGAATCAGAGGAAAGCTGGATCAGTGTCAGCGTGCCTGATGACAAAATTCATTGTGTCAACGAAATTTACGTAAGAGCAAACGTAGAATTCACTAAAGTTAATTCTTAGATTGTATGCTGGCAACAAAAAATACGACACACACAGATACACCTCAATATATTTTAATATATATTAAAAACATTGAGGGCGCATAAAGAGATAATTTGAGAAGATTATTGTTAAAGTATTGAGAGTCAGAGGAATGCCAAGCCTGTCGTATTGGATTGACGAATATTCCACTAATATTTCGAAAATTCAGTAAAACGTATATAAAGCTAAATTTCGAGAGGTGGTTCGAGTGGTTGTGGTAGTTTCAGGTTGTCACTAAAATCAGGGATAAAAAATTTTGCTAATTTAGAAAACCAACAATTTATTGATTAAATTTGGTAATTTTTCAAAACGAGTAATCTTCGAGGTCCCATTCTTCAGTCAGAAACGGCAAATTGCATATTAGACATATACTTTGCTGGTCTCGTTCTAGTCCTCTAGTGAATTGTTGATGTATTAATGAAATTTGGGCCAGTCTCATCAGACTTTGTATACTCCAATTTTTAATACATCAGCAATATCGTTTTTATACTATTTTTTTTTTCACGTCTACCCCAGAAAATAAATCAAGAGGATACTTTAATTATGATGCTAGAAATTAATTACGTATATTTTTCATCTCCACTCTTCGATTATTTATTCGATTACAGCCTCATTTTTCCTAAATTGAGATTACTCCCTCACTCACCTCTTATCAATTGATGAAATAAGGATTTCTGATTATTTTTTTTTACAAATTAATCAATTTGGATGTAAGATAAAACAAAAAAAAATGGAGTTTCATTAAAAGAGTTTTTCGTTAAATTTGACAATTATAGAAAAAAGCACCCAAGCCCGTGCTGTACATAATCGCATGGAATACCGTGGGTACATTAAAAGACGTAACGAGAAGATACTGCCCACACTGGCTAACGTTAACGCGAAAACAACGTATAAATGAAAATTGGTGGATGGAAACGTTGCATCCGTGGAAAGAGAAGGATACCGCATTATCCAAAGCTGAGGATGAGATGCTTTTGCAAAAGTAAACACTTTATTACCTCATTAGGGAATTTCTTGAATAATAAAAAATAATAGAGAATTATTTAGATGTCAAGGAATGTTTTTTATGACAATTCTTCTTGTTCGTAAATAGGATTGTTGTTATTGTAAGAATTTCATTCGATATGATTCACTTAAAAAATGTAAATATTAAATTGTAACTTTTGGTATTCGAATTAAAGGCTCGTGAGCAGTTGAATAATTATTTTTTTAATTTTCAGAGAGTTGGAGCAACCCCTGCCAAAAACTGTAGGTGAATGTAAGGGACATCCGCTCTATGCCCTGCAAAGGCATCTGTTGAAATTTGAGGCATTGTATCCTCCGGATTGTGTGCCTCTCGGTCATTTGCGTACTGGCGAAGCGATTTATTCCCGTCACTGTGTACATACTCTGTTCTCACGTGAGACTTGGCTGAAAAAAGCTCGTGTCGTAAAACCCAATCAGGTTTCGTACAAAATTGTCAAAGCAATGCCAAAATACGACAAGGTAATTGACGTTAATTTCTCATCGAAAGTTTGTATAAAATTCATGATTTTATAATTTTATGCAATGGATTAATAAAAATTAATCCAAGTAATTTTTCCATATTTAGCTCTCTGGAATAAAATTAAAAGATCAGCCTCTGGAGTTGTTCGGTAAATGGCAGACAATGCAATACGAGCCGCCTGAGGCTAAAAATGGTATTGTGCCGAGAAACGAATATGGAAATGTTGATCTTTTCCAACAGAGCATGTTACCCAAAGGAACCGTTCACATAAATCGTGAGTATATTTAATTTATCGCAAATTAACGTAATATTGATCATTGTAGAAGAATCATATAATATAAAACGAGATAATTCCATGCAGTTCCAGCGCTAAATCGTGTTGCGAGAAAATTAAACATCGACTGTTCACCGGCAGTTGTGGGTTTTAATTTTGGATGTCGCGGTGCATTGCCAGCTTTCGAGGGTTTTGTAGTGTGCGAGGAATTTGAGGATACTCTGCGAGAAGCTTGGGAAGCCGATCAGATCGAGTCGATGAAGCGAGCAAAGGAGAAACGTGAAACGAGGATATACGGAAATTGGAAAAAACTCATAAAAGGCTTGTTCATAAGAGCGAGACTGGCGGCTCGTTATGATTTTAAAAATAGCGACGATGAGACTAATAAAAAACTGTCAACATCCGAGAAGCGTTCTAAGCAAAAAGTGGACGTAACGAAGAGAACAAAGAAGCCTAAAACTTCGTAAAAACGAGGCTAATTGACAATAACCAACTGTCAATAACTTAAATAACTAAGTTTTTTTTTCCATGTGTTTATTTCATATTTTTTTTCGTTTCTTTTTTACAATGAAATTTGTTCAACGATACCAGTATGCGAAGGCCATTTAATTACGTACAGTAAATAATGTAACGCTAAAAAAAATGAACATTTATATATTTGCTCCAACTGGATTAGAATTTAAGAATATGTTCATCGATATTTCTACTTTCAACAAGAAACACGTATGATGAAAATTCATGGATCTACACAATTAACAAAGTCATAACGGATAAAACACTTTATCGTGCCTCGTGAATTACGTATATCGAGAGAACTACAATTTTTGATTAATCATTGAGATTGTAACATTGTCCGATTTACGGGATAACGAACTAATTGGCCCAAAGCGCGTAAACACACACACACACACACACATATATATATTGCATGTGCATTCATTTATTCACTGGATTGTCGTAGAGATTTTTTCTAGTAAAAATAATTTATGTACATTTTTTTCACTACGTGCCGTATTAGTTACGCATATGTATAATATATCACGAACACACTAATTTCGGGTTTTCTACTTCAGTCTATTGTAAAGTTGCGTGCGTCATTATCACTTCCGCTTGAAAGAAAAAATATCCGGGATTTTTGTAAATGAAGACTTGCGTAAACAGAGATTCGAGGAGGGGAGAGGGCAGTAATGAGAGTCTTTTGTCTGACAAAGTAGACGATGAAATTGCGCAATTCCGATTAGAGACCATCTCATGAATTCTATTGCGTTCAATCAACCTCATGTTATATAACCAATTACTAATAATAGATGCGCACATCTGGGATTTAATGGATCTCAATGTCACGTATGTTGTATGGGAGGAAATGCTAAATCTATCAGTTTGTATAAGAAGAGAGGTAATGTACCAGTTCATGTCACAGTATTGTTTACGATAAGATTATTAATAAAAAATGATTTTTTACTTAAAAACAAAGTTGTCTGTGAAAATCTGACGAAATGGCTTCTAAAACCCTAGCTCTAAATTGTATTCTGGGATAACCAGTAGTTTTTATGAAAACGTTGATTTTCATGATTTTTCACGACTAATTGTATTTTCTTCTCAATTGCATTGAATTTAGTGAAAATACGCATTAATCTCTTTTGTTATTGTCGAAGAAAAGAATTGTTGGTGCTTGAGACCATTTAGTGCAATAATAAAGAAAAAGAGAAGATCATGTGAAAACTCGTTACCCCAGTATACAGTTAATAGATCCCACGACCCTGATAATTGGACAGTTTTAGGGTAAAAAAAATATGATATTTTCTCAAAAAATTCAACAGTCTTCATTGAAATTTTCAGAATCATTTAAAAATTACAAAGATGCATTGGATCTTGTTTATAAAAAGAAAAGCATTTTTTCACAAATGCCCAAGTTTCAGTAACTTTTGTTGGAGTTTAACGATTGCGATGGTTTTTCTACCGAATCATCTTGAATTTGCTGATTCAAACAGCTTAAAATTTCAAGTACAGAGCGATAGAAAAGAAAAATCGCAATTTGTCTCACTGGCGGTTTGTGATATTTCAGTTTGCTATCGACGTATTACTCACGTCAGGGCGCACGTATCTGTCGTGTTCAAAAGCAAATTGTCCTCTCAAGTCCATTAACGTGCTTTATGATATAGTCAATCAGTCTACCGTTGGAGATTCGAAAGTTAATATTTCCATCACAACATTGAGCTTATCGTTTCATTTCTTTCATTTTAACTCTCAGTTTAGTTGGAGGGCCATTAAAAAATATATATGTATGTATAATTGCGCTTCCGGAATTTTCAAAATTCTTCCAGTAACCGAGACTACCCTAATTTGTCCTTAGAGAATGAGAGAGAGAGAGAGAGAGGAGATCATTGAGAGAACTTACTAACATCCGGACTTAGGAACCATGTACAATCTAACTGGTCAACGAGATATATGTACTAATATTAATATAACGTGTCCTAGTGATATATATATGTGAGCTATCTCGACCCTAAGCTCACCTACGTCTGGTCCCTCAACATTGGTGGATTTTTTAAAATTCTTTCAATTACTTGATTAGCCTGTAGCTTCCGAAGACAAAAAGCTTGTCTACTTATATGTTGGTCTAAAAAATGTACTTAATAAAGAATTTATGAGAAAATTTGATACCAATGGATTGAAAATTATTTCTTTTTTGTGTTTTTAGATGAAAGTAAAAATTAAATCTGTGGCCCGACAAATCAAAAATTTGGTTAAAGATTTTTTTTTTGTACATTCTACACAAGATATTCAGAGATAAAATAAATTGCCAATGGTAAGAGTTAGACGCAGGTGGACTTGGGGAGGAATGCCCGATGTATATATAACTGACCAAATGCGATGGCAGTATAAGAATCTCGACGTTAATCAGAATTACGGTAATTTTGTTGTTGCCAGCGGCATTCGCGGCTCAACATTGAGCCAATAACAATGTTTTCATACTTTCGTAAAACTCGTATTCTTCACAGCGAAAAAAAAAAAGAAAAAAAGTCTAACTTTCCACACATGATGAAACTCCTCACCGTTTAGCGAGAGTCTTGTCTTTTTCTCTCGAGTCCACCGTGCTCAAGGCGATGCCCAATTGAGCTGCGTAATACGTCAGCATGATGGTTATCTAAGTGATAAAAATAACAATTTTTTTTTCACGGAAATATTATTGGCGGAGAAGAAAAATGTCCATATTTTATTTTACCGTAGCGTAAGGCATCGGGGCGTAAAAGTGATGAAAACCCAAAAGTGTGTCCGATATGGCGAAGCAAACGCTACCCATACCACTGCATAATTTCGTCCAAGTCCACGGCACCTGATATTATATTGTACAATGAGAAAATTCCGAAATATTGAGAATAACTCAAATTATCAGGGGGGTAATGAAAAAATTGTGATGAAAAAATAAAATAAAATGGAAAATAAAATAAAAAACTTGTCTCACCCCTTGAGACTGAACTCGTGAAACAGCACGCCAAGTCATTGTCGTAAGGAGGGCCGTATAAACGGGAACACCGACAGCGAGAACACCATTGAGGCCGGGCATCAACGTATACATAACTGCAACATGATTTATTCAAAGAGTTCAGTTTGTTGTGCGTGGGCGATAAAACTCAATTCAGGGTTGGTGATATAAGATGATTATACCCAGTCCGCATATCGCGTAAAGCGACGCTCCTAGAGTCGCGTTTAGAGGAACAAAACCAAATGCAGCGATGTACATTATTTGAGCCATTGCAAACATTCCCATTCCTGCCAGGAATAAACTTGGCCATACAATAAGAGCGTCACCGAAGCAACTGAATACCAAACCGGCCAATATTCTTCTGGAAAATGTGTATCTAGAATCGACGAGAAAACAAAACAAAATAATCAAATTAATTTCATCCATTCAGTTAAATTTAACGAATTATAGTAAATTTTTTTTTTCTCTTTTTCAATATTATTACTGATATAAGTTGCTTACTCTTTTGATAAGCTCATACCATGAAGAAGTACAAAAAATATGAGACTTATGATAGGCAAACACTTCATACATGCAGTAAGAAGCGATGGCTGCTCCGACAAGAGGACAAAATAAACTGATACGCTTTTGAAGAAAGGTACCAATTTTGGTCCCACGCTTTTCAACTGAAACATTCGAAAAAAAAAAAATAACAACGAGATTTTTTTCATATGGAATGTTTAGAATAGTATATTATATATTTAGATGGTAAATTACATGGTAAATAAATTAAAAAGTTATGCGTTTTAATTTGCATTCTTTTCCTCATAATCAAATTTATTGGGCGCATTTCTTTTTTTCGCGAAAATGGATTTCTCAATTTTATCTTCCTCGCAGAGGCAACTTATCATTTACGAAAACTTATAAAGAATCATTGTGGAAGTTTTTATTCGAATATTTTATCTCCAATT
Source organism: Dyspetes luteomarginatus (assembly GCA_963669185.1). Classification (NCBI taxonomy): domain Eukaryota; kingdom Metazoa; phylum Arthropoda; class Insecta; order Hymenoptera; family Ichneumonidae; genus Dyspetes; species Dyspetes luteomarginatus. The sequence goes on from OY769905.1 coordinate 25,257,234, forward strand.
CTTTATCATCAACGACTAAAGTTTGCTGAACTCGAATATCAGAAATGATTTTTAAAAATTTGTAATGCTCAATAAAATTATAATCTTTCTTAGAAATTTGAACATCTTATTTATTCGCGCCAAAATTAAAAAATATTCTTCGATGTTTTTTATAGAACGTTTTAGTTTAATATATGGAAATTTTGACAAACTGCAGAATATACAATTTTTTAAACAAAAAATTATGATTCAATAAAATCTCAATAATTATATCAAATTTATAACGAAAATTGTATCAAACGCGGTTAAATATGAATAATCGCCTACCATTACTACATTTGTACATGAATTTTCGATATTTGTTTGAATTGCATTATTCAAATATTTTTCGAGCAATTTGAATTTTCATGAAATTTTAACGTTCTTGATTTATTTGGGCCAAATTAAATATGGAATATCCTCGAATGTTTTTTGTAAATACAAAGTCCAACATTTTCACAAACTACTGATTTTATCATATTTTTTTTAGAATAATTTAAACTCACAATAAAATTTTGATTATTGCATCAAATGTATGAAGAAAATTACACGAAATAAAAATAACATTAATTCGCCTTTGTACAAAATTTACACTGGATAGGTCAAATAATTCTCGAGTGGTTTTATTACGTTTGTCATACAAGCATACAAAACATCAGAAACATTACGAAATATTATTTTTTCCAGTCTTTTTAGTATTTTAGGCACTCTTGTATATCTCGAAAAAACATTTTGTTTACAAGAAGATAGTTTGTGTCGATGAGGGAGCGATTATATATTATCGTCGTTAATGAAATCTTCTTATCTAGTCATCCTGCCGATAAATTTGCCGCACGTTTAAGTTCTTTTGCAATAATACTTTTTTTTTAAATACATAGTACGAAACGTTTATTATATATTTTTAAAAACAGCATTTGGGATAATCAAAATGTTTCCGAGCGTTCCAAATGATGCGCGCGCAATATTTCACATTACTCGTTCGAAATGGACTGGCCTGAAATATATCTCTTTGTTATAATGGGGCAATTTTACGCAGTTGTTTTAAAAGTCTCTTTTGTCTATAGCAGCTCAACAAAGAAAGCTTTTTCGATAAAGGAAAAAAAAACTTCAGCTTATGTGTTTTGTTTTTGTCTTTTTTCTACCTAACTATCATTTATACGATACAATATGCTAAGGAAATGGAATTAAAGATGCTGACATTTATATTGTGCTCATTTCTAGACACGCCGTTCAAGCTGCCATAGCTCGACAAATACTGGCTCTTTTTTCTCATCTTATTGAGATAAAAATATTTTATACTGACCACCTGAGTTGCCGATGACATCACGATGTTTTTACGATTAATTATCGCGCTTGTGTCACGTAAAACTTTGGCACTTGGAGAAAACCCACGAATTATTTTTTTGCCTATCAATAATACACGTCAAACTGAAGCGTCGTCTGCTTGTCAGAACGTCATGCGGTCAATCCGCCGCTCTGCTTTTCCATAAGTACACTGACCGCACTGACCGTCGGTACATGACTTTGTTTGCGTTTTAATTATTTTCTCCTCCTTCTCCCAAAGGCTCCCTCTCTCCATCGCTCGACACCTCACGCGCTCAAACCTATCAAGTAGTACTCAAGACTCTCGGCTGGTGGCGCCACTTGTTACGCTCAGCTTGACGCGTCGGACGAGAAATAACCCTTTCTTTTTGCTTGCAATCGTTTGAAACAATTATTCATTGATCGTTGCTACTCGTATTAGTTGAAAAAAGTAGCCCGAACGACCTTAACACATATCAGTTATTAGCTCAGCTGCGTTCGTTTCGCAATAAACAGTAAATTCTCAACCGAAGATCCCTAACCTCAAACTGTCCGGCCGGCTTTCGAAACTTGGATCGTCCTCGAAGATACCTCGTTATGGTTTAGTTTGTTGCCCAACAATAAAAGCTAAAGATATAAACGATTGAAATGGACATTGTCCCAGGAACTGCGTCTCTTCTCGACGAGCTTGACAGTACGTAAATTACTCCAAGTTCCGCTATTTACAAGGGGTAGATGGTCGATGATCGTGTTTTTTTTTTTACAGGAAACCAACACTTATCAATATTTTTTAATCATAACATATCTAATTGTAGAATTTTCTGCAATCAGAAATATTCGTATTTTTTTTTAACGTCGAATAATAGGAATAATAGGATCTTGCACATTCCTAGATTTAAAAAAAATCTGCAAAATTGTGGAAAAGGTGGAAGAATCTCTTTAATAAATGCGTGCAACTCTCTACCTGAGTTACTTCATCATTTTTATCTAATTCAAAAAGCACTATGATTTAGTGAATTTGTTAATTTTGGCTTTTCCTGTAAAAGCCCAAGTTTTGTTTCACACCTTTACCCCCTCTTTTTCAGTCTAAATTCGAATAATTTCTTATTTCATAAAATCTCTTTGTCCATCTTTGCTCCCAAATCTCTACCATCCTCAAAAAGCACTTTTTTTGTTGAGAAAGTTTTTTCTCTGTAAGCAAAATAATCCTTTAAAATCCAAATATTATTTTGATGGGAAAATATATGTACAAGTTATTTTTATCGAAGAAATTTTAGCATTTAAAATCAATATCCTTTACACAATAATTCTGATGCAGAAAAACTTATGGTTTTGCTGAGAGATGGGAGAACTTTGATCGGCTATCTGAGAAGTGTTGATCAATTTGCCAATCTGGTTCTTCATCACACAATCGAGAGGATTCACGTTGGCAAGGAATATGGTGATATTCCAAGAGGGGTGTTTATCATTCGGGGTGAGAATGTCGTGCTTTTAGGTGAAATTGTGAGTATGCCTTTATAATAGCAACAAAGATAGAGGTATCTTCGTTGATAATAGTAACAAACAGAAAAAAATAGTTTTTTTAACAAATTTTGGGTCAATTAAAATTTAGAGCATTATTCCAAGTCTAAAAAAAAAGGATTGAAAGAAAATTGATATTATTCCAGATTCATAAATGAAAAATATATTGACGTTATTGATAAATGTAATGACGAATTTACCATTTCAGGATAGGGAGAAAGAAAAAGATCTCCCATTATCAGAGGTTTCGGTGGACGATATTTTGGATGCTCAGAGGCGAGAACAAGAGCTTAAGCAGGATCAAGAGCGATTGATGAACAAAGCTCTGAAGGAGCGAGGTCTCTCGTACATTCCAGATCTCGGTCACGATGATATGTTTTGACCCAAAAACCGACAAAACCGTCCTTGTCCATTTTTCGATCAACATGATCACGAAACACTGAATGACGTCAAAAAAATACTCCACAATTAGCCAATCGTTTAATATCATTGACGAAACTCATCAGCTTTTATGGACGTCAAGGTCCCCTTTTGTTGATGATATGAAAATATAAAACGCGTCAATGTTACCGTTGATTCGTGTGCAAATATATGAATTTCAAATGGCACGTGTCGCTTGCCGATATAAGCGAAAAAAAAACCTCGCCAATTACGAATCAATAACAAAACTATATGTAAATCGTTATTCAACAAATGTAAATATCTAGATTTTTTTGTATACTTCAATTAAAATAATAATTTTCTGCTAAAACATTGATAATAGAACGATATTTTTGTTTTTTTTTTGGCACAATTATAGAATCGTAGTATTTCTTGAATTCTTTCCTAAGGCAATGAAGTTTATTTATGAGATAAGTAAAGTTAGTGAGTGAGTATGAGTACGTAATCAACGATGCAGCAGCATTAAAATAATTTCTCCAATATAAATTTAAGAACAATTTTCAAAGTTTCAAAAGATTCTATTTAAGCATTTCTTGATAAAATCATTTTAAAGTGCAAGCGAGTTGGACTTGACTTTCACCTCATTTTGGAGGTTTTTCTACGAGGATGTAAAAATGAGTAGATTGCTTCTTCAATTTTTTAACATATTTATGAAATTTGTCTTGACAATTTTTTCACTTCAACTAATCATCTATGTTTCTGGGCGATATGTAAAAAATAGTTTGCATATCGTAATAATCAGATCAGCGTGACAATAATCTTGCCCAAAAATCCCATTCTTGAATTAATATTTTATAAATTATGACCAACACAACATTCTCCAATTAGGGAAAATGTTTATTTCGAATATCGTCAAAGCTCGCTGCTTTGTCGCATATAAAGGCACAAGGATAATTTTTTTATTACTAGAAGAAAAAAAAAATATTTGGATAACTGCGTCGTAATCACATCGACTTTTACTTACGAATTAAGTAGATTTATTTTTTCGTCCAGCTCATTTACTTCGCTTTCGGAAAACTGACCTTTCCGTCAGTTTGACCGAATTTATCATCGATAACGGCAAGTTGCAAGTTTTTCTGGTCTAGCAATTCTTGCTCTTGTCATTCATCCTCAAACGATATTTCATAACATATCACTAATACCAACGAGTCGTGTGGGTAAAAAAAAAATTGTAATTTCATGTCAAAAGCTTTTTCAATTATTCCTTTCGCTAAATTTCGAAAAATATTCCAGAAATTAAAATCAAAAAAAAAAAAAAAAACAAAAGATTCATCACTTTTTGGCGCGAATGAAACGGTATCAACAAGATAATACTTAATTTAAAGCAGTGGTATTTAAAACAATTTTTTTTTTCATAAATCACCCGAAGCAAAAAAAAAAATACTCTATCAGTTGCTTGTTACTAATGAAGAAAAAAAAAAGATATAATTTAAAACGAAGTTTTCTGAACATTTTCCTTGACTTTTACCGAGTTTTGGGTAGATTCGCTCAGCTGTTTGTGCTTCTTACTTGGCTATCGGAAAACTGACCTTTCCGTCACTTTAACCGAATTTATCATCGATCACGGCAAGTTGCAAGTTTTTCTGGTCTAGCAATTCTTGCTCTTGTCATTCATCCTCAAACGATATTTCGTTACGTATCACTAATACCAAGTCGTGTGGATAAAAACAAAAATTGTAATTTCATGCCAAAAGCTTTTTCAATTATTCCTTTCGCTAAATTTCGAAGAGTATTCCAGATATTAAAAATAAAAAGAAAAAAAATAATAACTTTTTGACGCGAATGAAAGGGTATCGACAAGATAATACTTAATTGAACGCCGTGGTATTGAAAACAATTTTTTTTTCACAAATCACCCGACGTAAAAAAAAAAATTCTCGATCACTAGCTCAAAGAAAAAAAAAAAAAAAAAATTAAAACGAAGTTTCCTGAACGTTTTCCTTGACTTTTACAGAGTTTAGGGTAGATTCGCTCAGTTGTTTGTGCTTCATTGTATGTTTCTGCCTGAGTTCTTCGATCCTGATGTTACTTTTAACGGATCGTTTCGAATCATGACGCTGCAGGCTCGTGCCCCGTTTTCTCGGTGACATGACCGTTTCCTCGATCTTTTCCGTCGAATTATTCGCGCTGTTTGTACTACCTGAAGCTATACCGGAAGTATCCGAGCCCGGATTATTTCCGTCCAAACAGTGCAAAAGACTGTCGGAAAGTCCCTCCTCACCCAGGATATTGAGATCTGACTCAGATTGCTCGAAATCGCCGGTACGTGAGCTAAAACTCAGATCTACAGGACTGGCGGTCAAAACGCTGCGTGACAGCAAATATTCCCTGAATGTGCTTGTTATTGACATTGAACTTCGTTGTACAGTTGTTCCACATTCTTCATCTGGCGATACAATAAAATTTCTCTCTCTTGTCACTCGCTCGGGAAAGTTTTCCTTATTTTCCCGTATTTTGCACTTTTGCTTCTTCATCTCGTGAGAAATCATTTCGTTCGGTGTCCCATCGCCTTTATGCGATTCTTCCAATATCGATTCGCAATTTTTTCGATTCAATAGTTCGACGCTCGGGCCACGAGGATGATTTGAGCTTGTGCCACTGGGTGCCCAACTGTTGTCCAATGATGCGAGATTGCAAAGATTCGAGCCAGAGACCATCATCACTGGCTTGCGAGATCGTGGAGTCATCATTGATTCCTGTTTTAAAAAATTTATAAAATAATATTGTATGTAAAAATTAGCTTTCACATGCCAAAAAGTAATTCGTAGTAATAATGCAAATTAGGCAGGTCCTCTTTTCGTGCAAATGCATTATCAAGAAATTAATGTGCAGCACGATTATATTTTTTTTTTTGCAAACAGAACAAAAATGCAATATTAATCAATAATAGAGATATATTCGCCCCTTTCAATTTTTGTTTTTTTCTCTTCTCGAATTAAAAGTCATTATCAAAAATAGTCAGCCAATGTAAAAAGTAATTGCGACAGTTATTTGCAACATTTGCTATAAATATTGCGATTTTCATGCTCCCATTATTTAAATATTACAGCAAAACGTTTATTTTCATATTAATTTTGAAAAACAGCAGACTGACGATTTCCCAAGAACGTAGAAAAACTTTCGTATGTCGTATTTATCCTGCTGGTCGTAATTCCTTACATGTTATAATTAATCGTTGCGGTTCTGACTGACATTGAAAAAAAAAGGGAAAAAGAAATTGAATAATTGTGAGCATGCGTACCTGCATAGCTTTGCTCATCTTAGTCGTGCTCTGTGTGATTGGGCTCATGCTCTTGTCGCTGTTGGTTATCGGCGTAAGCATATAATCAGGATTAACCAAATTTCTTCTCAGTAGATCCGACGGAGTTGACGTTTGTGCCGCATAAACGTTCCAAAATTTATTTTTTATTATCGGCGATGCTTGAATTTTCATACTGGACGGATCGTCTCGTCTCTCACGCAAAGAATTGTTTATCCGAGCTGACGGAGTTTCACGAGTTTCGATTATCTCGTTTCTCTCATTATTTTCAATTTTTTTCGGGGTAAAGACAACTTCGATATTTGGCCTTTTTGACAAGACAAATGTTGGCTCAGAATTTTGCCTGACAAGCTCACAGCCCAATTTGTTGGATACACCGAGAGGATTAATCGACGAGTACATATCCGGTGGTTCGCTATTGTGACGAGGAAATCGATCTTTCACGAGATAATTATCGCTCTGTGTTCTCTCGAGATTTCTATCAAACGATTTCGAGAATTCTGTTTTTCGTGTTATTTTCATGGACTCGTTGTCACGGCGATGACGCTTCTCCGGTGAAACATGAAATTCGGGCGTCGCGTAAGCGTTCGAACTCGATGTGCCGTAAATATTTGAATCCGAATTGACGAATACGTTCGAATCCGAATTTACAAAAACGTTTGTATTACTCACGTCCGAGTCGTTACTCGAACGTCCCAAAGTTTCCTCATTCACAATATTTTCCACGTTCTCAGAAATTTCATTTCGCTCCTCGCTTATATTGACAAAACTCATCAGTTTTACGCTCGTCTTTGGCTTGTAAGAATCCATTATTGGCGTATCGAGACTTCCGGTGCTGTTGCTCATGCGTTTTATCTGCAGAAGATTGTCCGTTTCAAGTGAATTATTGTAACTCTCGGTGCTGAGCTCGTCATCCGATTTGCTGAATAGAGCTTTTGATGGCAGTGCCGATTTTTCGATAGAAACTCCTTCGTATCGTGTCTGTTTTTTTTTTTTTTTTTCGGCCAAGCGTGCAAAATTTAACAAGGCGTTAGTTGGATTAGTCATATTTTAACAAACATTTTTAGCATGCTTATGCGTTCATGATACATCGATTAGAAAGCTATTATGATGCTCGTGATAATTTAATTCCAACACTCGGACGAGCAAATTTTGATCGGATCGAATGGAAAAAATGTACGAAACTTTTGAGGACTCGTAATAATCAATGAATGGTCAAAAATTGCAAGGCAAATTATTCATATTAGTACGACATAAGCATTGGAAATATTGAGCCACGTTAATTTAATTATTCTTACCGTCAAAAGGATATTTTCATCGCTGCTCGATCTGCTTATGTTCGATCCTATATTGATATCGATCAATTTCTTATGACCCAACAATTTTTTTTGAAAAATATGCTTTTTTATCGAATCACCGAGGCTCTTGGTACGATAATGTTTAACGTGCCTCGGTGTTCCTTGTCCATTTTCTTTGTTGAATTGTTTTACGAGTCTACGTTTTTTTGCAGATTCTGGCATAGCCTGAATATGAGCGTAAAGCTGAGCCAGTGCAGCTTGAGTGTCCTGGGTCGAATTAGCTTTTGCCGTTAATTTATGATCGACGAAACTGAATACCGTATGGGCCGTTCCCGTTGTGTCGGACATTGATTCGTTGAGCTATTAAAAAAAATAATGATAAAACTCTTTCTTTTTTTTTTAGCTGTTGTAATGGGTAAGAATGTTTAGTAATTTAAAGATTTTTTCAAATTAGAATTTTGTAGTTTAAAAATATTTCGTGACTCACGTCATTTTTACTAGGACTGAGCAATTTTCTTTCTTGCTCGACCCAGTACGCTCTGATGTCGGTCGCCAATTTTGGCGGTATTTCAAATAATTTTAGGCCTTTTCGGATCATAAAAGCCACGAGCCCCGAGAGATGCTGCGAATTGACGTGCAAAGCTTCGGGCGATAATTTTCGTGGACACATGAGATGAGGCGTGAAAAGCGTTGCTAGAGTGTCACAATTCATTTTGTTACTGCTCTCGAATGTGGCCGTTTTGTTCAAGAGATTGAGAACGTGCCGTAGCAACGTTCTGTTGGCTGGTGGCAGCAGCAATAATAATAGTTGGAGCGAGCTCAAAAGTCGTGATTCGGTTGCGCTCGTGTCGACCGTGCAAAGTTCTGAAATAAATTTATTATGGAAAAAAATGAAGAATTCAGTTTAATGCTTGTCTCGTTTTTCTTACAGTTTTTCAAACTCACCAGCTATTTGACAGTGAGCAGGATAATGCAATTCTGTCAACAGAGGCTCGGGAAGCTCTGCCAAAAAGATTTTTAATACAGAAGCGCAATCGTGAACGCTGTAAGGCCCATTTTCAAGTTCCAATGGGACACCCTGGTAAAGTGCAGCTTTTAAATCCTGTTGCCTCGTCAATTTTCCCGTTCTTCGAAATATACCTTCCTGTACAATACCTACAAACATATATCAACAACCAATAAATATTAATTACGTTAATATAAATTAATCCAAGATAATGCTGCGTTTCATTAGACCCACTTTGTTCCTTTGATAAATATTCTATCAATTGCTTGACTTGATTTATTCCCTCGGGTGTCAAAGTAGCACCATCCGCGGCACCTCTTTGAAGATTCATCGTAGATTTTGGTTTTTTTGAAAAGCTCAGTAAACCCCATTTTTTTAACTTTGCTTTCTCCAGTACACCATCGTTGCTAGAAATTCATCAGGCATTCAAATATCGCAAAAAGATTGATGAAAATTAAACTGTTAAAAGAAGGGAGCAGAAAAACAAACTGTATGTTCATATGAGATACAATTTAAATGATTTCTCTCGAATTAACGATCCTTCACCCATGCATTCCTAATGAAAAATTTTACTCGACCGGAAATAGAGTACTTCGCAATAGAATAAAAATGTGCAAAAAATCAATTATGTTGAAGATAACTAAAAACATTAATTTTAAATATTATTGTTCAAATGACGAAAAATCATTGAAAAATCAGTTTGAAAAAATTTGAACTAATTGACGGTAAACATTTTTCTTTCTCTTAATAAATATATTCAGCGATTTTTCACAATAGATCTGAATTTTTAAAGAATTTTTTCTCGATTTTAAAATTTTCTGTTTGAAAAATCGAATGGGTTGGGGATGTAACATATATATATATATGTGTTAAGAATAACCTATGAAAAATAAAAACTTCGAGCGTTGGTAGAATTTTAAGGAGAGATGAGAAGGTGGCATAAAATTCATGAAAATTGATTGAAAAATATTTCAAAAATGATCTTACTCTTCGGTGTTGAGATCCAACTCGAAGGACAGGTGCATTTTGACAAGGGTCAAAAATTGTTCCTGATTGACCTTTCGCATTCTCGAGGCAAGTTTACCGTCCACTCCCTCGTTGAAGTCGTCCATTTTCATACTTTTTTCTTTTATCCTTTTTTCATACAAGACTAAATCAATTGATCTCAATTACACAGTTCTGACATAATTCAAATCTTTTTGAAACTGCACACACCACGCAACACACATATGCATATATATATATGAAAACGCACACGCGGGCCTGTTGACGACGGTTATATCCGGATTCACTCGATCTTGTCACGCGTTTCAGCCGCTCAATTTATTCGCAAACTTTTTCATCATGGGATTTTCGGCCCTCGTTGCATCGGATAGCATTAAATTAACAAGACGTTTGTGTTGGAAAAAAGAATGTATAGACGATGATAAACAACAATTTATACAACGAGCACTATTTATTTGGCCGGCTGATCGTTCGTTGACATTGCCGACGATACTGCCGCACTGTTGCCACACACAGAAAACGGTTGTCACGTGACTGAAATGCGCGCGCATTCAGTTTGCGCGCGCACAACGGCGGCCATATTGGTTTTTTAAATGTCTTATCGGAGCAGCGAGCGTCAAAGCAGTAAACGTAAATGTTTAAAACGTCTCATTTATTTTTATTAATTCTACCACGTATGACATAAAAATTTAAAGTTACTACATATTTTTCTTGTTCGTTGTTGTTTTTCGTTACTTTGCGCTTGTTTTAAGTCATAAAAGATCTAATGTCAGAAAAAAGTCCCTTACGAACTGATGTTTGATTTTTCTTTTATTTAAGCATCACAATTGTATATAAATTTGATAAAATATCGAAGAATAAAATTCATTATTATGAAGCCTTGCGAGTAATCCCTTACGCCATAATAAATGAAGGCTCGGCACTGAACGTCAGGCACAATTGTAAGCGCCTGAAAGTTCGCAACCCGTCAAACATCCATGCAGTTCGGAGAGTATACGTAGGGGTCCCACTTGGCAAATTAATTTACGAACTCTGATATCTTGGACCGGAACTGACGGCAGCGAGACAATAATTAGTTTGAAAAAACGTTCATTAATAAAAAAAATAATAATAACAACCACAATTATACTATATAGTCTGGATATTGAGTTTTTTCTACGACATAACTTATATTAAATTGCAGTTTGTTTTAATTCTTATACCTTCAAATCGTTATTGCTGAAATTTCACACTTTTGGAATAAAGGAATGTCATGTATAGTGGATTGAATGTAACAGAAAAGTAAGAAAGACATCCATGATTTTTTATCACAAATAGATAATATAATAAATTGTTATGAAAATTCTCGCAACTTGTAATTCAAGTTTTATTAACCGATGAATGTAAAGCCGTTTTCCAACAAGCGCGATGGTCACAATAAGTAATAAAAAATAATGATTTCACGAGGCAACAAAATTTTACGATAGCAATATCGTAATGTTGCCGTGTACACGAGCGAATGGAAATAGCAATGTAGAAGCGTGAACGACGTGAAGTACACAAAGCTTATATATAGGCACGAAGCAGCGATACCGTGTTGAATCGTCAGCGTGGCAATTATCTTTGGCAGTACCAGAGGTTCTTCTCTTTCTGTCCTTGCTCTGCGGTGTTTCATAAATTGTGAGGCTCCGAGTACCATAAGCCAGCATTGTGTTACTCGCATGTGTCGATCTCAACGTGATATGTTAAAAAAATATATTCATATATAACTCTGAGCAATGTTCGTTTCTATGTGCGTAGCAGAATGACGTACACATGTTTGTACACCCATACGATTGACATATGTGTACATAGTTCAGGAAAAAAAAAATATATATATATATATACATGGCGCGTTCGAGACCAAATCAACAATGTCTTGAATGTCGCTTTTTCAATTTTTTAGCACTTTTAGTACATTGTAAGGTAACAAAAAATCGACTCCACACCAATTTCAAAATCATTTTTTAAATAATATTTAATTCTTTGAAAAATAACATTATTTTATATTTCAAAAATTGATTTTCTACCAAGAACTAAGAGGAAAAAGTAAATGAAAAATTGTGAGACGTACGGCTCTGTCGATTTGCTCTTCAATATTTCATGTATCATCCGTATTCGGTATAAAGTATATATATAGTATAGTATTTAGCTCGTGTGTCTTGTAGCACTTTTGGAATCGTTCGTACACGCGTATAGGTAAACTTTTCTCATGTATCGTTGGTGCAGTTATCCGAGTATAGAATTTACGAGTTTTGTACAAAATTTAGATCATACTATCTTTATCTGTGGCTGTGGCAAGTAGTGCAGATAGTAAAATCTCGATTGTTTTGGCAGTTCGAGCACCGGCAAGCTTTAATTTTATAAATTCATAAATCATGCCAACCCAGTATGTCGGTCGTGAATATCGATCGGGAAATTGCCAGAATTGAGGTTTCCAGCATTGCTTAGATATGGGGATGGTTTAAAGGCCGTATAGGATGTGGCTAAGTCATGTCTATACGCCCTTTTGGATTTAAACCATCGATGCAATTTTGGAAAATATGTAATATAAATATAGATATAGATATTCTTATGTTGTCTTTATTTTTAGTTAAAAGCTTTAATTTTAGCTTTAATTTTATAAATTCATAAATTATGCCAACCCGGTATGTCGGTCGTGAATATCAATCGGGAAATTGCCAGAATTGAGGTTCCAGCATTGCTTAGATATGGGAATGGTTTTAAGGCCGTGTAGGATGTGGATAAGTCATGTCTATACGTCCTTTTGGATTTAAACCATCGATGCAATTTTGGAAAATATGTAATATAAATATAGATATAGATATTCTTATGTTGTCTTTATTTTTAGTTGAAAGCTTTAATTTTAGCTTTAATTTTATAAATTCATAAATTATGCCAACCCGGTATGTCGGTCGTGAATATCAATCGGGAAATTGCCAGAATTGAGGTTTCCAGCATTGCTTAGATATGGGGATGGTTTAAAGGCCGTGTAGGATGTGGATAAGTCATGAATATACGCCCTTTTGGATTTAAACCATCGATGCAATTTTGGAAAATATGTAATATAAATATAGATATAGATATTCTTATGTAGTCTTTATTTTTAGTTTAAAGCTTTAATTTTAGCTTTAATTTTATAAATTCATAAATTATGCCAACCCGGTATGTCGGTCGTGAATATCAATCGGGAAATTGCCAGAATTGAGGTTCCAGCATTGCTTAGATATGGGAATGGTTTGAAGGCCGTGTAGGATGTGGATAAGTCATGTCTATACGCCCTTTTGGATTTAAACCATCGATGCATTTTTGGAAAATATGTAATATAAATATAGATATAGATATTCTTATGTATAGTCTGTATATATATGCAAAGAATGACTGTTTGTCGTATAGAGTGAATATATATAGGTCAATCGTCACCGGCGAGTAACCAACTCGTAAAGTATTAAACGAAAACATATATATACGTCTAGGCTGGAACATACGAACGTCACTAAGCCATTTGTTAGCATTGCTGAATCGTATTAAGTGCCTGCGTGTATGCTCACGTATACCCGCAACGACTTAACGTGCACCAAAGCGAAAAACATGCATTCGTCTTGCGCTGTTTTATAACCGAGACCGCGAACTTGACTATTTATATTTCGCGCTCTTGGTTTTAATGAGACTTTGGGGGACCAGTAATTCTAGTACGATTTGTAACGACACATCGTGAAAATATCGACGATTCATTGAAAAAGTCAATTTTATAGTTATTCCAAATGTTTCTCGCATTGTTCCTTTATTTCATTTTATTATTAATAAAATATAAAAGCTCTTAATTCCATTGTAAATAAAAGATACACGATTTAGGTTAATCAATGAATTGTTTAAATTGGCAAATTAATTATCGTGACAAAATATGACAAAATATAATATAAATTAAATTAATATGTGTGACAAAAAAACTCATTACTAAAAATATATTTATTATTATTATTGTGCCTTCTTGATGTGAGATTTTCCTGAGGAATACTTACGACGTAGACTGAAATTCGAGTGAAGATCCTAAAGCGAATATTCCGTCGTTGTAAGGCAACACAAGCAAAATTTGTCTGTGGCAAAGGTGCATTCACACACGTGTGGTGTAATATCGTCTCGCTCGTGTAGCCTTCGGGCTCTTATCAATTCCGCGGTTATACAACCGGATCGCGTGGCGTGTGTTTAAGTTTATGTACTTGCATGGTAAGTCGGTCGAGCCAGTTCGCTAACCGAGTTTCCACGCACGCATGTAGCAGCTATGAATTCGGCTGAATCTTCATTTACACTTGAACATGATGGCATATGACGAAAAATATCAGCCTAGCCAAACGAGAATTAATTCACTATAAAAATCATAGAAAAATTAGTAGTTTCTTTTGACACAGAAAATAATATTTTTATCATTATTATCGCGATAATTAATTATTCAAATATTATAAAAACATAAATCCCGGGACCACTATCGATATTTAGTAATAGAGAACTAATTTTTTTTTTTTAAATCAAATTACACGAATTCGCGAGAGGGTTCAATACCCATGCAAATTGAGTTCATGAGCCCTTGCATCATGCCCGCATAATTACACGAAGTCTCTCAACTGTGAACTCGTCCCACCCAAAAATGATTGATTTTTCCAACATTTTCAAAAAACGGATATTTAAGTTTTTTTTTTTACATAAAATCTAATGCAACTCACTATCTCACTCTGTCAGTATTTCGGGCTAAAAATAGTAAAATTCATGTACCTCGTGAAAAGGTAATAGAAATGGAAGAATTCTTAATTTTTTCCCTTCCTCATACAGGAAGCTTTGTGAATGTAAATCTTCGATCTTTTGAAGTGGACGTGAAGTTTAAATGGAGTTGAGGTGGACATCATTTTTTTTTTTTTTTTTTACATAAAATCCAATGCAATCCACTCTGTCACTCTGTCAGTATTTCGGGCTAAAAATAGAAAAAATTCATGTACCTCGTGAAAAGGTAATAGAAATGGAAGAATTCTTAATTTTTCCCTCCCTCATACAGGAAGCTTTGTGAATGTAAATCTTCGATCTTTCGAAGTGGACGTGAAGTTTAAATGGAGTTGAAGTGGACATCAATTTTTTTGTCACTCTGTCACTCTGTCAGTATTTCGGGCTAAAAATAGAAAAATTCATGTACCTCGTGAAAAGGTAACATAAATAGAAGAATTCTTAATGGAATGGAATGGAAGTTGAAATGGAGTTGAAGTGGACATAAATTTTTACATAAAATCCAATGCAATTCACTCTGTCACTCTGTCACTCTGTCAGTATTTCGGGCTAAAAATAGAAAAATTCATGTACCTCGTGAAAAGGTAATATAAATAGAAGAATTCTTAATTTTTGCATCCTTATACAGGAATCTTTGTGGAGCAAGCTGCAAGTCCATCATACACACACACACACATGGATATTTTTTCTAAATATGATTTCTCGGCTTTTTGGAAGATTTTAAGTACTCTCGCATCAAATTGCCGATTTTTTTTTTTACGTAAACTACTGCTACCTGTACGAGGAAATAAAACATTCATAACTGAAAGTTATCTTAGATGTATCGGCTATGTTTTCACCGAAAAAAAAATCATATTTCAAATATGTTTTAAAATAATATGAAATATATATCTCAAAAATATGATCCAAAAGTACGTAATATTTCCGAAGTATAAACGACGATAAGTTGTATACGTATAATATATTATATTATTTATATTATTATAAATATATATATATATATATATATATATATAATCGATCAGCTCCAATAAGCTCGCGTAACAAACCCATATAGAAAAGTTGACGAGTGTGAATCCTGGAAGATACGAGTAACAGAATCAACGAAGCAGGTGCGCCCAACGCAATATATTTTAACGTAAAATATTTCGCTCGCATTGTCTCGGAAAGGATTTTTTGAAAAAATTGGGCGGAAGTGAGAAAAACATTGGAAAAGGAAGAGGACGGTTCCTTGGTAGGACCGCATAGTGGAAGAAAGAGAGAGAGAGAGGAAGAGGGGTAAAATGAGAGAAAAGAGCGAGAGGTCCGCGAACCGGGTCCCCCGTCATCGATCCTGGCACGTGCTCGGCAAAAGTTTCCGCCGTTTTCGAACGACGCCGGCGTCGTGGTGAGGTGGCAGCTAGACAGGGACAGAGTAAGAAAGTTAGAGATAGAGAGAGAGAGAGAGAGAGAGAGAGAGAGAGAGAGAGAGAGCGAGAGAGAGAGAGAGGGGGGGGGGGGGTTTCGTCCAACGTTGGCTGCTGGGTCGTCCATGATGGTATTGGTGTTATTTTCACTGTGTATGTTACGTACATGTGCATGTGGATTTGTGTTGGTGTTAGTTGTTCATCGGGTTGTTGGGTGGCTAGGTGGGGGAGGATCGAGGGGTTGCGATTACCAGGGCGCGTGCGTGCACCGTGTGCTTTCCTCATCGTTACACGTAAGTTGGTAGGAAGCTCGATTCGCGTATACACTGGTAGTATATCCAGTTCTGGATTGCATACACACCAACAGTGGTAAAGTGTCGAACAGCGACGGCGCACGAGAGTCCAACACGGGGGAGAGCAGCACCAGCCATCGTCAGCAGAGACGAGCATCAGGAAAGTCACCATCGCCAGCGCCAGCCGGACCAGCAGAGCCAGCACGATCAACAGCAGCCACGCGAAGCAGAAAAATCCAAAGTTAGCCAAAAACAGGAAAAATCCAGCCATACCGCAGAATCATCGAGCGAAAAGACAAGAAATAAAAGTAGAGCAAAGGCAACCCAAGCATCATAATCATCATCAACATCATCAGGCATTTAAATCAACGATGACATTCGATTAACCAATCACGAAAATCAACCATAAATTATCTCTTCACTGTCATCATTGCAGGAAGTCAGGAAAAAACATCAGAAATAAAGCAACAATAACAACAAAAACGTGTGTTCGTGAAACTAAATTCTGTCATTAGTGGCTAAAAAAATTAGGATCAAACGATTAAGAAAACGAAAAACGAGTTACGGCTATTGAATTGTGTAACCGGAAATATTGCAATCGGTGAAAAGTGCATCAATCGAATATCAAGGGTTGAACCGAATCAGCTGCCCCATAAGTGTTATCGATCTTATAGTTTTTAATAAATTGACGTTTACTTATTTCTTCGATTGATTTTTTTTTCGTGGTACTCCGAAGTAAGAATGTGGGACTGGAGTTAATTCTGACCATCTCATCATACAGACAGGACAGAGACATGACATGAAAGTGGACAATGAAGCCGTAAACAAACCCCAATAATTAGCCAAAAGTTTTTGTGTCGGAGAAATAGATAAGAAAGAAAGAACGGAACAAGAGCAAAACAAGGAAAAAAAAAAGTTGCTTCGTACGAGGAAACAGAGTATCGCCAACTGGCAGCAACACATTACGACGACCACGACCACGACAACGAACCTCCACTACCACCTCCAGCAGCCCACCACCAATTGCCACCTCTCTTCACCAGGCAGAAATATATATGTATATATACATATACATATATACATATAGAGATATCTATATAACTATATATCAGCAAGCAAAGCAGTGGCGGCAGTGAGTCGCAGTCACAAGCAGCTGGGGAGGGGCATATAGTACGTCGGTGTTCGCCAGTAGTCTCACGACGATAATACACGCGTGCCCACATTACGGACTACGAAAGCTTAGAAAAAGCCGAGAGAGGTGACCAACGCAAAAACACTCACACACCTACACACACAGACACGCACGCACACACACACACACGCACACACCAGTAGACAGAAACTTGTGGGTTGTTGGTGGACTGTGCAGGCATGTTGAACGAGAGGGTATAGTATGCTTTTGGTGGGGCTGATTGGTGGTTGTGTACAATCGTCGGTTCGTTCGGTCGTAAAATCATCCCTTCGCAAGGGAATTGAAGCAGCAAGTGCACATAAAAATCGTGAAGATAAATGAAAAAAATAATGATAAACTTTTTTTGGTGAATAATGAATTTGTTTTTTAACTGCTTCGAAAAGGCATGCTGTTGAAAATGGTGCTCGTTGGACTTTGAAAGAAAAAAAAAAAAGAAAAAGTGCGAGGAAGATTTTTGAAATTTTTGATAGTTTCAAGGCTGACAAGGGAAAAAACGGTGAAGGCGTCGTTCGATTCGTTAAAGGAGCCTCAGTGTCCGCGAGTGTGCTTTTCGGCCCCGATAATCCTCGTAGCCTAGTTCGTTCGCGGCGAGTGCGGTGGGTCGCTCCGGGTCTTCTGCCCCGTGTCCATTATCGGGATCAGCTCTCAGTGGCACGATCAGTGGTGCTTTTTATTCTACGCCGTGTTTACACCTCGCAAGTATATAAACCATCTCTTTTACGTATTTTGGGATTTTCGTAGTGTCTTATATGTAAAATTGGGTTTTATTTTTTTTTGTATTATCGGTCTGATTGAATTATTGTAAAAGTGCAGTGTATTGAAGAATCAATAAGTGACGTGTGAAATAGAACGTGAGTTTGTGTTTTTTGCACCTGTGCAAATGATTCAAATAGCTCGTAATACGTTTCGTTCTTGATATTATTATTATTATTTTTCGATCCATCTCTATATTTGACAGACGAGTGAGTGAATTCGTTGAGGAATGGATTTCAGTGCAAATACCAAGTAAAATCTCAGAGAGGAACATCGATAAAATTTGATAATAGGAAAACAAATCTGATAATCAGAGATACGCGTTTTAAAAGGTGAGACGCGCAGTAACGATATAATAATCAAGTCTCCGTAAATATCGGACTTGTTCCGAGCTGAGAAACGAACAATCGAAGCCAGAGACGAGGCAAGGATGCTCCAAACTTCTAGGAAATTATCCTGGATATCATTCAGGTACGAGGCGAGTCCTCTATAACTGAAGCAACACTGAGAGTCCCGGTGCAACGAGAATTTTGTCATCCGGTGACGAAATTGTGACATTTTTTTTATTGAAAGCTAAATCGAGAATCTACGCGGCCTTGCTGCGTTCTCGTTAAGAGTTCGTCGATTGAGATAACAAAAAATAAATAAATAAAAAAGAATTAAAGGTAAGAGCTAAAATACGCAAAGTATACCGAAAAACAAAATTACTAAGTACGAAAAAGAGAAGAGGGCAAAAGTAAATTTGTGTGGACGTGTAAAACAAGGGTGAAACCCGTCAGATCAGTGGAGCCTTGTCTTCCGGGTACCGTGGGAGTCTTGATGAGCGTTGCGATCGATAGCGGGCTCGCGTGCTCGGCTCGGAGACGTTGACGACGTCCGGGTCGTTCCTCGGCTCGCTCGAGTAACGCGTCCCGCTGGTTATCGGGCCGGAGGGATAACTTCGAAAACAGCTAGTATTCATACAGATTACGGGAAAAACTTACGAGAGAGCATTTCACAAATCTCGCAAGCTGCAAAATCTTTCCGTCCGTTTAATCCCTGAATATATGAGTCAGCTGGTCAACGCAATATCGCAACTCGAAGCATCCAGTCATCCCTGCCAATTCTCCGGAGTATTTAAATTCCAGAGGAAACAGTTAACAGCCCAGAGTCCCTAAGATTCGTACTAGACAAATTCATCATCCGTACGGTTTGTGCCCAGGGAGAGTTTTAAAACTCCAACATTCGGAAAACAATCTTCGTTAGCCTGACGACTCGTTTTCGATTGGCAGTGGCTCGTATTATCACGATCCATTTGTCCTTTTGCCAAAGGACAGCTGACAGGTAGTCCGCGAGGTCCGCGGAGAATTCCCGAAGGAAAAAGATAGTCCTCCCGACGGTATATGGGGGACTTTGTTGCGACGAGCCTCTTCTCGAGCAGTAGCGGGAGTCCCTCGTCCTCAGCGGTCTGCAGGCAAACAACTGCGGGAGTTTGTGGCGTTGTTGTGGGAAGCATCGGCAGTGGGTCAGCTTCAGTGCTTGCCAACAATCATCATCATCAACAGCAGCAACATCACGTTGGTCATCATCAGCAGCAGCAGCAGCAGCAGCAGCAGCAGCAGCAGCAGCATCACCATCATCATCACCATCATCATCTCCATCAACAAATTGGCACGATGCAGGACGAGCTGCTGATCGAGAAGCAAGGAGGCAGTGGAAAGCAGGCTCCTTTGTCACCCGGAGGATTGGATGCTAGCAGCATACAGGAAAAATCCAAGGAATCTTCAGAAGCCGAGACAAATGCAATGGTTGCCGCAACTCCACAATCTCTCACGTCATCTGGCGACAAGGATATCAACAGTTGCGTTAATACATCGAGTCTTCAGGGCTTTCCAGAACCAGTGAGAGTGCCCAGTTTATGGGCAGCAGCGCCCGATGACACGGGACTTCACGCTTTACCGGTGAATGGCTCGATTGCGACCTTCCAGAATTTTCCAACTGGTGGACCAGCCGGACTGTTTGCTGGTTCGAGTGCAGGCGCAAGACGGGCAATCACAGCAAGTCATAATTTTCCCCAGCACGGAGGAAACGCCGGTGGTCCTACTGGAGCAAGGCATGGACTTCAACAGCAACAGCAGCAGCAACAGCAGCAGCAGCAACAACAGCAACAACAGCAACAGCCTACCTCACATCCGGGTGTTTATCTTCAAGGAAAAGGTTACGCTGCGTGGTCAGGTGGACCGCAGCCTACTCAATTAAATTCATCTCAGTGGGGTGGAGCTCCGCAAACTACCGCTGCGGCTAGTCCAGCACTTTCACCCTGGAATAGGGGAAGATCCGTGCCCAATTTACCGCCCTTACACTCGTCACTTCACGCTGCCGCTGCGGTTGCTGCTGCGGCTGGCCTCCAAGGTCGCAAACCAAGTCCAACCTTTCCTGGACATCCAGGCGCGAATCAAGGACATCCGTCGAACATAAGTCCTGTCAAATTTCGTAGAAGTACCTCGTATCCTGGCAAAGGAAATCTTTATCCACCACAGCCAGCTCCAACTTTCGAAGTAACCGCCGCTGATGAACGAGATCTTCTTCAATTATCGCCCTATCAGCAGGTGAGTCTCTTCACCGTTATGATTCATTTTTTACCTCGCTGTCCTTTAACTATTTGACATACTTTTGAAAATCTCACCTCTTATCTTGGTTATGGTATTCGGGATTAAAA
Organism: Dyspetes luteomarginatus; assembly: GCA_963669185.1. NCBI lineage: Eukaryota > Metazoa > Arthropoda > Insecta > Hymenoptera > Ichneumonidae > Dyspetes > Dyspetes luteomarginatus. The sequence continues at coordinate 25,278,217 of OY769905.1, forward strand.
TTATGTCAATCTTTCGAAACATCGAAGTAGATTTATAAATTTCGAAACAGATCTCTCTCGGACAAACGACTTTTCAGCAATTCCGATTAATACATGTCGAACACACATGTATTTCGTAAATTCCAACACGCATATTCGATATATAGAACGAATTCCTTCAAGGGCTGAGACCATTATAGAAATAATTTACGTATCGATATGATATCGTTAAACGTTTAGTGTCGAACAGATAACATTCCAAGGTTGTCTGGTACGATTTGACTGACATTTTCATAGTCGTTGTTGTAAAACGTTGGAAAGTAATGAGCGACGTTTTTACACCATTCTTTATGATTGTAGAAGAAAAAAGTGACAAAGAAACCGAGAATTCTTTTGATTAATATTTATCAAAAGATTGTAAATATTTATTTATGTGCGTCGAGAGTAAAATTAAATAGGAATTCGGGCAGAGTAATTCGAGTACGATCGGCACTTTGCATTTTATTGATAAAAGTAAGAGAATTGCTTGCTTAGTCAGGTACGATGATAATGAGTGGCTGCGATTAAAATCTTCATGCTGGTTTACAAGGATAGCGGAGATTAAAATAGACAGTCGATTGAATCGAATTACAAGAGGTGTAGATGTGTTTGTTGTAACACGAAACGTAATCCTAAAGGTTGGAAATTGCTATTTAGAGAGCAGTTCGATGAGGGGAGACTAATAGCGCACATATAGCTGTTGGGATAGGGCAGGGTCGGCTATAAGCGCCGAATGATGACGGACGATTGATTGCTAACGTTTTGCACTTTTAACCCCTGACTGAAAAGGAGGGACTCTTATGCGTTTCAGTTTAAATGGGCCAGTCAAAATTTGTTTTATGAAAAATTATGAAATTTATGACAAAAAAAAAAATGGAAAATGTTCGAGACGATAATAAGGATCTCAGTTGTTGGGATTTTACGAACCCTCGTTTTTGCGGGAAAAAAAAAAACGTTAGAAGCGAAGTTAATAGTTTGGGCGTTTGTGCTTCCGTTTGGACCGTAGAATTTTTTTTTTTTATGCCCTCGTCAGAGAATTGAATTAAAATATGCTGGAACCTTGTTCGTGTCTGCTCGACTTTGTTGAAATTATGAATATTTAATATAGAAAAAAATGTTAAATTAGTATTTCTCTTTCTCTCTCTTTTCTCTCCTTGTTCCAATCGATTTCTCGCAGGTCGGAATACCTCGCGGAAAGCAGCACTCGGCCGCTCGTTTGTACTCTTCGTGGCTGCACGCACTTTTGGTGTGCCAGGTTTAGTTATGCAACGATCGCTCTGAGATTTCTATTTAAATTTAGATCGCTTGCACCGGCTGTCTGAACGGACACACGCGGTTCGTAGTTGTCCGGAACGGTCTCGTTGCACCATCCCTAAACATTCTATGATTTTCATTCGTTGGTCTATACAATCGAAAAAATAAAAAAAATAAAAAATGGTGCTTAGGCAATTTATTCTTTCAAGCTTCGACCGTGCTAGATATTTCAGTTTCTATGACGTCGTATTTTCAGTCACGATTGCTCCAATATATATTACTTATCTAATCAACTGCCACATCAGGTTATTGGCCTTGGAATGTTAAATCATTGAGCGACGAAAAGTTATCAGTTATTTTTTTTTTTTTTTTACATTCATCGAGACTGTTTCGACAAAAATAACGGATGGATTATTTTCTCACTAGAGTTTCGTGAATCGCGAGTCATGAGTTCATTTTACTGAAATAAATTTACAATCGGATTAAATGTACTCGAACCAAATCAAATTAAATTATCTGGTAATCGCGTCTTTTGCAAAGTGGCCGAATGTATTTTTAATTTTTTTCCAATCACCATCGAATATTTTAATTTTGTCTAAAAATTATTATGACACATGCAGAGGCCTCTATCGAACATTTAGGATATTAAACGAGTGTTTTTTTACGAAAAAAAAAAATGGTTCACTACACGTGGATAAACTCGAAGTTTTCTAGCATTCAAGTCGATGAACCTAAAAAAAGTGGCAAATGTCCTCGACTTGAGCCCTTAAACGAGTCTCTCAGAGACCTTGAGAAATACGGAAATTCGGTTGGAAAATTCTTGCTATTAAATACCACAGATCTGTCCCAGTTACGGTGGCTCTCTTGCCGAGGCTTTTCCCCCAACCTCTTGCAAATCGCATCCCCTCTTTTCTCACCATTCGTGCGATCCACCCTTCCGTCCCTTCTTCTTCCATCCATTTCGTACCCTGTTCAGCCGCGTCATCTAGCGGCATCTTTTTCCCTCAAGACTCACAAGCCCCTTTGCAAGCTCTTCTCGAGCTACCCTCTCGTTTCTCCTCTCACCCTCTTTACTCCTCTCCTGCTTTTCAAGCTCTGCCGCGGTACACTTGGAGCTCCCACCCGCAAATATAGGGGAGGAAAACTTTCTTCGGTACGTCTTCCGTCGTCGAATTCTGACCCAATTCCCTCGCGACCTGCTAGGCTGTTTTCCCTCTTCTATATAACTCTATATACACTCAGATCTCTCGTGTGTCTAGCAGAAGTTTAAGCTCAGCTATTTTTGCCCTCTTCCCAAAATACACTCCTTTGGATGCCATCGCGCGAGAGGCAAAATGGCGAGATTGTAGAAAAGTACACGATGCAGGCGCAACAAGAACTCGCGCTGTGTAATCCTCGCACGTACTCACACACATGTACACACGCACTCACACACACGCGCTTACCCCAAAACAACAAAATACACTCCTTTCGATGCCACCGTGGGAGAGGCAAAATGGCGATGTAGTAGAGAAGTACACACAGGCACTCACGCACACGTGACACAAGCACACATGAATACACAAGCACACATACATACACAAGCACACATACATACACAAGCACACATACATACACACAAAAACATATAGGCACAGCAATCTCGAACTATGGTGAAGCGCCCATCTTTGTTGGGATTTGCAACGAAAGGTGAGTCGAGAGCTTAAACAGCCGTGCTTCGAGATCTATTGTAGGATTCCATTACTACCAGAAAGCCCTTTTCTTCGAGAATTCGTGCAAACTTGAACGTATATAATGGCTTAGAGAGCTTAAAAATTCTCTATGAGATCTTTCCTTTAAGCTTTTTATGAAAATTTTTGCAATTTTATTTTTTTTGAATTTTTATCCACTGTGAGAATGTAAAGTAGAAAAATGAGGTGCAATTTTTCAGTTGAGACAAATAAAAATATTTGTCTCTTGGGAATAAAAGTTAACTCGCATGGATTTACATTCAGCATTCAATCATTTTTCATCCAGACGCGTATGATTCGTAATTCATTGAAAGTTATCACAGTGGCCTGTAAAATTTTTGAGTGCTGAAGAAAATACGTCTTGATATAGGACAAAGCTCCCCCTCCCCTAAAAGCTTTATAGGAGAAAACCTCGAGGCCTCACTGACTCAGCCCTATTTCCCAACTTCCACTACCACTGTCGAATCCTGAGGGTGAAACCTCCATCAGCAACATACCAATCGATCCTTTCTCCTTGTCCGGAAATGCCTGTGCCAACCTGAACGATTCTTAGCAATGTTATATACGAGCATGAAATTGCTGGAAATGGCTCATGATGAGTTATCAAATTTGTACGATTCTTATTATGAGTATCCAACGTGTGGAAAAATAATTTAATCTTTCACACGAAAGACTATTTTGCTTAAAGATTTTTTTTGATCGTAGTTTTTCATGACTTATGTATGAATAGTTAATCAAAAAAAATTCAAGCCTGCGATAGCTCTTAATTACCTGAAATATTTTTTTTCCTGCCTTCGACAATATATCAAATGGTAGAGAAATTATTTCGTTCATATTCCATGTTCCATAAACTTTTGGTGGCCAAAACAATGTTATGCACGAGCATGAAATTGCTGGGAATGGCTCATGGTGAGTTATCAAATTTGTACGATTCTTATTATGAGTATCCAACGTGTGGAAAAATAATTTAATCTTTCACACGAAAGACTATTTTTCTTAAAGTTTTTTTTTATCGTAGTTTTTCATGACTTATGTATGAATAGTTAATCAAAAAAATCCAAGCCTGCGATAGCTCTTAATTAACTGAAATATTTTTTTTTCCTACCTTCGACAATATACCAAATGGTGGAGAAATTATTTCGTTTATATTCCATGTTCCGTAAACTTTTGGGGGCCAAAACAATATTATGCACTAGCATGAAATTGCTGGGAATGGCTCATGGTGAGTTATCAAATTTGTACGAAGCTTATTATGAGTATCCAACGTGTGGAAAAATAATTTAATCTTTCACACGAAACACTATTTTTCTTAAAGTTTTTTTTTATCGTAGTTTTTCATGACTTATGTATGAATAGTTAATAAAAAAAAAATCCAAGCCTGCGATAGCTCTTAATTAGCTGAAATATTTTTTTTTCCTACCTTCGACAATATATCAAATGGTAGAGAAATTATTTCGTTCATATTCCATGTTCCATAAACTTTTGGTGGCCAAAACAATGTTATGCACGAGCATGAAATTGCTGGAAATGGCTCATGGTGAGTTATCAAAATTGTACGATGCTTATTATGAGTATCCAACGTGTGGAAAAATAATTTAATCTTTCGCACGAAAGACTATTTTGCTTAAAGATTTTTTTTATCGTAGTTTTTCATGACTTATCGATGAATAGTTAATCAAAAAAATCCAAGCCTGCGATAGCTCTTAATTACCTGAAATATTTTTTTTCCTACCTTCGACAATATACCAAATGGTAGAGAAATTATTTCGTTAATATTCCATGTTCCATAAACTTTTGGGGGCCAAAACATATTAGAAGAAATACAGGATTTTTTTCTGACTCTCCCAAGGGCCCCTCGTAGCTAAAATATTTTTATTCGCCCTTCTATAATAGGGGAGAAAGTACGAAAATTATTTCAATTATATACCGTGTACCGAACACTTTTGGTGGCTCAAAACAAGTTCTAACAAAACGCTTGCGGTTATTTCTGGCTCTGTAGAGGACTTCTGTTTGGTGAAACATTTTTTCTACCTTCTAAAACTCCAAAAAAGATTTTGAAATTATTTCGCTTAGATAACATTCAAGATTACAATAATCTTTCATAAAGTTGTAAGGCAGAAAAAAAAATCAAGTTTAAATAATGATCCAATTTCATGATGCTCTTGTCTCACTCATTCGAGAAGAGAGAGAGAGAGAGAGAGAGAGAGAGAGAGAGAGAGAGAGAGAGAGAGAGAGAGAGAGAGAGAGAGAGAGAGAGAGAGAGAGAGAGAGAGAGAGAGAGAGAGAGAGAGAGAGAGAGAGAGAGAGAGAGAGATGCAAGTAACGATTTTTTCCCCTTTGGCAGAATATTTCAGTAAGAGAAAAAAGATACTAAGCGACCTGGAAAATTTCGTGGATGTACAAAAAGCCTCAAATAGTTGCATCATTTGGAAAATTCATACTTGGGTGTGCACCGGGCAATTAGCAACGCAGAGGGGGCTCACGTACAAGCAATTAGCAGCATTGCAGAATATAAAACAGATTTTCGTTGAAACGAAAGAATATTTTTTTTATTAGCCTGTTCCAGCAGAAAAACTGAATGCATCGATTTTCTCTCTCCCTCCCTCCCTCTTTTCCTAAGTCATCCACGTCTCTGGCTCAAAGTGAGTGAGTAAAAAAGTTCCGCGATAACCCAAGTTATTCAACGTTCGCCTTGCCCATCGTACCACACAGTGCACAAGCTCTATCGATCCATCTTCGTTCACCGAGATTACGTGGTGACCTGGAACGTCTGGCGAATATAGAAGCGCGCCTTCGAGGTTACCAGCAACGACTCGGAAGACGTTTAGGGGAAAAAAAAACGTCACCCCCAAAGCAGTTCGCAGTTATCATGACTGTAATTTGTGAAAAACGTGCTCAACCATTTTTCCCTCCGTTCTCGACGTGATAATACATGATAATTTCATTGGGGTTGTTTTTTTTTTAAATTGCCCATCATAGCTGTTTTCATGTAATACGAAGAAACTTATTAAAAATTAAATTTGGGCTGAATAGATTTAATGCAATGCGTATAAAATTTTGTTTCGTTGATAGGAAATCTATTGAAAGAAAATAAATATTAATTGCACTTGATGCGGAGCTTTCGGCAGTTTTCTTTTCCCATAGCCTATTCGCTCCTCAAGCCCTGGGGTCTGTGTATAGTGGATCGGTTTGGTTATATTACATTTTTATCTCATGTACTGCCTGTTTGTTTTATCCAAATTGTTTGCGGGAAATTATTAGTCCCCTCCACGCAATTGGGAGACTCGAGGTCACGACCTACCCCGATGTACTGGCTTATTGTTAAAAGGAACCACGTTACTCACTAGACCGAAATACGTGATTTGCTCGGCAGTTCATTAAATTGTATGAAAAAAGTTTTTGTGACATATAAAAATTGTTAGAAAATAGTTAATCGAAGGAAAATAAAAAAAAAAAAAAATATTAAGAAAAGAGTGAATGAATAGACGCGATGAATAGAAAACTGATAATATAATGCTTCAGCGTTTTATATATAATGGATATTGGCGTTCAAGCGAACAATTAGTCTTGATGCGCGAGCAATGCGCTTTCGCCCCTTCTTATCTTCTCTGCACACTCGTCAAGGCTTTAATCAACCGTCCAGGGTAGTTGAAAGCTCTCCGTCTCCCTCTCTGTCTCTTCGTTTGTTTCTTAGCTTGATTTTATCTGGCACGAGCATTCTCGCAATTTCCTCTCAGTGTTCACCATTCACATGATTTTATAATATCTCTTATTGGCTTTGAATTATCTTATTTATATATTTCTCAATTATTATTACGGAGTTATGACACGACAAATACAATTTTAGGGTCTGACATTTTTACACGAGTCTGAGGTACACAGATTAAAAAATAATTAAAACGTAACCACATCACAGTTATTTTTAATCAATAATCAAATTTTGATTGATATGCTCATATGTTAATTCTTCGAAAGGTCAACTTTTTCATTTTTCGACCGTCATAATTCTTTGTAATTGGTCAACATTTTTATTTTTCGACCGTCAGTTCTTTGTCATTGGTCAACACTCTTAATAACTTTGGCTTTATCACCGGATATGATTCTGGCTTTGAGTCTCATACGGCAGGTTGTTGGGCTTGTACTCGTTTTTCGATGTATTTGCCGAGGATAACGGACGTGTCACCGTAAGAACCGATAATTGTATCGAAGATAAACGAGATAAGAGGGGAAAATGTTTGAGGAAGGGGACTGCACGAAATATCGTAGCGAGATAGAGAGAGAGAAGGAGAGAGATAGAGAGAGAGAGAGAGAGAGAGAGAGAGAGAGAGAGAGAGAGAGAGAGAGAGAGAGAGAGAGAGAGAGAGAGAGAGAGAGAGAGAGAATGAGTTCAGAAACTACTCTAAACTCGAATCTCAAAACTGGTAGAATCGCCTGTTCCCCGCAGCCCATAACGCTTCAAAGACCATCGAACCAAACGATGTACGACTATATTTAACTTGGTGAGCTTTGGAGTTTTAGGACTGACACTAGATCATCGAATATTCAATGGTGGTACGTGTAGTTGTGGTTGAATGTTTCGGGAATAGAGTGACAAAGTACTTTGTGACATGGAGAGGAGCGAGAGAGAGAGAAAGAGAGAGAGAGAGAGAGAGAGAGAGAGAGAGAAAGGTTTGCATGTCGATTAGATTGAATGGAAATTCGAAACTTTCTCGATGTCCAATGCCTGAACATGTATTACCAACAAGATATTTGCAATTGAATTTAATGGAGTTTTAGGACATACCACGTACCTACAGTGCCCAATATCAGCCATATATACGTGTACTGGCCACATATACGTACAAGTCCTGCATATAAACTAAAAAAATTATTACAAATAATTATTATAAAGTAAATATATTATTTGTTATATGAGTATTATTATTATTCTTGTCTATTTGAAGAAGGTGTGATTTCAATTTTTTCACATCAAAATCGTTTATAATTAATTATTGTGAATTTATTATTATTTTCATATAAATTTTATTCGCTTAGCATTCGTTGGTTCAGCAAATTTTGAGATTTCCGTTTCACGATGATAATTCAAGCACGTGAATTAACGAAAATTGTTTAAGATTTAAATAAACTCAATTGGCAAGTTCGTGAATCGTATTTTACTCTACTCTACTAGTTTGATGAAATATTTTTCAAGGTATAATGTTTAATGTCAAGATAGTGATATTTGTTCCGTTGAGAAATTGAATGAGGCAGCTGCTGGTTACGTTCTATATATTCGTCGGTTCGTTTTTTCATAACAGCTAAAACTCTCTATCTCATCGTATAATGAAGTATGTACAGGGAAAAGCATTTAAACCTTTAGAAAGCTATTTTTTTTTTTTAATGAAATTAATGCTATATGGAAAAATAACTAAATTTAGCAGTAATGAGTGACACAATATTTTTCATCAATCTAATTTATTGAAAGAGATAATTTCAATAAATCCTACATGGAATTTTTACGAAATCTAGAATTAAATGTAATTTTCATGATTTATTAACTAATACGTTTTTTTTTTTTCGTAATTATTAATAATTATCTCGATGTGCAATAATATTATTTTTTAATGGTTTTTTTATTCGATAGAAAAAAAAATGTCCCGCAGACATTCGACTGCGACGACCAAATAGGAGCATAGAGTATTTTTTTGTTTCGCTCTAGCCAGACCAGTCAAGTTACAATGAAGTGAAGGAATAGTCAAACTGGTTGGTCGTAATTCATGATTTACCTTGAGAACGGTTCGTCGCACGTGCAACGTTTTTCTTTTCCTGACTGAGACGGCGGAACCGATCGTTATTGCACCTGCCTTTTCTACTTGTACGTATACCAGTATGAATAAAGTCTCGTTACTCGCGACGACGTGCCCTCGAATAACTCTCGTGAGATTTATTGTTTTCATTCACAATTCGTTCGTTATTGAGGCATTCGATTTTTGCTTTTTTTTTTTTTTTTGTGGAAATATTGCCCTTCTTTATTTATTACATTTATTTGCAACCCTTTTCACAACACTTTTGTTTCGAGGCGTAAAATAAAATTGTAAGCTCGTAATTTTCATGTGATTGGAAAATGCAAAAAAATCGATTACGATTGCGTAATTATTCGTGATAACAATTTGAAAAAATTTATTTCCCAAAATGATTATAAGATATGCAAAAATTTTCTCCTCAACATTTCAAGCACTCGAATATTATTATTATTATACGTAATATATATATATATTATAAACATTAATTGAAATAATGTGACTTGATAATATTGATAACATGTGCAAATAATTTTAACTGTTACGATAAATATCCTTTTATAATTATTTAAAAAAATATTTCACTGCGATTCAGGCATAAATCCGCAGTTTCGTGATGTAAATTTTGTTTTAGGCATGAGTGCAGTTGATCGAATCATTCATATATTCGTATACGGATATGAAAATAAATATGTATTTTTTTGTCTCGAATTCCCAAACCATGAGATTTATTTTTTTGGAAATTTCGATATTTTCATCCATACATATGGAAATCGATATTTTTTTTTTCATCTGCATCGAGAAATTCACGATACACGCCCTGTGTCTGCTGCACAAACAAAAAAACTCCGGTTACAGTTTTTTTCATTTCCGAAATTTTATTCACGCTCCAACCTCGTGAGAAATATGATCGGGAGAATTTTGTACATACGCATATGCGGTACGATTAGTTTGGCTACGAGTTACACGTTTTGCATCCATTGGACTGATTGCGTTCAGAGTCGAGAAGCGTCGATGTATACTTGAAAGTCAATTCAGATAACGATTTTTACGAGCGCATGTATACGATTTCTTGCGTCTGCCAAACGTCCGCAAGAAACTGATTTTCGCTCGCCCACGTTTCTTTGTTAAATTATAATGCGAACATGAATTTTTTATATTTTATTTTTTTCACAAATTTGTATTAAACTCTGGACATAATAAAAAAATATGCTTAAAATGGCTTACAGGAAGTACGAGTCTTACTTCCTGGTCATAATCAGTGTCCTATTTTCTAAGTATCTACTAAACTTGGAAAAGAAAGTGTCTATGAATGTGCCTTTTTAGACACTTGCTAAAAACCAGAATACTCATGCAAAATGTAACACGCTGAAAATTTTCATTCCTTGATATCTTATTTAAAATAAATACAGGATTAATGAGGTGGAATGAGTTTAGAAAACGTGAATTTTTTTCAGACGATACTCTAGTTTTTGTTATTTTTTTAAGTTTTTTTTTAAGTGAAGGAGTTACAAGAAGTACGAGTCTTATTTCCTGGTCATAATCAGTGTGGTATTTCCTATAGGTATCTACTAAACTTGGAAAAGAAAGTGTCTATGAATGTGCCTTTTTAGACACTTGCTAAAAACCAGAATACTCATGCAAAATGTATCACTCTGAAATTTTTAATTCCTTGATATCTTATTTAAAATAAATACAGGATTAATAAGGTGGAATGAATTTAGAAAACGTGATTTTTTTTCGGACGATGCTCTAGTTTTTGTTACTAAACATTTAGTTGATTAAAAATAAATGATGTAATTGACGCGTATCAAATATATTCTTTTATTTAAATCAAAGAAATAATTTATTTGAAATCAACCAAAATAATTCAAATATACCTATTTAGTTAAATTCAAGGTAATCTTTTTTCTCCGTGCAACTGTTACAATTATATTGCATATATATGTTTGTCTAATCATTATGGATACAATCTAAAATCGATCGTACGTGATTACAATAATTTCATAGCGTTTGTAATTAATTTATACCATGAGATACGAGTATGATGCATAAAAGTAAAAAAAATACAGCAGACATTCGAGCGACCAGAGATAGAGGCAAACATTTTTGTAACGCGTTTGTTTTTTCAGTTCGTTGAACCTGGGAGAGCCAGGCCTTTTATCTCGTATAACCACGATCTAGTCCAGGTATTCTCGGTTCTTACCTGTTACTTCATGCAGCAACTCTCATATGTACTTTTTCTCCTCTCTCGTCGTTTCATTTCCCTGTCTCAGTTTTACTCTATATCTTTCCTTCTCTTTACTCTCGGGCCATTCTCACCTTTTGCTTCAGCCGACTACAATTTCCCATCTTATCGCCTCGCGGTCTAGACTTGATAGTTCTTTCCCATTTTCATCCCTTCTGGACGCTCGCGTTAACGTTCTCGCTTCTATATACGAGTATTTTCTCCATCCTACACTCCAACCTTTCTCCTTTTTTTTTCCCCGAGAACGATTTGCAGCTCCATTCGCCTGACTTTGCTCCGCCATACTTTAATTCTACGTTACACTCTCTCATCCTCCAACTTCTTCCCATTTGTGCACTCTTGTTTGATGCACTTGGTGCTTCCATTATAGGTGAGTAAAGAATTGTAAAAACTTTTATTTTATTCGAGAGGAAAATTGGCTTTTCATACACTTTTAGGAAGAGCCTAAAGAGTCTAAGAGATTTAATTTTTGCGAGTCCTGAAACATTGCATGAACTTATCTACTTACATCTATCTATATATATCTATCTATATATATATATATATATATATATATATATATATATATATATATATATATATATATATATATATATATCTATATATATATCTATCTATATATATATATACTTACATCTATCTATATATATATATATATATATATAGTTTAAAAAAAATGAATCATTATTATTTTTTTAAATTACGTTAATTTTTCTGATCTTCTTTTCCCTTCAACTGGCCAAAAGCCCAAATTGAACGAAAGAAAATTCCTGAGCCAGTGTCTTGAAGAAATATTTGTTAATTTTGCTTCGTAGCTCAAAGATTTGTGACTCCACGTTCCACTTTGCTTTTTAATTCTTTCCATGTTCGTTTACTCTCTCTCTCTTATCCATCCTTCCTTATTCGCTTTCCCCTTTCTGCGTTTCAATTCTTTTTCTCATTTCTCTATGCTCCCCACCATCATTCTTTTATACCCATCTTTTCCGGACTGCGAGGATTCTATCCCTTCCCATTACTTTTTCATCCCTTACTTGGTGCGTTCCATGGCTTTTCCCTTCTAAGCCCAGAACCGTCGCTTACTTTTAGTGCGGCAATCGCTTATCGCGACACGTCTCTCTGCAAACGATTGTTCCGTGAAAACGAGTGAGCTTCCCTTGGAATACGAAGAAGCTCCTCTTCGCTTGCGCGGAGCTTTTGTGGCCACTTTTCCCTTCCCATCTCGAGTCTCGTTTCGTCTCGTCTCTCTACGAGATCTTTTCGCGAGACGGATATGTTTGTATAAATGCAGCCAAATGGAAAACCATGTAATTCTGTGACGTGTCAGGAAAACGCGAATCTTTTTTTTACCATTTCACGAAATTTTCATAAATTTTCTGTCACGAGCAAAACATTTTTTTTCTATCCACCTGCTGAAACATGATAATGAGATGTTTTTTTTTTTAAATATATATATTTTTTTCATCCATTTTGACATAAATTCTAAATTGAAATTGTCCATTTTGTTAACGCAGATATGCGAAAGTCGGAACATTATTCTTTGCTTGTGCAACCCTGGCGTTGCATCGAATACTGACCTATGGAACTGCATCGCTGTATATATATGTATATTGAGTCGAGAGCATAAATAATTAATACGATACACGTAAGTGCATATATAAGTGACAATCGAGAACGGACGGTTGCGCATACGATAAGAATAATCCAAAATCACTATCTTGACAGCTCGTACCAGTTCAAAGTACGCAAAGAGTTTATTTTCGAAAAATCATCAAATATACATTATTTACTTTTTATTCAAGGCTGTTGCTAATAGGCCGCGATTACTAAAGAATTTACGCAATTTTCCTCAATAAATTTTATTTTTACAATAAATTTTTATGAGTAAAAACAAATTTCATTTACGATTTATGATTATAATAATGAATTATCCGAGTTTTTTTTTTTCGTTATTCTTGATAAGCTTGAATAAATTTTGATAAGGCAACAAATGACTTTATCCAAAAGTTAGTGCCGCACTGTTTTGTGAATCGAATTCCAATTCACGGAGCAGCTTGCTTTGTCGACGACGTGAGTGAATAATTAATTAACTCGAGGCTTGTATAACGTCGGATTGTCGGGGGCAATTGTAATGTGTAACTACTGGTACGCATCGATATATACATATACAGCACAGAAGAGGGGGAGAGAGCGAGAGAGCGAGAGAGCGAGAGAGCGAGAGAGAGAGAGAGAGAGAGAGAGAGAGAGAGAGAGAGAGAGAGAGAGAGAGAGAGAGAGAGAGAGAGAGAGAGAGAGAGAGGAGAGAGAGAGAGAGAGGTGGAAGGAGAGAGAGAGGTGGAAGGAGAGAGAGAGCGAGAGAGAGAGAGAGAGAGAGAGAGAGAGAGAGAGAGAGAGAGAGAGAGAGAGAGAGAGAGAGAGAGAGAGAGAGAGAGAGAGAGGGAGGGAGGGAGGGAGAGAGAGAGAGAGAGAGAGAGAGAGAGAGAGAGAGAGAGAGAGAGAGAGAGAGAGAGGGAGGGAGAGAGAGAGAGGGAGAGAGAGAGAGGGAGAGAGAGGTGGAGGGAGGGAGGGAGGGAGGTATCTGTACTGCAACGACAGGTTCCTAGGTTTGATAGAGTTCGCTCTCACGTTACAGGCATCGCATAACGTGCCCTACAGTATATAAGGTACAGAGACAAACAGATGCTTCATTATATAGATACGGACACATATCGACTGAAGAAACTCCAACCAGAGTGGGTCACTGATCGATATTCCGTATACGCAGACTATCGTCATCTCGGCAAGCTACTCTTTACCTCGGCCTAATTTTGTGGCCTACCAATTGTGCTCGTATATGACACGATGAGCACTTTTATTCCATGCTAAAAGACTCGAGCCAGCAAAAATTGATGAAAGCTTAAAAAATAAAAAAAGAGTTGAAATTGAAACTTGAACATTGACTTTTTATTATTTTTCTCCTGCATGAGGAAGAAGATTTTTCAGTTCTCGCTATTGGGAATGAAACAAACAAAAAAATCTGAATTAGCTTCACTATGTAGGAGATGACTTCAGGTTAAATATTGGGAGATATTTTCAAATAATTACCAGCCTCATAAAATAAGAAACTATCTCATCGATTATTAATTTAAAAAAGAATTTCTCAGTTAAAAAAATATTTTTTTAGCTTTAGCCTTCAACGAAGAAAAAAAAAATCATTTGTAACGTTGTGTAGTTCGCTGTAAGTAAAAACCGAACTTTTCAGATAGTTAGAAAATTATAGTACGACAAAATATCGTCTATTTTGACTTATTGCGCTCACGGAATAAAATCGAGATAAATAATGGCAATATTTGATTGATAAAATTTCTCAAATAAAAAATGTTTCATACAACTTATTGAACAATATTTATTGAATATAAGAGAAACATTAATAATATAGTGCTGGATTAATTGGAGTGAAAAATTTCACGTGCATGGATGACGACTTTCGTTTTACTGGTGAATTTTCCTGTTTTGTTTTATTTTCCTGTTTTCCTAATTTTAGGAAATACAGGTCACAATAAACTTGAATGTAGAATTTATTGACATTATTTTGTTCACCAGTTATCGCTTACGAGGAATTCGAAATTTACAATTCATCAGCCGATTTTAATGGCGAAAATTTTCAAGTCGAATTCCACTTGTACGTATTACGTACATATTCGAGAGGTTCTGAAAACTTCAACAATTCTCTTTTAACTTCCCTTTATCTCCCTTTTACATAGTTTTCAATGGTGAAAAAAATAAAATAAATCTTTTACTCTCTTTTACACGAATAAAAATAATCGTGACTCTTCAGGTAAATTGTCTCTTGTAAAAAATCTTTTAATTCGGAGCTGTGAGTTTTGACTAAAGTGATGCAAAAATTCACCATCTCAAAGTTTTTTCGGACAATTTTCCCATGGGATGAAATAACTTTTTGGCTAAAGAAAATTCTTACGATTTTGCACGTGGCAACTTTGTGAGTCATGAGATTTTCTGTCTCTTACAAAATGCTAAGAATCTTGGTAAAAACATATCCATAACATATCTATCTCTCTCTGACTCACAGATTTTCTCATACAAGTATAGCCTAAAGGTATAGTCGGTGTTTCCCCAATCATCATTCTTGTTTTATAATTGATACAATCAGAGATCTCATCTCGTTTCTGGAGGCTGCGAAAGCTTCACCGATATACATACGAAAACTAGTAGTGAAACGAGAAAAGATTGATTTTCTCGAGAAACGATTCAGAATAAACTACAAAAGATAAGAAGAAAAAAAATCATAATCGCCTCAATTAAGGTCATGTAAAATAGGTTTATATAGTTCTCTCTCCCTCCCTCATGGCCACCTAAAGCGTTATCTTTCCCGCACTCACGTACATTACAGCATGTTTCACATAAGCTTATGACTTGGAAATGGACTTTGCCAAATCACGCACACGCCACATCTTCGGCGATAAATAATCGCGATCGTGCCGATCTGGCACAATGGAACTTCCGTCTCGTTTCTTCTGCCTTCATCTCTTTTTTTCTTCCTCGTCTCTTGATTCAGATTAATTCTTTCTCTACTGCTTTTTTTTGGTGGCAAAATCTACTTTAGACACTTCCTGTTTAACAAATAGGATCTTTTGAAGTTTTCATTTGCATTGTACAACGAAGAGAAACATTTTGCAACAAATAGATCCATAACGTGTTTCAGAAATTTTAATATTGTTTTCATTCAAATTTTTATTTATTTATATTTCTATTGAAGGATGAAAAATATGAGGATAAATTTATTATACAAACTTTTAAAAGGCCAAAAAAACATTTCAACGTTTATCAAAAGTTTGTATATGCAAAAAATTTGAACATTTTCAATTCTATATAATTTTCTCAATATATTCGAGACTTGATACAGGCCCTCCAGCGATGAGAAAAGAATGAAAAGGTTTGAGGGATAATGGAATATATTATAATTCTTGTGTGTACTTCACATCGTACAATACGAAGTCTCGAGAATTTCTGTACTTGTTCGTTTTCATCTACTTTTGCTCTTTTCATTCCAAAGATAAATAGTCCAGCAGGGTGGAGGGTACATAAACGAGGAATACTTGTATATATAATGGAAAACGTTGAAAGGTTGAAAACTTGATGTGGCTCGAAGAAGTACAAAGTATCACGAAATGCAAATTTAGCGAAAAAAAATTGTTCAGTTTATCTTGGCCATTTTCAACATTAACCGAGCATGCCAGTTCAATTCAATTGTTGCTACTTATTGTATCGTATGTATCTATGGTGAGCAACACCATGAAGGATATTCTTATACAAAAATTAATAATCAAAAATTCATTTACAATATGATTTACTTAAAATTTTCAAAAAACCGTCTATTTTGAAGTATAACGAAAATCTATGAATATCCAAATGCCTCTATCATACGTTTCAAAATGTGGCTCTGAAAGACATGAGTAAGATTCATTCTGGCTTTGGCACTTAGTCACATTTTTTCCCACAAGTTTAATTCCTCAATACGTTGTAAATTGTAAATTATTTCATCACGTTGTAAATTGTAAAGATCATTTTTTTTTAAGGCTATACAAATCCGATTTGGCATCGCCATGAGATGCCAACATATATGGTGAGCAACACCCTGTGGGATACTCTTATACAAAAATTAATAATCAAAAATTCATTTACAATATTCATTTCCTTAAAATTTTCAAAAAACCGTCTATTTTGAAGTATAATGAAAATCTATGAATATCCAAATGCCTCTATCATACGTTTCAAAATGTGGCTCTGAAAGACATGAGTAAGATTCATTCTGGCTTTGGCACTTGGTCACATTTTTTCCGACAAGTTTAATTCTTCAGATCCTGGAACGAGCTCAGGACGTCTTTTTTGTCTTTGCGAAAAGGCAAACAGAGAGGGATCCGAGCAAGAGAGATTGGATGAAAGGATGGTGAGATTCTGTTTACCTAAAACTGGAATGGCATATGCGTGGAACGTGAACTTTACTCACACAAGGATTTAGACCTTACAGGTAGAGAGTCGTGGGGATGGAGGGGAGGAGAATGCTACTCTGAGTGTAAGTAACGAAACTTCTGCATCTGCAAGGGTCGTAGCAGGGGCGGGGTCGTCGTCGTCGTCGTCGTCGTTCATTCTCGCTGTTCGAGTTACCAGAGTCACAAGTAAAGCATTACATAGATGCAGGTGGAGCTTCAACGACTTGGTCGGAGGTGTAGGACGAACCGAGAGAGGCGCCCATGATGGTTTCGGCATTCAACCATACTATATACAGTTATATTCTCTATGGTTTCTCTGGATTTGCATTGTAAATCGGAGCCCAGGCCTCGCAAATACTCGCTTTCCCATACCCATCCATGTTACTATACATATAGCGATGGATATACGTACAGAAGAGTATACATATATCTATATAGGATACATACCGATTCGCGATTGGTATAGCCCTGACCTGACAGAGCTCGAAACTCCCACCAAAATCACACGGTACCGCTTTGCAAGATTTAGCATATCCCGGATATGCATTTCAAATGCGTTCGAGCGTTTCACCTTTTCAAACCACCGCCAACTAGCGTTCATTTTATTTTCTCGACCATCTATCTTTTTTGTTCGTTTGCTCCTTTTCTTCTAAAATTTCAAGCCTCGGTTCTCCATTTATTTGTGATTTTTGTCCTGCCACTGATTAAATTCTCGTCTGGTATATATACGAGATGAAAAGAACGAATTTGCAGGCATATATTACCGTAAAAAACTGTAGAATTTGGACACACGAAAACTGTTGTAGCAGATGACATTTGTATGGTGGAATGTATGGTGGAATGTATGGTGAAATGTATGGTGGAATGTATGGTGGAACGTATGGTGGAATGTATGGTGGAATGTATGGTGGAATGTATGGTGGAACGTATGGTGGAATGTATGGTGGAATGTATGGTGGAATGTATGATGGAATGTATGGTGGAACGTATGGTGGAATGTATGGTGAAATGTATGGTGGAATGTATGGTGAAATGTATGGTGGAATGTATGGTGGAAGGTATGGTGAAATGTATGGTGGAATGTATGGTGGAATGTATGGTGGAATGTATGGTGGAATGTATGGTGGAATGTATGGTGGAATGTATGGTGGAATGTCTGGTGGAATGTATGGTGGAATGTATGGTGGAATGTATGGTGGAATGTATGGTGGAATGTATGGTGGAATGTATGGTGGAATGTATGGGGGGATGTATGGTGGAATGTATGGTGGAATGTATGGTGGAATGTATGGTGGAATGTATGGTGGAATGTATGGTGGACTGTATGGTGGAATGTATGGTGGAATGTATGGTGGAATGTATGGTGGAATGTATGGTGGAATGTATGGTGGAATGTATGGTGGAATGTATGGTGGAATGTATGGTGGAATGTATGGTGGAATGTATGGTGGAATGTATGGTGGAATGTATGGTGGAATGTATGGTGGAATTTATGGTGGAATGTATGGTGGAATGTATGGTGGAATGTATGGTGGAACGTATGGTGGACTGTATGGTGGAATATATGGTGTACCATCAACTGATATTTTCGGACGCCATTTTGTGACATCACCGCCATTTGCATCTTGTGAGCACCGCCATTTGCATCTCCAGCGCATTTAATTAGTACTCTGGCAGAAGAAGTTCACTCTGCAGCGAAATTGGGACAAGCAATAAATTTTGCTTTGGCAAATGATATTATCTTAAATTCCACTGGAAACGAATCGACTCCTGACAGAGTAAAACACGTTGCTTTCATTCGACGGTGCTATTTACGGGCATGGGAACATTTATGGAAATATTAAGGCAAGCATTTTCGTCCGGATCCAACGCAAGACGAGAAAGTGATTGAATTGATTTAAATGTGGTAATTTAGCAATTGGTGAAATCCATCTTCTCTCTTTTGGCAAATAGTAATTTATCGTTATTAGATAAATCAGGGATTGTAAAGCGATAGACAGACCTGCAAATCAAGTCTCTCAACAAACGCCATATTGAATATCAGCGTTATCGTTTAAGTCACCGCCGATTTAACTGTTAGATAATGGAACGTCGTGTGTTTTGGTATACCAGTCGGTGATTTAAACATTCGACGAGGATGTTGATAAATTATTGTACAATTATTTATATTAATATTAATATTTAAAGCATAAAGATAATTATTAAAAATTCAAATGATACTAAATGTTTTTTGGGTACGTTATTGCTCGGAAACGATTTAGAAATATGTTGTGTAAATTTTTTATCCCATCGATAATTTCGTTTGAATGTTTAAAAATATCATAGTTCCCGCATAATTTATTTCTCAATTTCTCCTGTCGTTTTGCCGCAACTATCTAAACCAGACTGTGTTCAATCCGTGATTTTTTCAATGGTGAATCGACATGCTAACGGCCGGTTACTTCTCGCGATACGCGAGTAACTCGATCCCTTTCTAGAACGGATTATCGAACACGCCCCGGCCCAGTCGCCAGCTCCGATTGCGATGATTTCGCTTTACAGCTACTTTTACTCTCGTTTATATCATGAAACATATTTTTTAATTGCGTCCTCTCATTCACCGGATAAAAATGAGATGCGTTACAAAATTTATCTTCACTCGATTGCGCCTTTGTGCATATATTTTTTTCAGAGTACGTTCGTGTTTCCTGAGTTGAAATAGTCGAGCTAACAAAACGGTGCAACACCCTTTTTCTGAGTTTAACATTTTGTTTGTTCGATTACAACGTATTTTATCACATTGAAACATTCCGAGGTGATGCTATAAAAAATTAGTTTATCACGATTGCTTCATAAATAATTCAAATGATTGATTACATGATGTGACGAAAGGGACATTTTCACTCTTTGTCTAAAAATGATTCTTGGAAATTTCTACGTTACTTTTCATGTTTAACAATTCCATTTACGAATAAATAAAAATCGTACAATGTTAAAAGCTAAATAAATTTTACTTGGTAGAGAAAATACAGTGTCTTGAATTTTCTTTGAATAATTTGCGATCTTTTACCAATATTTAAATTATGTATATTGTAGTAAATGAAACTATATGCTGTTGTTCGATAAAGTTAAACAACGACAATTAACGATGCACACAAAACAAGTTTTAAATATAATTTTGTCCCATTGTCGAAAAGCCCATAGAGACTAATGAACGGATGAAAATTGTCTGGCATGAGGAACGTTTTCATGCGGTTTTCATCGTTAGTCCGACGACGGCCCGATGAATGAGTCATGAATACGGGAGCGTAAATTCGTAACAAGACACGACGTGAGCCCGTTCGCTCTGAATTTAGAGGGATTTACGTCGGTCGGTCAGAAGACTCTCGTGGACTCTAGTGAACGTTTCTCGGCCCGGCTAGTTCTATTCCTAGACGGACTCACGACTGCGGCATTCTCATCGTCTCTCTTTTCATCGCATTCCCATTCTACTATATATCTCGTTTACTAATTGTTTTTCATTTTCACTCTGATGCTTTGTATAATGTATCCATGCGTATAAGTTATTAATACATTTCAAAATTCAATGCCACGTATCTATGTTAAGTTATACATCTGTTACTAGCTGCTTACTCATTCAAAGTGCAAATAAATAATGATAAAAAATTATTTTTTCACAAAATAATTGTGAATGATTATCCAGCGAAATATAGAAATTATAGTTTTTTCAAATGAGACCATTTTCAAATAATTGTTTTTTTTTTTGTATTTTTAATATCAGATTAGATAATTTTGTGACTGGATTATCAGACAGACAAGAGTCTCCAGGGGTTGTTGTGCTTAAGTACCATTTTGGAGCAGGTCGTACTGAGGTTAAAGTGTGTACACGAAGTTCAGGTCACGACGAGACCAGACCCCCCAAATGTCTAGCCTATGTTGACGAAAATTATTGGCTCGTAAACCGACCATCGTTACACAGGAAAGCTTCTACATACAAAAATTATCCCGTCTGCTTTTTTACGGAAAGTTACCACCCTAACCTCGAAAGTTTCCATTTTTACGACTTTTTATGCTTCTTTTACTGTTATATACAAAAAAATGTTAATTTTTTTTTTTTTTTTAAGCCAGTGCATTATCGCAACAACACTTGGAATTAACGATATGGCTGCTCAAATAATGAATAAAACGAAATCTGACAGTCAAATATAAGTTTTTATCGTAAAAGTTACAATTTCGGACGTGTATTGTTGTATAGTTTAGCATTTTATCGATCAGACTTGAATATTTTATTGTAGTTGGGCATTATTGCATTTTTTCATCGTAACTTCATTCAGTTTTTCATTTATCTATTTAGGACTTTCTTCATTTTTTTTAGACCTTGCTACGTCTTTGCGTTTATTTTTGTACAGTGACAAAAACTTTATATCAAAGTGTAAAATATTCACGATAGAAAACAAAATTAATCATGACAATTTGCGCTAGCAAAACGAAATATTTTACTGCTTTTGGTATTTTTGAAAATTATTTGCATTGTTCAAGTATATTTCTTTAATTTTTCTTTCACCCCAATTCGCATTTACTTGTGGGTCATTCTTACCCTCTGGCATTTTTATTTTTGTACTAATATCAAAACTTTATATCGAAGTTGATATCGAAGTGGAAAAATATTAGCGATAGAAGACGAAATTACTCACGACAATTTGCACTAGCAAACCGAAATATTTTATTGCTGTTGGTATTTTTGAAAATTATTTGCATTGTTCAAGTATATTTCTTTAATTTTTCTTTCACCCCAATTCGCATTTACTTGTGGGTCATTCTTACCCTCTGGCATTTTTATTTTTGTACTAATATCAAAACTTTATATCGAAGTTGATATCGAAGTGGAAAAATATTAGCGATAGAAGACAAAATTAATCATGACAATTTGCGCTAGCAAAACGAAATATTTTACTGCTTTTCGTATTTTTGAAAATTATTTGCATTGTTCAAGTATATTTCTTTAATTTTTCTTTCACCCCAATTCGCATTTACTTATGGGTCACTTTTATCCCCTGGCGCTTTTATTTTTGTACTAATATCAAAACTTTGTATCGAGGTGTGAGAAATTCATGATGGAAGGAAAAAAAAAAACAAGTTACAGGAAAATCTTTCGTAGTTGCAGACTAAGTTGGATGTAAGATTTCCAGTGTGTGCGGAAAAGAGGAGAGTTTTGGGGCCGCGGGAGCTGTTGTGGCTGCATTGGCGTGACCCAGTGCTGAGGGTGGCTTATATAGGTCAGACCCGGTGAGGGCGATATAGATTTTTAGAGCGCGACCCGCCCTTTCGGCCAGCGGCCAGTGAGAGCCGGAGAGGAGAGATCCAGCGTAGAAAGCTCGCGAGAGCGAGTCTTGGCTCAACCCCACAACCCCGGGAATCCTTGCGTTTCTCGTTATATCTGCGTATTTTCCATCCCCCAGCCACCTCTTCCACTCGCGAGCTCTTCGGAGGTTCCTCGCTCCAGGAATATGGGTCATACCCGATTCCCGAAAGATGCGATAGCAAACGAGCTCTCTCTCTCTCTCTCTCTCTCTCTCGCGATTTCCACTGATAACACACCGGAGAGTAAGCAGAAAAACGCTGTGGCAATTCCATGCGCGTTTTACCAGTTATCTATCTTATCTGTTCGAGCAACAATATTGTGACATGTAATTATACGAATAATTAAAACACAAGTCCTAATTGTTAATGGTCCATTACATTTTTAATGTGTTTGGTATAATCTTGAAATATTCGCTTTGATTAACATTATCAACGTTTTTTTAAATGAATTATTATGTTAGATAAAAAAAATACTGACGAGTGTTATTTCACTTGATGATGATTTGTCTTAATGAACTTAATTTAATTCAATTAAATTCATACTTGTGTTTCCCCTTGAGAGAGAATACTAATCTGTCAGTAAGTTCACTTCGAGAACTAACAATATTTTTTATTCATAATGATGAAGGTTCTTTAAAGATTATTCTGCGATAAAAAAGAAATATTATTGTTGTCAATAATATACCAACTTCTCATTGTACGATCCTCGTTACTCAATTTTCAGATCGAACATATGTCTATTGAGATATTTTATCCAGTACGCACCTAAGACATTTTACTGTGTTGCTCATAAAAAATAACAAAAAAAAAAGCCGGAAGTCTCCACTTTGTCTACGAAACGTTACTGTGCCAACACTGGAATGGCACTTATCCATAAGACTCTTCTATATATTCCGACACCCACCCACCCGCAGGATAAACAAACCATCCGGTCTTTTCTTATTGAACGATAAAAGCTTCCAATATCATGCAGCCTTTGATTGGATACGAAAGCATCGCTTCGTTTTCATTTACTTCGGGTGAGTATCGATCCAAAAACCATTGGGTTTTCTCTTGAATAAACAAACTGTCTGCTTTCTTACAACTTTATTTTCTCGATTTGGCGCAATAACGCTTCAACTTTATCCAATTAATCATACAATTCGCTTCAATACAGAAGTTTGTATTCTACATTGAGCATACAACTTCAATGTATTTTCTTTTTTTATGACGTTCCAAGAAAGTCATAAGCATGATGATTTAGTTAATTGAGCAACAAAAATTGATCCATCATATCATCGTTTTATAGCAATTTCATCATCACCACACGTGTTTACAATCTGCTTCATTTACCAGAGATGGGCAGTTAATAATCATTTTTAATGGCATTATCGCATGCTCACATGTGTTTTGATACACGCATTTGGAGAATTTTCGAGGTCGTATTTACACGAGTATTCAAATAATTGAATGCCAGAAAAGAGAATAATAGTATTCGTATCTCACACTCTCTTGGATCATTCGAATATGGGTCATGCGACCCATATACTCTTTACCAGAAATGGGCGAATAAGAATAAGAGAAGGGAGATGGGAGAATAATCATTTTTAATGGCATTATCGCATGCTCACATGTGTTTTGATATACGCATTTGGAGAATTTTCGAGGTCGTATTTACACGAGTATTCAAATAATTGAATGCCAGAAAAGAGAATAATAGTATTCGTATCTCACACTCTCTTGGATCATTCGAATATGGGTCATGCGACCCATATACTCTTTACCAGAGATGGGCAGTTAATAATCATTTTTAATGGCATTATCGCATGCTCACATGTGTTTTGATGCACGCATTTGGAGAATTTTCGAGATCGTATTTACACGAGTATTCAAATAATTGAATGCCAGAAAAGAGAATAATAGTATTCGTATCTCACACTCTCTTGGATCATTCGAATATGGGTCATGCGACCCATATACTCTTTACCAGAAATGGGCGAATAAGAATAAGAGAAGGGAGATGGGAGAATAATCATTTTTAATGGCATTATCGCATGCTCACATGTGTTTTGATATACGCATTTGGAGAATTTTCGAGGTCGTATTTACACGAGTATTCAAATAATTGAATGCCAGAAAAGAGAATAATAGTATTCGTATCTCACACTCTCTTGGATCATTCGAATATGGGTCATGCGACCCATATACTCTTTACCAGAGATGGGCAGTTAATAATCATTTTTAATGGCATTATCGCATGCTCACATGTGTTTTGATGCACGCATTTGGAGAATTTTCGAGATCGTATTTACACGAGTATTCAAATAATTGAATGCCAGAAAAGAGAATAAGAGTATTCGTATCTCACACTCTCTTGGATCATTCGAATATGGGTCATGCGACCCATATTCTCTTACCCATATGCTCTTTACCAGAGATGGGCAGTTAATAATCATTTTTAATGTCATTATCGCATGCTCACATGTGTTTTGATGCACGCATTTGGAGAATTTTCGAGATCGTATTTACACGAGTATTCAAATAATTGAATGCCAGAAAAGAGAATAATAGTATTCGTATCTCACACTCTCTTGGATCATTCAAATATGGGTCATGCGAGGAAAAGATAAGCATCTTCACGCTATATATATATCCCTGAATTGATAGCAGTGCTCACTTACAGAATAAATCGAGCAATACGTTTCGAATTCTATCGTATCGGAAAAGCTCTTCGCCACGTTGAATCGGCTCGTTCAATAAATGGTAGCGATTTTCCACCAATCCGTATTTCGGATGCACAAACAAGGCCCTCATTTTCTATTCTGAACCTCGGCGCAATTTTTCTTGGCATTTTTGTAAAATAACCCGATGAAATGTCACTTGGGAGATTTTTGTTATTGGATGACTCAATTGACTATAATTCATCAATCTTGTGTGCCATTCGCATATATGCGAATCTTCTTTGGGACGGAAAAAAATATTTTTAAATACACCAAAATGTATTTAATTTTAGGGAAAATTGTAGAGGCAGAAATGACCTGGCAAGCAATTTTGTAATATAAATTTCATATGTAGAAAACACTTTTTTTTTCCGGTTCGTTAGTCAAACGAGCAAGGACAAGATAATAAAATATTTTTTCAAAGCCATGTAATGCTCTGATAAAAATAGTTTATTATCTTTTCGGACATCCATGATGTCTCGAGCATTGACATACAGTAAAGACCATTAATACAAGCAGAGTCACCGAGGTACGCGAACTCAAAGCACGCGAATTGCTGACACGCCGCGTGTAAATTGACCGAGAATTGCGGCTGCTGCATGCAAAAACGTTTTATAAATTATTTTTTTCTTAATATCGTACTAATTCGACTAATTTGCTCAATTAATGCCCTCAATAATTATTTGCATTTTGTCCCGTGAATGTAAAAATCATCGTGACAAAATAATCTCTTAAAGGTATAATTATTAATAAAGATATAAATATTTATTTTAAGAGAATAATAACTAGAGTAGAGCACAGATCATGAGATAAGAAATGTTCATATCTCAATGTTTTTCCTTCAAATTTGTTTAATTGTTAATATTTTTTCATAAAATTATTTTTATTTTTTTTTCGCTCATGGTGGATATTTTTGCATCAGAGAATTAAATTTCAACATATTATTCGATGCCTCGTGGTTGTGTGCTAAACGATAAAACGATGGAGAAAGAGCGGAACATCAAAAGATTTTGTCGATGGGCCTCTCTATCGAGCATCCCCTGACGCGAGAAAATGTGGGTCACACGAGGGAGAAGCCCGATCGCAGCCCCTCAAGCAGTTTCGATCAGACATGAAACTATAACGAGGACGCAGATAGAAGAGTTTATTTTTTATTTTCCAAAGCACTTGGGTTCGCCACAGCTAGGAAGATGGTCCAGTTTTTTTTTCGACGATTTTTTTTTGTTTTGTTTTTGGTCAATACATCCACGTATATTCCACAACGGTAAATCCCTCGCGGGCTTTCTTGACGACGCTATTTTAGGCATCAATCCATCCATCTCTCTCTCTGCGATGGAAACTGGGTCAACCCCCTGCGAAATGTTTCATATTCCGCGAAAAATCGCTTTTCAACCCTCAAGGCCTTTCTATATATACCAAGCCACTCAACCCCATGTATTCATAGAAAACATTGCGGTGTTCTTCTTGCCATCACCTTCAGTTTATTTTTACTATTTTTTTTCAAATTTGTTTTTTAAGCTAGAGATCTTGGGGATTTAATAAACACGAGATTTGAGATATTTTCGCTAAAGAATTACTTTTTTCCTTACTGGAACTGTACCAAGACAGTGTTACATTTTTCGATTTATTTTACCAACATTTGTTATTCTTTAAAAATTTAATGCAAGATTTATTATTTTCAAAAGTAAGACCAAGTTTTCACTGTATCCTTTGTATTTAATTGTACAGTTCTTTGTTGCCGGAGGCTCATCGCAATTACAGAAGAAAATAAAACATTTCTGTGTCACCTGCAGGCACTTTTGTTTCTGTACCAATTTGAAAAGAAAGTTTGCAGATAAAATGGTCAAAGAAAATTAGCGAAATCCTCGAGTTCACTCAACAGGCTTAATTCAATTATTACTTTTCTCCCATACACTATTTATTGTCTCGGAATATCTAATTGGAATCAATTGAAATTCATTGTAAAATGAAGTATGTGAATTTAAAACAAAATTAATTATTTCTGGTCTGTGAATATTTTTGGTGTATAAAAAATATATTATTTCCAAAATATAATTATTTGGAAATATTTATTTTAATTTCAATAAATCAGAAAAATTAAACAGCATTTTTTCTGGGAAAGCAGAATTTTTTTTTTGTTGCGTAATTTTTCATTCGTTACTATTTTCAATTAGGAGTAAATAAGGAATACGTATAAACGTCAAAATTCTCCAAGATGGTTTCCTCGTAAGCCGCGGCAACGTGGCTTTGCACAGGTTCGAAAAGTCGATAGTGAATTAAGCAGCTAGTGCGCGTCGAGCGTTTGCTGCAACCAGCAGCAGCAGCACCGTCACCACCACCAGCAACCAGCAAACCAGCATCGGCTTGCCTGGGGGCTACCAGTATCGATTCGTGACGTTGCAAACCGGGTATATTTATACGTGTACCAGGTAACTCTCGCCAACTTGCAGAGTTCCACCTTTTCCTCACTTTTCGTAATTTTGGCCTCTTTGGCATTTCTCCGTGCTATATATTATGTATATATCGTATATATGATCAAAAGCTGGATATATATAGGTATATATATATATATATATATACACATACATATATATCCAGCTTTTGATTCACCGATCGTCAAGTCCGTAAGGGAAAACCATTAAAATCTAAATGAAAGGCGTTGATAAATGTCATAAAATCACGCGCACGAAATGTGAGAAATCAATACCGAATATTTCGCTCCAAAGCATCCTATTTCATTATATGAAACTCGAATTAAAAAATTAAATTTTAATAAAATTTATGACGTCAATAATGTTAGAATTTTTCATTCCAACTAAATTTACAAACGTTAAAGTGAAATTACTCATTTAAAAAAAAATAAGAAAAGTCTGAAATACTTAATAAAGATACAATTGTTATATACTCGAATTATTTTTGAATATTTATAATTGTACGAATGTGATATGTGTATGCATGAATATTAATTGAATAACGCACACAGGTAGTAGAATATGGGTTTGTGTGAATATTTTGTAAAAACCACGACAATCGAATCAAATTAGTAGACGGTAAATTGATACCTTACCATACCTAATGTGATTGAAGCGATAATTAAACAATTGTCGCTGGAATTGTGCTGATGTTCGAAAATGTATAGAGGGGAAAAAAACAAATTGATACGATGCTCGTTACTTTGCTCGTGTATCAACTTAATATGAATGGAAATGCAATAAAGAATAACGAACCGACCACTTTCAATGTAAATATAAATCATATTTTTGCCTCTATATAGAGACAATTTCAGCAACAGTTTTTATTATTTCTTAACCATACGGGGTTATTATACGCTCATGCCATATTTTTTCTTTTTAATTATTCCAATACAAGGAATAAATTAAATTTTATACTCAGTAATTGAACTGACACAATTATATCCGTTTTAATTTTTATATTCATAGTCGGTAAAACCATCGAGCCGAATCTTGCACATTATATCAACGTTTGTAACGAGAATTATATTATTTTCAGTATGAATGGCGAGATATTCACGGTCCTGATATGTCTGGTCGTCTCTGATTTAATTACTAATATTGGTTTTCGTGCTATGGAAAATGGTTGCCAATTTATTTTCAATGCTGGAGATATTTTTATTCAAACATTTTTTTTTGCATTCAAAATGAATTAATTGAGGTAGAATTTTACCATTTTGATTCGAATAAGATCCAACAGTATCAAATATAAATATTAATAGATAAGAGATAATTATACACAGAGATGAACGTGTGATTCGACTCACTAATTTGGCGTTCACGTGTTTACAAACAAAACTTTAGTTAGTACATCAATTTTTAGATAAAATTGAGTTATCATGACCGATATTCGACGAAAACAATTTTTTGACGTTACCATATATATTATGGCTTACATAACGTCCGATCGACGTCTACCTGGACATTGACATTATTTTCCCGGTCGAAATATACATTTACAAGTGTATTTATTGCTTTGGAATTAAGGGGGCACAGAGTCTCAAACTTGGAGAATGAAACTCTACTGACAGGTGAAGTTTAATGAATTGGGGAAGTTGGAATGAATGGTATTGGCTTCGAATTGTAGCGAGGGAAACAATTCCTATTGATTCTGAAGGACTGTGCACGCCGTATAAATCACTGTAATTGCGTTTGAATGTAGAAATGAACAGAAATGTTGGACGTGCTACATCGACAAAATTTCCAATAGAATAAAACGAATTAAAAAAAAATATTCGCGTACGTTCGTTTCATAATCGGGGAGATTAGGCTGAAAAATAATGACTTTGTACAATCGATCAAAAATGGCGATTAATGTAAAAATTGATTCAGAGACATAGTAATTACTGTATAGATATTACTGTCAACTGAGGATTTTCCGATCATTCTAACTCTTTAAAGTCCTTTAGAATCGGTTAGCATGGTCGTCCATCTCACGAGGAAAAATAACCAAAGAAATCTATCGAAAGAGGAGACTGATGGACTAAAATTTTGTTGCCATCCTTTTCGCAAGTAGTTTCGATTTCATTGGATTTTGATCGATTCATCCATTATCTGTGCAATGTTGGTGATAATTCGCCAAGACTAAGGCGTTCTTTCCACTGGTTCATTAAAAGACTTCTAGGCAAACAAATATATGGAGACACCCATATCCCTCCTCTTCTCTGCCTACTTCGTTCGATAAATTCACGACCCCCTGTCGATGGACAAATATGTCCAGATTTTGCGCCTCCATACACATATAACCTTCCGGCTATAATGACACCTATTATCGACCCGTTTAATTCCATTCCTTTGTGATCGGATCAATGCATCTGAAAACCCTTATAGATAGCATAATGCACAATAGCTTTACCCATATAATTGTTCCATCCCCCTTTGCCCCACCAAGTTCCCATCGGTGTTACCAGCGACACTGTCATTCGCGTATTTCTCCCTCCTGCCTGGAGAGTTCCTCTTCATCCCCCTTTTCGTTGCACATATCAACTCTCTGTGCTGCCTTGACCAACCCCTCGCGATTGTGCTCGCGCGTTTCCAACGGGGTGACCTACTTACGGCACAGCCCGATGCTCAAGCCGCATCTCCTCGATACTATATGCGCACCCCTTGTACACGACGGGTGCAACCACCACTGCTCGACACGTCTATATCCGAGCTGGATAATCGTATAGTTCATGTCGTCAAACCAACTGATGATTATCCATTTCGCTCCATCCCCCGTTATACTCTATATATAGGAATTGCACACGTTCGTGACATCAGAACCACCAACGACATATATCCAAGTGATGCATTGCCATTTGTGTGGGAGACAACGCACAATCATTTCAACGAGAATCATATCGCTGAAGTGCGTTACCACCAGTTGGACTTGATGTCTTTAATATCGCCATTGCGTCCATCATGCCTGCAATGCTTCTCCTGATTACCATTCTTGGAAACTTTCCTATCGCGTTTCGTTTTTTTTTCAATTCTCCTCAATTAATCCGTCAAGGATATCTCTTATCGGAGTCTGTAATAACCGACGGGCTGCAGGAACATTTTTATGAGTTATGAAAATTAATAAAAATTGAACCCAACCATTCCAACTGCATGCAGTGGGTTATAGCCAGCTTTTCTTATAGCCGGCCAGCAATTCTCTGCCCCCCCCCCCCTTATCGAAGTCTGTAATAACTGACGGAGTACAGGAACATGAGTTATGAAAATTAATAAAAATACGAACCGTAATAAAAATTGAACCCAATCATTCCAACTGCATGCAGTGGGTTGTAGCCAGCTGGTGCATTGCTTTTCACCATTGCCAGCATGTTGCATTTTGCGTTCATTCGATGCAACACGGCAATTCTCTACCCCCATCCCCCAGCAAGCGCCATCAATTGCAGCAGCGGGAGAGCCATCGAAGTCATAATCATCACTACTTTCGTTTCCATCGTCAATCGCTGCAATCACTGTTCAACTTCAACCATTCGTATTTACCATTGATTGTACAACTTTGCCAATGATCAGAAGCGTGTATGCCAGCGATATACTCGAGTTAGGCACTGTAGGCAACCGCCCCCCCCCCCTCCCCAGCAACCCCTCCGGCCACTCTCACGTAACTGATGTCCCCGCGTGTTCTACATCGAAACGTCGACATCGTATTTACAGAGAAACGGTGCATGGTATTATTCATGAGTTGGGATGATCACTGCTATTGTTCTTACGGCTTCGATTGCCTGTCTCTTTCGCACGACTATCATTCCAGCTTGATCCATGTGACTGATGTGTGTGCATGCGCGAGCGGACGCGCGATGTGTGTGTGTGTGTGTGTGTGTGTGGCAATTTTTCATTTTGCTGCAATGCGATCATAATCTTTAACTAAACTCGGGAAAAAAATAGGTGGATCAACAGAATCTGGGGAAGGAAGGCTGTTAAATAAAAATGTTGTTGTAGCAACAGATTTTCTGGTTTGGCCAAACATATATGAAAGAACGAAAAATATGGCTGTGCTAACACGAAATATTTATTTGGTAACCGACGTACGTCCGATTTACGCTAATCCTTTTTCCTCGATGTAATGGGTAGCTCGATGTAATTTTAAATGGACTTGACGGGATTATAACTTTTTGATTTTTCAACAGTTTTTTAGGTTTCGTCACGAAATATTAAAATCGACAAGATTTTCTTGATGATTACAAGATTATGAACACGGTGGAGAACCGACTCGCGAGGAGTTTTATTGGATTTACTAGCTGCAAAGTAAATTTCACATTCTCTTACACATATATAGCTCAACGATAATATATACGTATAGCTGTATTCAGTGCGTCTACGGAGAAGTGTGCTAAATCCAAAGCGTCCTCTCCATGTGCTTAATCCGATAAATTGCATAAGCATTTCAATGCGCAGTAGAGCTATTCTCTTCATGGCAACATCGTATTTATTAGTTGGACGTTTCATACCTTTTTTACAAAAAATTATCGTACGTCAGAAAATAATAAAAATTCTTCGCAACATTCATTAAGATTTTGTAACTCGCTTGTTTTCTCTGGGACAACATGGAATTGAGCACAAAATCGATTGGCAACAACTGCTCGTGCGCCATTGCAGTATCGCTTCCTCGCATTTCATAACGATGCGCCAAACAGCAAAAGGCTTGTCGATATACGATAACAAGAGGCGACTTGTGTTTTTTTTTTTTACCATTTTTAACGATTATTCACAAGTAGTTTGACTTTTAATTTTAGTAAAAAAAATATTTCAGTTTGAAGCTTCATCAGGATAGGCAAAAAGCAATATGAGATAACACGTATACTGTTTGATTGGATGTTGAAAAAAATAATTTGTAAAAGCTCTCATGACAATTAGACTTGAAATTAATGCTGAAAATATTATATGTAATGTCTCAATGCAGATTGTGGGATAATGATAATCATAAATTGTTCATCACATATGACATCACATTGTATATTCTATGTCTAACCAACGAAAGTTTCATCGTTCTTCTAATCATGTACAAAAGCTTTGATCCTATACTGTCTAAACCAGACGCAAATCCCATCGCCTCGACTCAACATCCTTACCATATGGTACATATATATGTCGATGTTACACAGCGAGGCCGCAGCATGTTGTAATTAGAATTTCGATGCAAGTGTAGCTGAACTACATTATTTCCAGTTTTGTCACTTTCTCGACGTATAGTAATGGACAAACTTTCTTAATTTCAAGTTGTATCTCTGCAGCGACACGTGAGCCAGCTCGTTCAAGGGAATGACGTAATATCCGGGTAAATTATTTCAAGTTATTGACAAATGAGTCAGGATATCTCGGTTGGATATCAAGACAAAGTTACCCAAAGGCAGGATGAATACATACAAGCGTGACACGAAACGTATGAAGTCAATGAGAATTATGCGTTGCCAAAAGCTCGAAGGCAAATGCCATGCAACTTGTTTGCAAATTATATGGGAAATAATGATGAGATAAGGAAGTGAAAGTATTTCCATAATTGGATAGACTTCTTCTTCTTCTTCTTCTCCTTTTGATTGGGCCCTTGGACAGCTGGATTGGATAGACTTATTGTGAGGGATCATTTTTATTAACGCCTTAGATGGACTGGGTCTGGTAGAAATTACCAAAGTAGATATGGTAAAAATTATCGAAATGGACGAAGATGGTGGTCAGGTGCATCTTTCGTTGCATTTTACCATTTTAAAAAAACGTCCTGTCAAGTTTTGCCATAACGTGTAACAAAATCCACCAAGGTGTCCACGGTGGCTGGACGCTATTTTTGCTGATA
Organism: Dyspetes luteomarginatus; assembly: GCA_963669185.1. Taxonomy (NCBI): domain Eukaryota; kingdom Metazoa; phylum Arthropoda; class Insecta; order Hymenoptera; family Ichneumonidae; genus Dyspetes; species Dyspetes luteomarginatus. The sequence goes on from OY769905.1 coordinate 25,311,565, forward strand.
ATTTTAACCATACTGTCTGGCTGTTTTTACCAGACCCATCTACTCCGTGTAATAATATCGACAGTCTTAATGAATAAGACAAAAAAAAAGTAATTATTGTTATCTTTCTAATTTTACTTTCTTTTGGTTGAATTTATTTTTCTTTCTTTCAGTTTGAGGAATGATTTTGTTTGAAATTCTGTTTGGGAAACGAAATGATAAGTTCCCTAAAGTAGTTGGGGCATTGTTGCACGGTGTATATGCAGTCTGTATTGAAAAACATTGAGGGGAAATACATCTGGATGAATATTAGCCTAAAAGGGTGCACACTCTGCTACGTTTATATGCTTCCCTTATAACCGGAGACAAAACGAACGTGCGCAGGGATAGTCAGACGAAATTTTCATCGTGTGTCTCGACGAGGAGGAAGTTCGCTGTTGTTAGACCCAATGCAGTTTTTAGCGCCGGCGTTGTCGTTGCAGCGTCGCGCATTCAATTGAGGCGTTGTCGTCTCTATGTCGAGTCTTTGAATGCCACTCCAAGACGAAATTAGAGTGATTTTTTGTTCGACAGTACACCATTCGTTCTCGCCCTTTCAACTACGATGGCACTTCATCCTCTTTTTCTCTCTTTTTCTGGCTTTCTCTTTATTTCTCTCTCTCTCTCTCCCTCTGGCTTTCGCTATTTCCTTTCTCGTTGCTTTCCTTCCCTCACTGCACCTCTCTCATGTTTCTCACCCCTTTTTCCTCATCACTCGCCCACCCACATACCTCAACTTCCCTTCTGCAACAGACTCCATTTCGGACTTTTCAATGCACGGCCCAAGAAGTGCGAAGGCGACTCGTGTCTTCGTTTCCATTTCTTTCTCTCTCTCTCTCTGTCTCTCTCCCTCGTTTTTTCCATCCCTTTTTATTTTCCCTCCATTTAAATCTTTACTTCTTCCCGCTCGCAAATATGACAGAAACGAGTGAGTCAACGGCGTCTACTGTGCATGCTTGAGTTAAAGATTACTGAGGCGAGAAATATTTATTTTTACATTTCGTCACATTCTTTCTCTTTCACTTATTATATATTTTGATCCTTTCGATAAAATGGCAGAGTCTCATGATCCATTATTCTAAGCTTTGGCTCAATTTGAGCATCTCATTATTTAACAGATTGAGTATTAAATATTTTCCATGTCTGAACAATTGATAAATTGCTCGACCTTCTCGGGCTCTTGACTGATGGAAATTTTTTATGACCATTTAAAAAAATCCCAAATTAACAACTATATAGAACGGAGAGAAGAAATTTCCAGTTTTTGATAAAAATAATGGATACCGATTAAATTAAAAATAATAACAATAAAAAAAAATGGCGGGTACCAATGTAGCAACGAAGTGAAAAGTAACGAGACAGAACGGAATTAAGAATCAAACAATGGAAAATAAATGGAAAGAGAGTTTTCGCAAAAATAAAGCTGTTTTTATTTTTAAATCTTTTTTTTTTACCCTTTAATTTTACATCTCCACGTTTCTGGTCTAGACGCACCTCTTTCTTGCCCTTGTTCTACACCCGTTTTTTGTACTCGTCGAGTTTCTCTGTTTTTTTTTTTTGTGCCTTTCTTTATTTCGCGTGACTCGCGCCACGGCAAACAATTCCTCTCACTACCAGGCCTGGCTTCGCGTTCCCTCTGTAACTGACAGAGGGACTTTGGTGATGCGCGCCTCCCTGATCCTTTCCACGGATTCCATGGATGCAACTGTGCACAGTTGCTCTCGGATATAAATATATCTGTGCGTATATATATATCTGTGTATATATATATAGTATATATATATATATATTGAGCCACGAGAGGGAATATATATATATATATATATATATATATTCGCGCGGCTCAAAGCCACCGTCGGGCGAACTGAGCCGTATTTTTTAATTCACAAGGACCAAGGACACACAGATCTCGTGAAAAAATAATTATTATGTTGCGAGGGAGGAATTTACTCCATAGTGGATGGTGAGAATGTCGAGAAATTGAAGGTGCAGAACCGGAAAGAGAAAAAAAAAAAAACAAGCAAAATAAAAATAAACGTTAAAATTGTAAATGTCGGTAGAACTGGCAGGATGATTACGAAAAAAACGCGGATTGATATTTCAACATGTCTTACACTCTGTATGATGAATTTCATTGTAGAACATTCGTAATGGATACGAGTTGAAATTTACAGTGCATACGTTTTTTTTATTCTGGCCAAATCTTGACGTTTCCTCAAATGTTTAATACACGATTACTGTAATCGGAAAAAAAATCAGTGTTGGATTAGAAAAACCATATTTCCACGTTTTCGAACACACCGCGGTTTTTAATTTGACACTCCTTTGGCTACAATGTAATAGTCGCTCGTACTTTTGAAAAATGCTTGACCCGAGAGATCCAGTAGCGAATTTACGTTCTGTTTGACGTCCCATATGGACTAATCATCGGATGACTCCCCAAAGATTATTAAAATAATTGCATTGCCATCACATGAACGCGATGGGACGAACGCGTCAATATATAATTTATATATTTTATTATACAAGACGAGGAAAAGGAACGTGTCAATAAAACCCAAAACAACGAGAACGAGTGTCATCTAAGGATGACACTCGTCTCGTTCTCTCAACTTATTGAGAGAACGAGCCTGAGTTTGTATTATTCTTAAAGTAACGAGAACCAGCCTGGGTAAAGACAACGATAACGTGCAGTATTTTCAACTGTTATTTTAGGTTTCGTGCACATGTCCTCGTTCTCGTTATTTTGGCTTTAGGACAAACGTTCGTTCTCGTTGTCTTGAGTTAGACGAGCACGCTATGGTTCTCATTATGCATCTAAATGGCAAACTAAATTTGTTCATTTAATTATTTAATTATCATCATTAGCCAACAAAAAGGTGGGTCATTTTTTGGTACTCATGCATGCCTGGCGATTCTATATATATATATAGATATATAAGGCAGTAGAGCCTCGCGTGCCTGATCGTGACCCTAAATCTAACAATGCAGATGTCTATCCACATAAAAGTCACGACGACTTTTGAGTCACTAACCATATTTTGATTCAATTTTTTTTTTTTCGATACTGTGTTCAAAGGCTGTAAATTTTGTTCTATTAAATTAAAATTATTTTCAATATATGTCAATGGGTAGGTTTTTGGAGGGTGAACGACAATGGATAATAGAAGACACCTCGTAAGTCAAAGAAGAAACGTTGAAGGGAATCAGCAAAAAAAAAAAAAAGAAGCCCATGATAGAGCGAATAAAAAGGGAAGAATGAGCCAGAAAAACGATATAGTCAGAGAATGTGAACGCGGGAATGAATGAGGGAAGAGAGAATAGGCAAAACGAGGAAAGAACGAGAGAGCTACGATAGGGCGCGATGTAACCTTTTCGCTGGGTCGAGTCGCAACGGTTGGCCAGGATATAGCGGTTACTTTTTACGAGCTGCCAACTATAGGAACTGGGTCAAATTGCTTTGTGAGAAACGCGTATACGTTTTTGTTCATGTACTCTGAATTGTGCGGTGCATCCAAGCTCCGCAGGACTCCGGAAGTCTGTCGACTGATGCACTTCTCGTTCCACACTCAAGTTTCGCCTAGTCATAATTTTACGTCTTTCGCGATTCATTCTCACGTATTTTCCATTCGACTTTACCATTGTGGAGATTTAATTTTCAAGCTTTCGATAAAATTAAAGCTTTTTTTTTGCAACAAATAATAATAATTAATGAGGAAACGCAGATTTTTAAACAATTTATGATATTAAATTGGAAAATATTTTTCTAATATTGAGCAATCCAATAATCGATCTTTCAAAAAGAAAAAAAAAAACAAAATCATTCCTCTATCTGTCTCGTTATCAGCCGGATCTCTTTCCAATGCTTTTATCGTTCAATAAACGAAATTTCATGTTATTTTTCCATATAGTCGACAATTTCCCGTGTGCACCAAGTCCCCCTGGCTTTGCACCGGACATTGCATTGCATCATTCCGAATTACCGGAAGTCGAGAAGGACGAGAACAAGCGGACAGGGAGCTGGCTGAATTGTTGGGAATATAACTAGGTTCTTGTATATATATATATATATATATATATATATATATATATATATACAGAGATATGAGACAGAACCGTCCAATGGAGAAAAGGGGCGATTGAAAAGGGATGAAGGCTAATAACTAAATTATGTTATATACAAACGTCAGGATTTAGAGCTTATTCGGGTTAAAATATATTTAGACAAATTGCTGCCTCACAAAGATATTTTATATTTACGTTTCTATTGGCCAAATCATTTTATCAATTGTTCGAAATCTGTTTCTGGTATTCAGCCATTTTTCTACACCAAAATGGTCCAAGTTGAAATAAGAGAACGGGGGCAATCACGAGCACTGAAACACGTTCGTGAAGCAAAAGCTCTTTCAATGAAACTTGCATCAAAGTATAAATAAGCAAGCAAGTAGAGAAGTACAAGCTTGAATTGTCAGAACACTCTGATATTCACAAGTACAAAGAAAATAAATCTGTATTTGCACACGTCCTATTTACCCCTTTATATATTGATAAAAATTCTACATGTACACCCCAACGTGCATTCCAACCAAGCCTGGTGGACAATACTACGCATCAAGTTCACGGTGTGCGATGAAGTCATACACATAGTTTGTATACATAAAACATGGGGGAAGCAGAGAGAGAGAGAGAGAGAGAGAGAGAGAGAGAGAGAGAGAGAGAGAGAGAGAGAGAGGGAGGGGGGGGGGGGGGGGGAGGGCGAGAGGTAACAGCGAGTGAAAGGGGTAAGGAGAAAAGGGTAGAAGAGAGAGGGTTTGCAGCGTTGGGGTGGAGCTTGCACGGGAGTTGCTGTCGACGCCCTGCTTGCCACCGTTTCCTGGTTTCCCTATATTGATTTTACACGAAGCTGGTGGTAGCTCGTACAGAGAACCAGAGCGAGAGCCAAAGGGAGACAGAGACAAAAAGAGGGATTGCGAGGGAGAAAAGGGAGACGGAGCGCTACAGCCCGAGAGTGAGAAAGAGGGGAATTACAGGGGAGAAATGTAAGAGGAAAGAAAACCGGGTGAGCGAGAGGGATGAAAAGCTCCAAGCGACAGAGAGAAGGGAGAATGAAGGAGAATGTGGTTGGTGGGGGATGAAAACGGATGAAAGCCATCTCGCTTGCGCTGGTACGGTTTGCACATTGGGGCAAGACAGAGATGAGCACAGGCAATAGATAGTGGATAGTACTGTTGGTGGTGGGGGAAATAAGGGGTTAAAAATAGAGCCCTTCAAGTAATGGACGATAATTGGTCATTGGCATACTTTGCTTTCTCACCGTACAATGTGTTTTTTACGCCATTAACCGGTAGTACAGCCAACAACTGTATCAGTCATTGAAATACAACATGGTGCCCAGGAGGGGGTTGATAAAATACACTCAAAGTAGGACACAATGATCAACCTAGAGCCGAAGCAAAACCATTAGCAGCTAGCTCATTGACGCTCTTTCATCATTGTTAGTCTAAAGTCTACACTACGACAAAACAATGAGCTATATATATATATATAATTATCCGGGGTCCAGATTTCGGCTCATGTTGGGAGAAGAGAAGAATTATTTTTTTATCTCATTTCTTGTTCCACTTATACTGTTTTGCACTGTAGCCTATTTTGAACTGTGTTTTTGTTAAAATGATCCCTTAATTTTGCTAAGCGATAAAGTTGACTCTCTCAGATCTAATGTTGAGTAAATATTTAGAACGTTTCGTTAATTATATAAAACTAATCGAGAAAAATTACTTATAATTAGTTTAAATTAATTCATATTTCATGTCAAAGAGCCACAAATATAAGACTCAACTCAACTTAAAATGATCCCTTAATTTTCCTAAGCGATAAAGTTGGTTCTCTCAGATCTAATGTTGAGTAAATATTTAGAACGTTTCGGTAATTATATAAAACTAATCGAGAAAAATTACTTACAATTAGATTAAATTAATTCATATTTCATGTCAAAGAGCCACAAATATAAGACTCATCTCAATTTAAAATGATCCCTTAATTTTCCTAAGCGATAAAGTTGACTCTTTCAGATCTAATGTTGAGTAAATATTTAGAACGTTTCGGTAATTATATAAAACTAATCGAGAAAAATTACTTACAATTAGTTTAAATTAATTCACATTTCATGTCAAAGAGCCACAAATATAAGACTCATCTCAACTTAAAATGATCCCTTAATTTTCCTAAGCGATAAAGTTGACTCTTTCAGATCTAATGTTGAGTAAATATTTAGAACGTTTCGGTAATTATATAAAACTAATCGAGAAAAATTACTTACAATTAGATTAAATTAATTCACATTTCATGTCAAAGAGCCACAAATATAAGACTCATCTCAACTTAAAATGATCCCTTAATTTTCCTAAGCGATAAAGTTGACTCTCTCAGATCTAATTTTGAGTAAATATTTAGAACGTTTCGGTAATTATATAAAACTAATCGAGAAAAATTACTTACAATTAGTTTGAATTAATTCACATTTCATGTCAAAGAGCCACAAATATAAGACTCATCTCAACTTAAAATGATCCCTTAATTTTCCTAAGCGATGAAGTTGATTCTCTCAGATCTTGTTGAGTAAATATTTAGAACGTTTCGGTAATTATATAAAACTAATCGAGAAAAATTACTTACAATTAGTTTACATTAATTCATATTTCATGTCAAAGAGCCACAAATATAAGACTCATCGAATGACTTAGCGGGGCTTAATATTGTTTGTGTGGAAATTTATAAAATGATGATTTTGAGACACGCGATATGCACTATTACGTTCTGCTATAGTTGAACCGAGCGTAGAACTGAGAGGCTCCCGATTATTAAGGTCAATAACTCGACAGCCCTAGACGCTGAGAGAGAATTCTTTTTTTGCACCCCTCGACCTCTTTCGCCGCCTCGACATCAGCAAGCCCGTCTGAACTCGGAGTGAATATATTTTCCTCGTCAGAATTGTAAAGGGCTGAGAGGAAAAGTTATTCCGAACTTGCGCATTATGGTTACATTATATATACTTAAAAACACAACGTTACCATGAAGAAGAAGAACAAGGCTGGCTGGGAAATAAATTTTCAACCCTCCGGTTATTGTTTATCTAGAACGAAATACCGCAAAGTCCTTCTCTGTCAACCCTTAGTTATCGTCGTCCCGTGCACAGCGATGTTGCATATTCCTCACCAAAATTCTGGCTAGAGGACGAGAAAGACAGAGAGAGAGAGAGAGAGAGAGAGAGAGATGAGAATAGAACTTGAAATAGGGGAAGATAGGGAGGTATTTATAAGGGAAAGAAGAATGGACACTTTGTGGCCTCAGGAGACTCTGGAAAGGCTCCTAATGCAGGAAGCGCAAAAGTCGTGCTGGCAAAAGTCAACTCTATGGTAGTAGCTACGTACGTACCTCCATAAAACTGCATATTTCAAGGGAAATATCGTTTGGCCATCGCTTCTACGCACGATTTGGGAATTCCAGGGTAGATCTTGTCTAAGGTCTTTTCTACGGTGGCTGCAACAAAAGATGGCAGCGAGGGAGCTGGGAGAAGAGGGTTGGTACGATAGTACGCCTCAGGAGGATCGCGAGTGTATATATTGCCTGTACTACAGCCAAGGGAGACAAAAAGAATGGAGGGTTAACGGGGGAGAATAGAATAGCGAAAACGAGGGACTTTGAGAGTGAAAAACAAGAAAAGGAACACTGTAACGACAAGTACAAAAATAATTAAGACATTGAAATATCCTTTGAAAAATACGAGGAATTTTCAAATGATCCTATATATTTGTGACATTCACCGACGAATATTCTACAATAATTTTCTATCCCAATAAAAATGATCAATCATACGAGAAAAGAGATTAATTTTTATGAAAAATGTAATTAAAAATTATTAGAGAAAATTCTGAATTTTTCGTGTACCCCATTTAATCATAGAATTCCTATTAGCAAAATCAAATGTTGTAAAAAAGTGGTGAGAAATGTATCTTTTTTTTTAGACTATCCAACAATTATTCGTTTGAGGGTGTTAATAATGCATACGAATTGAGTCTAGACAATTTACATAATAATAAAGTGCATATACTGGACACGCCCATCAACACTCACCACATAGAAATTCACAGATAGAATACATTCACAGACACTCGTATAAAAACACTCGCACAGACACTCTGCTGCGTGCAAACGAGGGCGCAAAGCGTCCAAACTGCAATAACTCGCTGGTATCTCTATATATACAAATGTGATAATGACGAGCGACCCATGACACTATACACTCTAATAACTGCCTGTATCGTTTATTAGAATAATTCGAGGCCAAAGCAGCGGAGATTCTTCCCGATCCATTTATATGATCCGCGAGGTTAATGTGATTAATTCTCAATGATTTCAACGAGGCTCATCGAGATATTGAGCATCGAAGTATATTAGTAGAGATAAGGGTTAGAGTTTGTGGTTTATTTATCCGAAAACATTTCATGGGTAAAATTCACTGGCTCGTGAATCAATCACGAATTAAACTAGCAATTAAATTCATAATTAATAAAATCATCAATATCATACTGTCTTGATTCCATTAAGTTGTTTGGTCAAAGTTTGAATCGTAAATATTTTATATTATGTCAATCTGCAGCCTTTATCGTGGTTTGTTCACTCATTCACGACGATTTTTATCATCAGTCAGAGCAATAACCTGACTTTACTATTTTCCCTCCACTTTTTCATACCCATTTAATTCATGATGTTATATGACTAACTTTAATACACCCCGATATTTTTTTACATCGTTCTGTCTGGTCGAGGAGTGAATTGCTCGTTGCGTTAAGCATTTATCATCGTTCATCGGTCATATTATAAAGTCAGATGGCACTTTCACATAGGAAAGGGTTAAGGGTCACGATGGCTGATGGTATCGCAAGGGCGAAGAGGCCACTGCACGTTTCGGCCAGGGCACATCTAGATAGATAGTACGGACGTAAACTGCGAAAGTAGTGAAGAACTGGCAGTGGTCAGACGAACTCACGTTGGCTGTACGTCGTCCGCGCACGATGAACCAACCCAACCGAGACATTTATACGTGTCAACCAACATTCCTCTTAGTCCCTGCCGTTATTTTCCGTTAGAACGGTCGTTTTTCTCAATTGGTCAGCGTCAAAGGTCTCTCTTTTTCAGAGCTCACTCCACCCCCCCTCCTTTGTACTCGTTCCCTTTACCACGAGCCTCTATATAGAACTCCCTTTTCCTGCTCTCTTATCTCATATACTTTGAGGTCGTTCCTCTCGCTACGAATGCGAATAACAGAGACAGGAAAGAAGATATATAGAAGATACGTTAGATATGTGAAGGGCTTTCCGTTTTTCAGAAAGACGAAGAGCGGCGACCCTCCGCCAAGTTTCCTTTGGCAGGGGGAGGGGGGAATGTGCGAACTTCGAAGAGGGTTCGAATGGACTCACTCGAGACTGATCTTTTTTTTCTTTTATTTTCATTAAAAAGTAGCGTGGAATGAAAAGTCGTCGCGTGTCTTCGAAACGTTTCGCTTAAAATTTATACGAGCTTACATTGACACTGCAAATATTTTCATTGTACCAAAAGTGTGTATAGAATAATTTTTTAGCAATTGAACAATTTCTAAAAATTAAAAGGAGACACTAAATGTATAATTATAATGTTTTGTGCGTACTAAATTTCCGTAGAAATATTACGAAGAGTTTGATTATCGGATGAAGCATATTTTTGATTGCAAGAGGAAGCTAAATATTTCCAATAATTTTTCTCCGTAACTGCTCTGATTCCATTGAAACGGATTAGATTGTCGGATCGGATCAGATCGTCTCTACCAATCGATCACATATATATATATATATAGGCGGCCCCGCTAATCCGGACTGATTAGGGTTGGAAAAAAATGGGTTGAATATTTTTCCGAGATAACATTGACCTTTAGCCTATCTTTGAGTCGAGCATGTGTCTAGATAGGGACAATTGCATTAAGTAAAATTCAGCGAATAATCCTTCTGACATATCAAATGATAAGGAATCACGCTTTAAGTTTGCAGAAAAAAAAAAAATCCCAGAAGTCTCAATTTAATCAGTCGAGATCAGTGCTACTTCCGTTTTACGTTTCGTGAGCTGCTCTCAAGCCGAAAAAATTCCAGAACTCTCAATTTATTTTTTTTACATCCATAAATGTACTGACAGCTCTTGCGATAAACATAACACGAAGCAAATGTTAAGTAACAACAAAGATCGTTGCAATGGTGGCTCTAAAAAATTGATCCGTTACGCGTATGCAATTGTGAGGTGTAGCTGGGAAGTTCAGCGGTCCATTAACTGCACACACCGTTAGATAGCAAGTGGTCCATTACGGAAGAGTTTTGCTATATCTCGAAATGGCGGTCGATTCGACGCACAGCCTCCCGTACCACGTCCAAGGACGATCTCTGCGCTTTTTCCAATCCTCTTCTGGACCACGGCCCTCGAACAATTGAGACACCCATGTCACTCACTCCTCGGGCATTACCGACCCAAACTATACGAAAGAAGAACCGAGTAAGTCTCTTCTTTTGTCCTTTGCCAACCGAATAAGCTCCTCGCTCTTTCTGTTCGGGCACTGGGCCGTCTCTGAAAGTTTTATCTTGACCAGAGAAGAGCTCATTTCGATTAAGGATAATGGTGAATGGAATGAAAGAGCGACAAAATCGGGGGGGAGTTGTCGAGATCAGTGCCACTTCCGTTTTACGTTTCGTGAGCTGCTCTCAAGCCGACTTGGAAAATTTTATGTTCATGCGGGGCTAAAAGTTCACCGCGAAACAGCCATCTGTATATAATTCGCTTCATACATCATTAAATTGTAGCGGATAAAACAGAAAAAAAAATCTACCTGCGCTTAAAATGATTGTTCATTAAGCCGTGAGAAAATAAACATTATTTCAATTTATCTACTTATACTACTTGGATTGTGTAAACATACAAAATTTATGGGAAAATTTTATATTAGAAAAGAAAAAAAAGGAACGAAAAAAAATCTATAAAATGGTTATTATTTTATTTTGTTACAGGAACGCATGACGGCCAATGGAAATTCACCATTGGATAGCATGCGCACCTTGGAACACTACCTCAGTGACATCATGAGAGCCGGAGCTGCTGACACCCCCGAACATTTAAAAGGTAAAACTAGTCGAAACTTTACGTGAAAATATTGATTATCAATTTTTGAGGATAATTTAATTATCCTAAATTATCTAAATTTAATTTAGATAATTTAGGATAATGTAAAGTCTCGAATCATGATTACATCATAACGTTTGAAAATCTTTATTTAATATTTTGAAATTTGGACCCGATGAGCGAGATAAATGCCAAGAGGGAAGTTCAATTGATGACTCCATCTTGCGGGTTAATTTTTCTCTTGTGTAACGAATAAACAGAGAATAAAGTTCACTCATCGCCCTTCAACTTAATGAAATTCTTCCATCTTCATTCCTCTCTGCAGTGCCCACTACTTATTTTCTCTTTTCTGCGCTATCCAAAATTGCGCGCAAACTAATCGTGACAATTTTTCACCATCTCCGCCATTTTGTCATTTTGATCAGAGGTAATAAGATAAAGGCGACAGGAAGATACGTTAATTGCCCTGTCGTCTTTGCACTTATATCTATCACACTTACACAGAGGCAATCAAGTTTGTTCATTCAATTTTTCTATCCTGGCTATTCAATGGTTGACCCATCGTCTCTTTTGCGAACTATTCGCGAAATGTGCGCAAAGGTTACTCGCTAAAATTCTATATAGTCATGCAATTTCAATGCAGGATTACGAATGTTTTGTAATTCGAGATGCCCCAGTTCACTAAAATGGCGTATAAGCTCTGTGGACCTAGAGATGTGGGCGTTTATTTATATATATATGTGTGTGTGTGTGTCTTCCTTTTCCCTCTCTCACTGTCTTCCCCGCACTGTAAAGACCGTCCAACATGAGCTATTATTCTCTCAACGATAATCACGCAATTCTCTACTTTTCATCCTGTCTCTCCCTCTCTATCTGATTCTTCTCCGGTATAATTGGAAAGTGTAATTAATGCGAGAAAATATCTTCTGTTCGAAATCTTCCATTATGTTTTCTTTTTCCATTCTCGATTATTCATGGATCAAATAGAATTGAGAATAATAAAATAGTCATGTAATTGATAGTGTTTTGCGTCCATGGCAGAATACGCGAATTATGAAAATTACGGTCTTAATCTGTATATTTATTTATAAATCCTTCATCCAATCCGATCGGAATAGGATTTTCAGGTCCTTTTAGCGCACCTTTTAGCGAAACTTTTTCATAATTTTTGAAAGGGAAATCGTTGAAAAAAGTATCGTGAAAATTCGTATAAAGCATAAAAGATAACGAACCTAATTATCCTTCGAGGATTATCCTAAACACAGTCGAACGTCTGATACTGATTTACCACCACTGATAGTATGATGTACGATCTTAATTAATGACGGAGCGAAGTAATTATCGTATTTAATACCAGAGTCGTTAAAATGTCCCAAAAACATCGAGATAACTTATTTAGAAAAAATGTCCCCCTATGTGTTTGTGTGTGTGTGTGGAGTTCTTGAAAAATCGAATAGCTGTATTGGCGATTCTCGATAATGGCTTGATCGATGTCGTTAAAAATTTGCACAAAATTCGGGTCGACCACCTTTGGCTTGTTGCAGTTTTCGACCTCATCGTTGAATTCTTTTCATGGGATTAATTTTTTTTTAGCGCGTAATTGCTCCAACTTTTATAAAATTTCAAAGGTCGAACTAAAATTTCCTGCACATATATATTAGTGGACAAGCTTATTTTTATTAAATTGGACTCAAACGATCAAGCGCAATTTCATGAGAGTTTGTAGCATTCGAATGATAAACAAACGCAAAATGAGTAAAATGAAATTCACAATTCATCCGATGCACCCATATATATAGGCCGTATTTGATTCTACAATTACGGCGAAATTGCATCATTAACATTCATAGTATATTCGCCAGCATTGACATTACTACTTATCACTCGTTGAATAATTATAGGAATTTCGTAATAACGACGTATAATTCCAATCGTTAAATCCACATGAATACCCCAAATAATTCTGGGTCGAACAATGGACGTTAAACTTATATAGTTTACATTTGTGGATATGTATATAGTGGAATTAATTAAATATGCTGGATACAAATGAAAATAATTAACATCAAATTGTCTAGCGATATAAACTCAGAGTTTTGTTTTCCACATGAAATTAAATTTGAGAATTTACTTATATTAAAAAAGTTAATCGATAACTTTAAACCATCGGCGGAATTTCTCGCACGACTTTTTTTTTCTCACCACTGATGTCGATTGCCGAAAATGGTCGACAAACGTACGGCGGGTTTCCCAGTAAATAAACATACCGATGAAAAAAATATAATTGGCAGAATAGTCAATGGTAATTTTTAAAAATCGAGTTACATCCGATGTCAATATATATAGCATTTTCTCAGGGCCTTATCTAAGCCAATTTTTCAAATGTATTTTCAATTTTTCAATTTTTCAATTTTCAATTTTTCAATTTTCAATTTTTCAATTTTCAATTTTTCAATTTTCAATTGGAAGGGGAAGTCTAAATCACTCATAAAACTTGCAGATCTGGAAGAGAATTCATTCAGATTTTTTATTTTCTTCCCACCATTTTATTCTAATGTTTTTTCGATCAACATAATCGATGATATTATATAGTTTATTTTTATAGCATTCGGTTGTTGGTAAAAATATCGCGGCTCGTTTGGCTCACTTCCGCTTGATATCGTAAAGTAAAACTTATCGTTTTCTCGATGACCTTATTACGAATCTGCCACACCGTAAAACATCGGCCTTACGGTCGATCGACGCTTAATCGAATTATCGAGGGGTAAGTTCTCGAGTATGTGTCACGAGCAACAGTTGAGCTACGATAAATAGACCGAGCATCGATAACGATCACGTAAAATTGATTCTACCGGAAACATAATTATCAGTGATTTTTGCACTAGAATCTGCGACAGAAGTTTCTCGATTATAAATTTATCTCAATTTGTAAAAAGTGTCACCAGAAATTCCAATTGATACAAAAATGACTATTTAAAAATTTCCAAAAAAGCAGTTTAAATTTATTTCACAGTTGGGTTTGTCCATCGATTGGAAAATAAATTCTAGATGGATAGGAAAAAAAAAGTTTCCCATCAGAAAAATATTATATAGCTAATTTATATTTTCATATTGTACTCGCTATAACGGGGACATTTTGCTGAAATCTTTGCTCGCAAACGATTCCACCGCGATCGATCCTTTCGATTTATTATTCGATGGGCCTTTTTCCAAAAAAATTCAAAAAGGCAGTTTAAATTTATTCCACAGTTGGGTTTGTCCATCGATTGGAAAATAAATTCTAGATGGATAGCAAAAAAAAAGTTTCCCATCAGAAAAATATTATATAGCTAATTTGTACGATCATATTGTACTCGCTATAACGGGGACATTTTTCTGTAATCTTTGCTCGCAAACGATTCCACCGCGATCGATCTTTTCGATTTATTATTCGATGGACTTTTTTCCAAAAATTTCCAAAAAGCAGTTTAAATTTATTTCACAGTTGGGTTTGTCCAACGATTGGAAAATAAATTCTAGATGGATAGGAAAAAAAAAGTTTCCCATCAGAAAAATATTATATAGCTAATTTGTACTTTCATATTGTACTCGCTATAACGGGGACATTTTGCTGAAATCTTTGCTCGCAAACGATTCCACCGCGATCGATCTTTTCGATTTATTATTCGATGGGACTTTTTTCTTCCCCTCTGATTTTCTTTGCACAATGTTTCTCGGCATGAGCGGGCGTTCGTGTGAGTTTCACGCGCCCGGGGAACATCAGAACGTTCGAATAAATCAGAACTTTATCCCCAGGTGGAAGATGTCAATAGGGCCATTTTCTTCGCGATACGATATTTCATTCGTTTTCGGTAACGCATCGGCCGCCTTAGCTATAGCATAGCATTCGCCCTGCCAGTTGTATATTATCCAGCAACAGCAAAACTTTGCCCTTCATCATCGAAATAAAAATCTGATAAATATCGTTGGGACAATTTTTGATTTTCGATCAAGTGAACGGTAAACTGTGACATTTTGCATGGAATATTTTATACAGGATGATTTTTTACTATTTGCATTTTTTTTCTACATTATTTCGATTTTTTTTTTTCTCACAAACGAAATTTCATGCAAACGCAATACGCATGGATCCTACATTTTATATTTTATTTTTAAATCGAATGGAGTTCCATGTCGATGAACATCAAACGCAAAACTCGATTTATCTCCCTCGGGGCTAACAATTTGCCCGGAGTGCACGTCATTTCCGAAAATATATGTTGTATGCAAGGACCGATAAGAAATATCAATCGAGTCTCCATATCCATTAGATTGATCGCAATGAAATACATTTTTATCTCATTGAACGACGATACGAGTGCAAGTAATGATTTTTTAGTAAATTAAATTTTTTCTCAAATTTTGAATATATACTCGATTTCGAATCATTTATGTTCTGTTATGCCCCACAATCGCGATTTTCCATGCAAAAACCGAATTTTTAGCAATGTTCGAGCAAAACATTATGAACAATTAAGCGAATTGAGTTTCTATGCTAATTAATGCGTTGAACGAAAAATCAAGACTATAATGGCATTTTAAACTGTATAATATATATTATACACTCTGCCTTGCAATATTTTTATGCATTCGCGTGTCATATCCTAGGTCTATTTGAATTGGAAAATCTATAAATTCGATCTATTTAATGCCCGAAAAAAAATCATTCGAATGTAGAAATTTCAGCGTCATATGTTTGAACTTTAGTAGTAGTACCATTATATAGTTTTTTTTTGCTAATTAATGTGTTGAACTAAAAATCAAGACTATAATGGCATTTTAATCAGTATATGTAATAATGTAATAATGGCATTTTAAACTGTATATGTAATAATGACATTTTAAGCTATATATGTAATAATGTAATAATGGCATTTTAAACTGTATAATATATATTATACACTCTGCCTTGCAATATTTTTATGCATTCGCGTGTTATATCCTAGGTCTGTTTGAATTGGAAAATCTATAAATTCGATCTATTTAATGCCCGAAAAAAAAATCATTCGAATGTAGAAATTTCAGCCTCATGTTTGAACTTTAGTACTAGTAGCATTATATATCATTTCGTAGATAGGATACATTTCCGGAATCTACGTCAATATATGCAGCAAAATATCGAACCTAGACCGTGCAACGTAATCGGAAAATTTATTACTTGCCTGCCAAGTTTGCATCTCTCGTTTTTCTCACCATTTCAGAGTCTTCACTCCCTCTGCGGAATTTGATATATATTTTTTTTTTGTCGATAACGCAACAAGACGCAAAGTATCGATTCTCCCGAAGGGATGCTTTCAATACCTTTGTAAGTCTATGAATACTTATGGGGGATCGCATATTCTTTTCTGATCTCGTGCACTTGTGAGTAATGGCACGATAACAGCATGTATCGCAATATCACAAGCTTAACCGTTAAATGAAATTGAAAATTCGAACGTAAATACCACACAAGAGTACAATAAATTTCAAACGATTTATATCGTGAATTTTATTTTGGAAATATGGATTTCCCCAGAGAATTTCTTCTGGGAACGAAAGACAATATTACAATTAAAAATAATGAGGTATAATTCATATGAAGATCTGTGAGATATAATAATTGTTCGCACAAGTACATTATAATTCATTGTCATCCCGAATAAAAAAATCTAGTCAGGTCGTTATTATTAAATTTATTGAGCTACTTGATTATTATTTTCTCCCACAAGATCTGTGAGATGAAAAATTGTTTTTACGAGCACTTCAGTTGACACAGAGCTCCTCTGTAAGGAGACGACTGACTGTACATGAGAAATAAATGAAAATCAACCGGAGGGTTTTCGCGTATATTCCGCTTCGTTATATATAGGCAAGCGATAGGAAATCCGTGGAATCTGGTGAACTTGTTGTCGCGGTGCGAGAGCCACGTCCCTGGTCGCTGAGGTTTCACAACAGCCGAGAATGCAGCGAGAGAATTTAATGGGGCGATTCTCTGTTGTCGGTTGCATAACATCGTTCGGTTTACGTAACCCTTTTTCCCTTTCCACCCACTCACACTCGCCCTTTTCCTTTTAGAAAGCAATTTTTACACTTATGAAACAGCGAGCCCCGAGTTATACCCGGACAGGCTGCTGTGGCAACCCGTGCAACGCTCGATGTCGTACAGCTTCCTCTAAAAGGATTTCCCGCATGCCCAACACCATCATGCTCGAGTCAACGAGATGAGATTTGTGTGTGTGTGGGTGTATGCATATCCTCCACCAATTATACTACGAATATTTTCAATCGCCTTACCACAAACAAATTTACAAACAAATTTTTACCCTTTTTACAAACAAATTTTCCTTCGGCATTGAAAAATATTTTCTTTACATTTCCACAAAAGTTTTACCGTGAATTATTGCCAGCATGAAAAAAGATACGCGTGAAAAATATATTTCAAATATATGTAACACATTTTACAGGATATGCACGCTGCATATGATGAATATATATATTTTTTTTCACACGTTTGGTAAATATATAAAAAATATATAACTTTTCAACGATTTTTTATTTTTGTGCAACTATATTTTCGTGTGAGATTTTTTTTATCAACAAATGAACGTGGACGTTGAAACTGCTCGAAGGAAATATTTATAGCATTTTGGTCGATAGAATAAATTGGTGGTCAAGAGGAATTTAAGAATCGATCAAGGGCACACCACAAGTTCGTAAAAAATGGTTAAGCACAAGCAAAAAATATTTTTCTCGTCCTCTGTCTTGCCTAGTTGCATTATGTAAAATCATTTATTTATATTCTCATCACGATTACTCTCAAGTAGATTTGAATAAAATATTGACCGATGACACACGTTGACTGCAATAAAAAGTTATTACTTGATATCAGAAAATATTTGGAAATAATAAAAATATTCTTGACAAATATATATATATATATTCCATGGCATATAAAATGGTCAATAAGTATTTTTAACACAGATGAAAAAGATTCAAGGAAAAAGATTATAAAACAAGTTAAAATTTGCCAAGGGATGTATGTCCTAACAGGTCAAATTACGCGAAGACCTAAAAGAAATCAAAAGTTCAATCAAGTATTTTGATTGCAATTAAATTCTATCAAATCTGTCAATGCAAAATTGCATTAATTAATCCTGCATTTCTCTGGCATTATAAATATTCATTTTCTGGGACCAAAAATGTTTTTTTTCTCATTAGTGTCCGGCGTGTCATTGTGTT
Organism: Dyspetes luteomarginatus; assembly: GCA_963669185.1. Lineage (NCBI taxonomy): Eukaryota > Metazoa > Arthropoda > Insecta > Hymenoptera > Ichneumonidae > Dyspetes > Dyspetes luteomarginatus. The sequence continues at coordinate 25,330,036 of OY769905.1, forward strand.
TCTTAATTAACAGTAACATAATTGTTCACCGACTTTTTTTTAACCTTATTTATGTAGGTGGTGAATAATTATTTTTTTTCCGGTTGACCGTCCCGAGTAGCCGAGCGTGAGCATCCATATATTAATGTTCTGGGTCGAGATAAAACTCCTTCAGCGTGATTCTCGCCAAAAGGTCGTGAAGCAAAAAATCGTTGACCAAGCACGCGATGCACGTACATTGCAGTGCATATATTTATTCAGTATATCCCTCATCTACCAGATTCGCTGTACATTTTCATGCTATATGGAAGGATTCGTAACAATTCGCTGACAAGTACCATTTCAGATAATTCGTTATACCCATACGAGAGATGCCACGATGAAGGGGCAACTTTCAATGAGGGTCAAGCAGTGTTAATTTACTTGCTACCGGTAACAGGAACGTGTCATATCATTTTTGTGGAAATTGTTTGCCCTACTTGGTGTCATCATATTTATGTTTGTACAGTGTTCCTGTGCATGAATTATTAATCGAACAGGATTTTAATTATTTGAATTTGGGAATGTTCATTTCTCTTAATTCGTTTGATACTACACAATATATAGGACCAACAAAATTATATCGTCTCTGATGATAATTTAAGGGTCCTTATCGCCCCTGCTGGCAATTTGGGATTTTTCCCAAATTGGGTGATATCACAGCAAGATGTAAATTTTGCATGATGGAAATGAAAGATACAAAATTAACTTTAGAGCCTCGATCTGGGCTTTAATATAGTCAAAATTAAACAGGGGCTTGAACATACCCAAATTCTAAGTCATATGCTCTCTCTATTTGTTATTCAATCGATTCCAAAAATATCCAAACTGGAACTCGGGCTGAAATCTACGATTTTTAAGTAAAGTCCTATCTGATCCCACAAAAATTTTCGACAAGGATTTTGTTTCGTCCATTCCTTTTTATCATCTTGAATTTTCTTCCCTTCCACTTCTCAAGTATTTGGCTCTATTTTCACACATTCTGCATGGTCACATTCCTATCGTCTAAATTTACAATGGACAACATTTCACATACCCCTCAATAAATTGCATTTCTGTCTGTTATTCTTCGAAAATCATTCCTGTCCGTCGATCATTCCTTCGTCCAATTTTATGTTTTTTTTTTTTTTTTTTTTTTTTTTTCACATGGACTCGTTCGCTTTCTCTCGACATTTTCTGAATTCTTCTGGGGTCTTTTCGCGTACTCTTATTGTCTCCCTTTTCAAAGTCTCCTATATGGGGTACTTTTCTTCCGCACCTTCCGGAACAAGCCCCTCACGCAGTCCGCCCTCTTCGTGTTGCCTCTTGTCGCCAGTCCTGAAGCTGTCTACCAGCCAGTCAACCCTCAGACAAGCGTTTTTGCGCCAGCCAAGGCCAAGGGTGCGATCGCACAGCCTCTTGTCTCTTTTTTTGCCACTCTTACAGCCCGACGTTACTTTAAAGGCATGACCGAGGGGTGGGGTGGGGGGGTACTGGTTGGGTGCAGAATTTCTCGGTACGAACGACATTTTCTTGTCCTTCTACCAGGGAGACGTGTCTCTCTCAAGGGCTTAACGTAGTACAAAAAAAAAAAAAAACCAATACGTATCAGATTCACATTTTTTTGCAGACGAACAAGTTCATTGAGGAGCAACGATACTATTTTGCGTCAATTTGCTTTTTCTGTTCTTCGCTTTCAGTTATATTCTCCGATGAGATCGTTCAAGATTTATTTTTCGTATATAAAACGTGAGAAAAAAATAATAATTGAAAGCGACGTCTATTTTTCGAAGAGAATTCATAAGAATGATTGTGATCAATAAACGTCTGAGCGTTATGGTAGGATCGAAAGACAGAATTTCCCTACCGAATAGAGATAGTTCAGTAGTACGAGTGCCTGCTTGGTCAGACATCGATGAAAATTACTGCTAACCGTCCCTGGATAAAAGACGCGAATTTATAAAAAAAAAAAAAAATACAAGCGATGAGGGTTTCGAATTAACATTTTATGCTTTCTTGGCACGAGGTGAGCAATGCCATTCAATCGTTGAAATTTCGAGAAAACGAACATTGTTAGGCCACATTCGTATTTCGCTTAACTGTTTTGTTTTTTCCCTCAAAATCTCAACCGTTTCTAAATGGCATTTTTTTCCAAAATTACAGCCATCTCTTTCGCGTACGGATTTTACATCACCTTAAGGATTTTATTTTGGGAATGAAAAAAAAAAAATACCCGTTAAAAAATAGCTCTCATTATATATATATATTTTTTTCTGGTCTATCGTGAAAAGTTAAAGGGGTGAGACAGGAAAAAAGAGAAGGGTAAGAGAAAGCAGGAAACCATGACGTCACCACCCTCATAATCATTTGGGATTGAATGTTCAATGTAACGTTGCGAATTGCAACACCATCCACTTGTCAGCCGCAATTAAAATATCCGATCGAAACGGCTACCAGCGGCGAATGAATGAAACCAGCAAGGCGAGTCACTCTGACAATGGACCGGAATTCCGATATCTTGGTGGTAACTTCCGACAGGCGGACGGAAGCTCGTGTAACTGCTACCGCGCAAAAGGAATGGTGAGAAGAGAAGAGGGAAAAAAAAGAAACAGCTACGAGATAAAGAAAGGAATAAAAATAAAATGAAAAATAAAAACATGACAAAATATAATTTTTGCAATGCCAACATTATAAAACATTATAAAAATCTATGCAAGTGTTATTTTAGTATTTTTGCAAAGATAAATATTTTTATGACGTGAAATAGCGTACGTATTATTATAGATTAATCGAATATAAAAAGAGAAGGGATTTTTTTGGTATAAAAATGAGACACTTTTTCAATTTGACTTATTAGCATTTTTGGTTCTTTGGTTAAGCGTCTTTATTTTCCTCGTTTGCCCACTTTCGGAAAGGTCACAAAAATGTTACTTATTAATTAAGAATGTATTGTAAAAAAGAAAAGAAAAAACTATAACATTCAACAGTGTCATTTTAACACGAAAAAAAAAGAAAAGAAATCTGTTACTAGATAAAAATAATGGATTATAAGACGAGTACTAATTAGAGAACTCTACTAAAATCCATAAATTGATATTATCGGAGTCTGAAATTTTATCTCGCCCAATGAGAAAACATCAAGGGTTAAAATGAAATATGCTCGAGTATATATATATATATATATGCAGTTGAAGGAAAATTTATATAGAAGGATAACTGAATAGCGAATCGAGTACTTATGAATAGCACATTATTAAGAAAGAACCACGGAAGGGTCAAAGAGGAATGGCATTGATGGTTTGAGGCTCGGAATTGAATGTGGCAAAAGCGAGCCAGCCAGCTAGCATTACCAAGGATTATTATTTTTTTGAAATTAAAAACGTTCGGAACTGAGCCACATTGTAAAGACTGCGGGCTATCCGTCCGCAATTAAAATTCACTGTGGAGTCGCGCAGCCTCCGACCGTCGCCTAATGGGACTGGAATGTCATCGTTAACTTAGAGCCGCGAGCACTTTTTCGAATGGCAAGTAGTCACGCCGAGACTTTCTCAGGTGGAAAATCAAAGTTCACAGTCATGAGGATCATAGACTCTTGATCATCCTGTTATAAAATTCGGTTCATCGCTCTCATCTCAGTTAATGGAAAAAAAAAAAATGAATGCATTTTGCAATGGACAATGTCATGAATGGCAACGCAGACTTTCAGTAATCAACGAGTCTCTGCTGAAAGGCTTCAATGATCCAAGTTATAATTTTCAAGTTTAAATGTGAACCCTCACAATTGAACAAAATTTTCACACTTTTATTTTTTATTTGTACAGATAAGTTTTTTTTTTTTTTTTTTAATGTTCTTATAATAATGATTATCGTACCGATAATAAAATTAAGAAATATTTACTCAAAAATCGCTATGATCCAGGACCATCCAGGACAATAAAAATTGTCCAACGTTCGAAAATATTTGAAACAAAAAAAATTTCTTTGCTCTTCTTCATCCTTTAAACATGAAAAGAGATCAAAGATTTTTTCTTGTCGTGATTTTGATGGCTTTTTCTCATCGAGCTTTTTACCAAAAGTTGAGTGGTTTTTTGGCATCAGTGGAACGGGCAAAGGAACGAGACTAATGCTGGTGCACAGAGCGCTAGTCGTAAAATACGATAGGGTGGACGTGATGTGGTGTGGTAGAGGGTGGAGAGGGGAGGGGGCTGTCTTTCTTCCAGAACAAAAAGTCCACTCGAGGCATTGTACTGTTCGGCTAAGTGGGCGTACTTGGTGCTCATACTGCGACGACGCCATCTTGAGATGTGTCGGGCACGACACTTTAAAGCAGTAGGTCAAGACACCAGAAAAAAAAATATTCTGGTTGCTACCACGACGCGATTTTGTGGCAGTTTGTAACGTATTGAAGAGAACAAAAGAGCTGATGAAAAATTTGAAAAAAAAATATTGTTTCAAATTGTTACAAGGTGGGATATAAGAATTTACGAATTGTTTGAAATGCAAAATGATAATATTAAAAAAAAAAAAAAAACTAACAGTTAATGAGGAATAATCGAAGGAAGAATATTTTTATCAAAATGAGCCCAAGGAGCCGCCCAACCGAGTAAGCCACAAATTTTAAAATGTTAGTTGAAACTTAAGACTGAAATAACGTTTGCCACGACCATCAGATTGAAACAACTTCAGATTAAATTTACGTTATGAAATTTGAGCCTCAAAGTGGTATCGCGTGCAGGTTTGGCTTCAAGTGGAGTTTCATATTTTGCGAAAACTCGATGAAGAGCTCGAGTGTTGAGAACTGTCAGCAATTAAGAATAAGCCGAGATACATCGAGGAGTTTGAAACATTGAAAATTTGATAACCTGCAGAAAATTGAATCGGAAAAGCCTGCTTCGTGATGTATTTCAATTTTTAATTTTACGTAGAGTACGTTGAGCATCCCGGTGAGCCTCGGTAGACCGATCTCGTCATCAATCTCTCGGCGTTTGGGGTGCTTCGCGGTTATGAAGTGAGAGAATGCGGAAAAGCGAGGAAAATTGTTCCGGCAAATTGGGTGACTGGGCTTTTTCGTCTGGTACAATAAAATGAAGTGTATGTGTGTGTGTGTGTTTCCGTGTGATACAACTAAAATTTGTCGTCATCGCCCCAGCGGCGTTTCTACAAAATCGATTTCGACAGAGTGGCGTTGTCGTGTGATAAAATATTTATGCATTTATTCACTCTAGTATATATATATATGAAATTTTACATGGATGAAAGCTACAAATTGTGAAATGGAAGAGTCAAATTAATTAAACATTTTTTTTGAACGATCCAATGCTAGTTTGTGAGTTATGAAATAAATATTGGCAATAATTTGTAGAGAAATTTGATGAAAATGAATAAATTGTGAAGCTCAAATTTTGCAGAAAATTGCTCATTATTAATCGTAAAAATAATACTTCGAGTTGAGAAAACGTGGCAAGTTCGCTAAAGGTCATTGCGGGTCGCGTGGATATAAAAGTGCAGCCATCACATGTAGGTAAAATTACTCAATTTCATTGACGTACAATCGTAAAATATTCGTGCGGGTCAGTGGAGTTAGCGAAAAACGTCGAAAATCTCTTTTGGAGATAAATTGTTACGGTGAATTTTACGAACCTACAGCATATATGAAATTTTGAATGGATGAAAGCTACAAATTGTCAGATGAAAGAGAGTCAAATTAATTAAACTTTTTCTTTCAATGATCCAATGCTAGTTTGTGATTTATGAAATAAATATTGTCAATGATAATTTGTAGAGAAATTTGATGAAAATGAATAAATTGTGAAGGTCAAAAGTGCAGCCATCACATATAGGTAAAATTACTCAATCTCACTGACGTGCAATCGTAAAATATTCGTGCGGGTCAGTGGCGTTAGCGAAAAACGTCGAAAATCTCTTTTGGAGATAAATTGTTACGGTGAATTTTACGAACCTACAGGATAACACACGGCACATAAATCATGAAAGCTTTAGCCATAGTGTGGGTGGTGTGAATTGCAAACAAAACGGAGAATGCCAAACAATCCAACTGAGTTTTGGAATTTTAACCACCCCGGTATAAATATACAAATTAGGGTGTGACTTTTAAAACTATATATATATATATATGGAATTTTGTAGCAGAAAATGTTTACAGGAAAATGTTGAAAAATAGCTATTATAATTTATAATTTGTGATATAAAAAGTGTCAAATACAGCAGAATAATTTGTTTAAATATCATTCGCGTTATTTCCAGAGACATTTTTATGTACAATTTTTTTTTTTTTACATATCCCCCCCACGTAATATTTGTGGTTGTTACACCGACAGCCAAAGTATATCCCAGCACATATTTACCCAGGGATTATTCCTAGCTTTTCCCTGGCGAAATGCTCTAAGTGCATTTGCATCGCCACATTTGTTGAAATGCACTTAACAGGATTACCCATCTGGGCACGATAAATTCAGATGTGAATTTCCTTAAAGCCGCTCTATCGCAACTCGCGTTCAGACGCAGAAGCAGTAAATTCAGAGTTACTGCCTTCCAAATTGTAATTTAAATTGGTCAACACATTTACCTCGAGAATTGAAACAAATGGATGAAAATTGCAGATTGCTTGAATGATCATTGCAAAATAAAACCTTTTGGCATTAAATTTATCTTTAGAGACATTAAATGAATGATTCAAATTTAACCATTAATACAAATCTTCAATTATTGTAATAAAAAAGTCGACTAGAAAAAGTCTTCGTCTGTACAGTGTACAAAATTTTGCCCAACAAAATGCTAGATAAATGGTAAAAAAAAGATTCAATCTGCAGATTGAAGCAAGTAGTCTGTTTCACAGCCGATTTATATTCAATAGAACGGAAATTCTTCGACATAATATTACTTTGGTTCGATACGCCGGAGAGGCTCATGGGATGACCGAAATATTATTCGAGTATTCCTTTGATTCGTCCTTGCCACATTTCATTCGCATGATTTATCCTGTGGGTTTTAATATCGTTTGAAGTAGGCGGAATAAGGATCCTTAAGCGGAATAAGGATCCTTAAGCGGAATAAGGATCCTTAAGCGGAATAAGGATAAGGAGAAACAGGGAAGGTACACGAGGGTTTTTCTGCCACGAAAAGACGTCGGAGGGTAAGATATATCGTTGAAAATTCTTGTTCCTCGACTTTTCCTCGCGCTACTCGCACTACCATCCTCGATATATACACTTCAGGCAAGCCCAAGACCTCCCTCTATTTAAATTTATTGCTGTTACGGATATATCGACGGCTTTCGATATTTCTTCGAGACTCGATATCCTGCAGACTACGAAGGGAAATTACCCCGTCTTGGTTCAACAACCATCGCCAAAGTTGTTCCTTTCCGATTCTTTCATTTCCTCGTCTTCTATCTCTTGCTCTCCCTCCGCAGCTACTTGTTTTTATTCTATCGTCTTGTTCCTTGGCTTATACGCCATGCCTCGTTGTGGTTTACTTTTTTCATCTGCCAACCCACTCGAACCTTCTGATTGTACTGTGCGTTCTCCTTTTTTTTCACGTTTAACTTCCTCCCACGAAGTATTCTTTCATCTGTGTCTTTTCCTCCTCATGAACTCTTCGCTCTCTTTCGCGGCATACACAAATTATTCGTGATGTCATTATTGCTCTTAATGCTTCAGATTTCTTCAACGTTGAAGTATATTCTGTGAGCTGTTTGTCTAGCTATAATCGATTACTATCATTTCAATTGTTTTTATATAAAAGCCTCGTTGTGATTTTTTTTTTTCATCTGCTTACTTCCTCCCACGAAGTATTCTTTCATCTGTGTCGTTCCCTCCTCATGAACTCTTCGCTCTCTTTCGCGTCATACGATCTTCCCCCTTGTCTTCTAGACACGAATTATTCGCGATATCATTATTGCTCTTAATGCTTCAGATTTCTTCAACATTGAAGTAATCGATTGCTATTATTTCAATTGTTTTTATATAAAAGCCTCGTTGTGATTTTTTTTTTCATCCCACCAAGTATTCTTTCATCGGTGTCTTTTCCTCCTCATGAACTCTTCGCTCTCTTTCGTCTCATACGATTTTCCCCCTTGTCTTCTAGACACGAATCATTCGTGATGTCATTATTGCTCTTAATGTTTCAGATTTCTTCAACGTTGAAGTATATTCTGTGAGCTGTTTGTCTACCTATAATCGATTACTATTATTTCAACTGATTTTATATAAGAGCCTCGTTGTGATTTTTTTTTTCATCCGCTAACCCACTCGAAGCTTCTAATCGTACTGTCTCCTTTTTTTTCACGTTTAACTTCCTCCCGCGAAGTATTCTTTCATCGGTGTCTTTTCTTCCTCATGAACTCTTCACTCGCTGTCACGTCATACACAAATTATTCGTGATGTCATTACTGCTCTTAATGCTTCAGATTTCTTCAACGTTGAAGTATATTCTGTGAGCTGTTTGTCTAGCTATAATCGATTACTATTATTTCAATTGTTTTTATATAAAAGCCTCGTTGTGATTTTTTTTTTCATCCCGCCAAGTATTCTTTCATCGGTGTCTTTTCCTCCTCATGAACTCTTCGCTCTCTTTCGCGTCATACGATTTTCCCCCTTGTCTTCTAGACACGAATCATTCGTGATGTCATTATTGCTCTTAATGTTTCAGATTTCTTCAACATTGAAGTATATTCTGTGAGCTGTTTGTCTACCTATAATCGATTACTATTATTTCAATTGATTTTATATAAATGTTGCACAGCCAAAATTGAACTGACCAGAAAATGTGTTTACTGTTCCAGGTAAATATCAAGTGGACCATCCTTATTTGCTAATTAAATCGTCAACAATTCAAGAGAATCTTGTGGGTAAGTTTATAATTGATGTTTGTCAATCATTTCGAGCAACAAATATTAAACTTATAATTTTATCAATATTTTTTTATCGTCACCCAAGTATTTTTTTCACAATTTCAAGGAGATTATCATCATTCTAAAGTCCTTTGACATATTTCAATTTACGAATTTACAATGAAGTTTGTCGCGTGTGTTTATCCCACTTTCTGTCACATGTCTCGTAAACCGTGTTGGACAACTAGCCACGACGACAAAGTGTTGGCCGTTCCTGAATACGTCATTTGGCGCCTCCATTTTTCCTCTTTTCTCCTCTCTCTCTCTCTCTCTCTCTCTCTCTCTCTCTCTCTCTGTTCTTCTCGTGCAAGCCTTAAAATTCCTGAAGCGTATATATATATGCGAACTCGCGGTGACAACGAGACTATCGTTGCACGTGAGTAGGAGCGTAAGAGAGAACGTGGAAAAGTACTTTGCGCTGAAAATGCGCTTGAATGTTGCCGAGTTTAAAAGCTCCTAAAGGCTTTAAAAGCTTCGGGTTTAATCATGCAGGAAGCTTCGAGTTTTGCCGGAAGCTGAGCTCCATGGCACGAGCGAAGTTTAATTACATTAATTCCAGGGTGTTCGGGTCCTGAGTGAGAGAGCCCACTGGACGAACAAACGTTTGGTGTACGATAGCTCCGAACCGGAACCAGCTTCCTCATCCCGTGGTCGCACAAGTACATTTCAGTTTCGGTATATTTAGCGCTAGGCGTTGTTTGCTCTGTCACGGGTCCTTACACACCATTCTCTCTCTCTCTCTCTCTCTCTCTCTCTCGCTCGCTCGCTCGCCCTTCCTCTAAATTCTCCTCGTCAGCTGTCTGCGAGGGTTTTACCAGTATACGCGTGTGATTGTTCTCCGTCCAATTAACTGAACAGTGGACATCACGCAAAACAGCAAAGTTCCCCAGGGCAGGATATTTCTGCTCGGATACTGTCCTCGGCGGTTTAGTGTAAAATTAAGAAAATTAAACGAAAATTCTCGGATGGAAAACTCTTTGAACCCTCTAAATTTGATCAATTTTTTCATTCAAGTTGATTTGTCGTGTAGATTAATTAACGATCACCATATTTGACCGAATTATCTTTCACACTATCCTTGAAGGTAAAACCTATCGATGAATCTTTTATATTTGTCTTACGATTTTAATCGATGCCTCCAATTGAAGAAAACTGCCATGAGTTTAGTATTTGAACTGATGATTTTTTTTTACTTTACATTGTTAACGCCTTTGGCTTTGGTTCGTATTTAAAAAAAATTATGTTACTTCCAAACAATTTATTCTCGAGTATTTAATGACTATAAAAATATACAACGATATCCATGCCCCGAGTGTAAAATAATTTTGTCAGATAATTTGTTCCACTCAATGTGAAACATCCGATGTTAAAAAGCACGAAACAGCTCACTTTCGCTCGAGGGAATGAAACGGTTCTCGTATAATTATAGATAGGGTGAGATAATAACACATGAAGCACTTTAGCTTTGTAATCAGATGCCCTAATTTTTAATGCCCTAATTTTTAATGAAAATTACTGCATCAGGCATGTTAAACAATTTTTTAACAGATTCTTGATGTTACTGAAACACGTGAATATTACAAAATAATTTACATAATTGTTTCATCATAGTTTCCCCCCTAAATTTGATCAATTTTTTCATTCAAGTTGATTTGTCGTGTAGATTACTCAACGATCACCATATTTGACCGAATTATCTTTCACACTATCCTTGAAAGTAAAACCTGTCGATGAATCTTTTATATTTGTCTTACGATTTTAATCGATGCCTCCAATTGAAGAAAACTGCCATGAGTTTAGTATTTGAACTGATGATTTTTTTTTACTTTACATTGTTAACGCCTTTGGCTTTGGTTCGTATTTAAAAAAAATTATGTTACTTCCAAACAATTTATTCTCGAGTATTTAATGACTATAAAAATATACAACGATATCCATGCCCCGAGTGTAAAATAATTTTGTCAGATAATTTGTTCCACTCAATGTGAAACATCCGATGTTAAAAAGCACGAAACAGCTCACTTTCGCTCGAGGAAATGAAACGGTTCTCGTATAGGGTGAGATAATAACACATGAAGCACTTTAGCTTTGTAATCAGATGACCTAATTTTTAATGCCCTAATTTTTAATGCCCCAATTTTTAATGCCCTAATTTTTAATGCCCTAATTTTTAATGCCCTAATTTTTAATGCCCTAATTTTTAATGCCCTAATTTTTAATGAAAATTACTGCATCAGGCATGTTAAACAATTTTTTAAACAGATTCTTGATGTTACTGAATCACGTGAATATTATTATAAAATAATTTAAATAATTTTTTCATCAGAGTTTCTATGATTTTCATGAAACCATCAACTGTGCTAATTTTATTTTGTGCGCATTTTTACTTATACAGATTTTTGTATCAAAGTGCAGTGATTTTTTAAAATGCTCAATACCCAGAGAGTACGAAATCTATCTGGTTGAAAAATTCACTTAATAAATTTGAACAAGAATTTTCTTCTAAAAGTTTTTCTAAAAGTTATAATGCAGGACAATTTGAGCGTTGATCTTATTGGAGGAGTTGGAGAATTTCTTGATCAAGTGGAGCTTTTTCTGAACGACTTTTCCCTTGCAAATCCACTTTGGTATTAAGGCTCATCGCAGCTCAAGACAGATCATTCACGATTCATTTCTTCACATTTCGTCGAGACATTCTATGCGCGGGGAAAACGAAATCTTTCAAGATTTTCCCGCTATAACGAAGGATTACAGGAAAGAGTCTGAAGAAAAAGATTTTATAGCTCATTATGAGCTCCCTCCGTTTTCAAATTCTTGCAAAGCTACCCATTCGATAAAAATGAGATTAGATAAAATGAAAAAATCTAATTTGTTTTTCTCATAATTATTATTCTGTAATAAAATTGTTATGTTCGTGACACGAAAATTTATAATTAATCAGGCGAATATTACGTTAAAGATAAATTAGAGAAATGGCCACTAAAATGCACACGATGATGAATGCTAAAGCAGTTTGTTTCCCAAATATCTCAACATAGCAATCATGACCCGAAATAATGATAATAATTCATCGTGCAATCGGGAGAAAAAAAGAGAACGAAGGGGTCGAAGGGTCACGAGGAGTCGTAATTGCGAAAAGGATGCGGGACTGATTGTTACCAAAGTCCACACCTCGATGCTTTTCTTAAATTAAACTTTTTCTTTCATTTCCTTCTGCTCTATCGAAGCGTTCAAGCTGAAGATGAATGACTTTTCCTTCAAACAAAAAATCATACTGGCACTTTTTCTCCAAATTTTACAATCGTGCTCATAGGAATGATAAGATATCTTCTCGTATTTCTTTTTTTTTTCTTCTTCTTTGAAATTGTTAAAAATACGAACGAATTTGAGGAATATTGAGTTTGAAGTCAGCCTGCAGGAATAATTGAACGGATATTGAACGAAGAAAGAATCTCGAGGGATAAATATATATATATATATATATATGTTGAGAGAGAGAGAAAGAGAGAGAGAGCTGACAATTTTCCAGAATCATTCGAGAGAAAATGGAATGTCGCCGAAGGATATAAGAATATGGTGGACAAGGGGTGAGTGACCGATTGTTGAAGTTGAACGTTGTTGGAAAATTGCAGGATTCTCAAGAATAGCTCTACGAGGATTGCCAGCATGGCAATTTTTTCCTTCTGTCATTTAACCATTTTGGACCTTTTCAACCCTATTCGATATCCTTTCAGGACTGTAGTCAGTTTTCATGCAGGTGTCTCTTACGAGATGGCGGCTCCGCGGCCAGTTCTGATATTGCCATGGATTATGCGAGGACTTTGAGAATGAGAGTCGAAGGATACGGATCGATCGTTGTCAATATGAGAAAGCCGACGATGATGCTGCTGCTCCTGCCTGACTGCGATAGGAGCGAACGATACGAATGAAAGTGCCCAGGGCTAGTATAGCGATGGAACCCTCTAACTTTTCCAACAGACGTTTTCTTCTCTCTTGCCCCCACCTATCTCTTGCTCAGCTATATATCGAAGCTTCGACAGTTTATTAGATCCGACTTGCAATCATTGCTCGCCTCATGCTGCTCATTCAACCCTTTTCCAATCCCTTTCTAAAGATTCTCACCCTCATGGATTTCGAGTCCTCTCGTCTCTATGTGTCTGCCTGATATATCGAAATTTTCCATTCAAATGGACGCGAGTCCTCAAGCTATTTTTTCAAATTACTCATTTCACGTAGATTTTTTAGAATTTACATAAAAAATAATAATTTGATATCTGTCTTTTTTTTAGAATAACGATATATATGGTGAATTGTCATAAATTTTTAGCTCGGATTATGGTGAGCAAACTTTAATTTTCTGGTTTTTTAAGGATTATTGTTAGGAATTAAAGTTTCGTTGACTCTAATCATCTATTCTTTTACGCTTCGCATAAAATTCTTATCAAGCTTCAGATATATATATATATATAATAATTTATCTTTAGCCAAGAAATCTCTCTCGAGTCTCGTATCGAGTCTCGGTAAGGTTTACGAATTACTGAAATTTATTTAATGCCGGTGAGCACTTCGCCATGGTTTTTGGTCCGCTCAATTTTCGGGGAAGGTCTCGTCGCGTTGACCGCGGGTTTATTACGAAATCTGACTTTAATTAAAGTCTCTCACTGGCCGAATTGGCCCGTCACCAATGTATACGAACGCTCGCAAGAGATAGAGAAGCTCCTCGCACCGTTATAACGACGGGTCTCTGCGACTTGAAATTTGCATGCATAGTGGACACTCTGCTTGCTAGATCTCTGCTCGATCTCCCTTTCTCGCCTTCTATATCCGTGAAATCTTCCCGGCTACCCTGAGACTTTTCTCTATTTCAACGCTTGAAATGTAATGCATCTTGTCTCAATATCCCACTTTTTGTTGAATTCCTCTCGTTGCATGAATAAAGAAATACCAATTTATTCAATTTAAATGAAGTTTAATTGAATCACGCAAAATTTATTTGTATTTTAAAAAAATCATCTAGATTAACACTCTTATGAAATTATCTTATGAAATTATGAAATATTTGATCTCAATGTATATCTATTTTTTTATTTATATTTTCAATTTATTACAGTTAAATACCAACTTTTGTCTAATCGTGTTTAATTGTCATTTTTAATTTAAAAAATAGCCCTCTCCTTATCAGTAGCTTTCGATTGTTTTTTCATTGCAACTCTATATATTCACCCTCACTAACATTTCTTATTTAATTTAAGGAATATTTAAATTTTTCATCAATTCGCAACGTGTGTCTGAATTATTTCATATTCGTGTGCAGCATCAATTTTAAGCAATGCTAGCATGGATTGAATTCTCAAAATGGTAATAAGGGATCATCCATAACATTACATTATCTATTTTTTCATTTATATTTTTAATTTATTGCAGTTAAATACCAACTTTTGTCCAATCGTGTTTAATTGTCATTTTTAATTAAAAAAATACTCCTCTCCTTATCAGTAGCTTTCGATTGTTTTTTCATTGCAACTCTATATATTTACCCTCACTAACATTTCTTATTTAATTTAAGGAATATTTAAATTTTTCATCGATTCGCAACGTGTGTCTGAATTATTTCATATTCGTGTGGAGCATCAATTTTAAGCAATGCTAGCATGGATTGAATTCTCAAAATGGTAATAAGCGAGCATCCATAACATTACATTATCTATTTTTTCATTTATATTTTTAATTTATTGCAGTTAAATACCAACTTTTGTCTAATCGTGTTTAATTGTCATTTTTAATTTAAAAAATAGTCCTCTCCTTATCAGTAGCTTTCGATTGTTTTTTCATTGCAACTCTATATATTTACTCTCACTAACATTTCTTATTTAATTTAAGGAATATTTAAATTTTTCATCGATTCGCAACGTGTGTCTGAATTATTTCATTTTCGTGTGCAGCATCAATTTTAAGCAATGCCAGCATGGATTGAATTCTCAAAATGGTAATAAGCGAGCATCCATAACATTACATTATCTATTTTTTCATTTATATTTTTAATTTATTGCAGTTAAATACCAACTTTTGTCTAATCGTGTTTAATTGTCATTTTTAATTTAAAAAATAGTCCTCTCCTTATCAGTAGCTTTCGATTGTTTTTTCATTGCAACTCTATATATTTACTCTCACTAACATTTCTTATTTAATTTAAGGAATATTTAAATTTTTCATCGATTCGCAACGTGTGTCTGAATTATTTCATTTTCGTGTGCAGCATCAATTTTAAGCAATGCCAGCATGGATTGAATTCTCAAAATGGTAATAAGGGAGCATCCATAACATTACGAAAAGTGATGCCCCCTTCATCGGGCATATATTCTCGATATTCCAATTTACAAAGTTGCCTCAGCTGACGGAGAAGTGAGAACGGGGTTCAATTAGTTAGTTGCATCAGTTGCAAGTGCATCTCTCGACACAGCGTTGAATGATTTCATACGATATTCGTGGCGCGCAAAACTCATCGGAGAGTTTCACTTGGTAACTAAGAGGCTTCCGTTGTACCAAACTCTGCGATGCTTTCACCCATTCCCATTCGCGTTGCCACTCTTGTCCGTGTTAGAGAACGGACATATTCTCAATAGAGCCAATTACAGGTTGTTCAAATTGTGTATGTTTTTTTTTTTTTTTTCCCTCCAATTCTATTACATTGTGCACAAAACAGAATGGCAGAGCCACAATTCCGATGATACTCGGCCATTCTTCGCGGAATTATAGAATCCATTAATTTACAAATAGAAATGCAATTATAAAGAGATCGAGAAATATTGATTAAAGAATTTGTCATTTCTCTATAAATTCTCGCGGCAAAGTAAATCAATAAAATTTAAAAAAGTCAAAAATTTTTCTCAAACTTTAAAATCATTTGATATTTCTTCGTCTTAGATGATCGATAAAGAGAATAAATTAACATGAGATTAGTAGTGATTCTTCCACGAGTGTCAGAGGTCAATAAAAAAAGTGATCAATGACTGTGTTCTGTTTTGCAAAGATTTTTTTCTTATCTGTGATAGTTTAATTCATGGACTGATTTGGTGGAATTGTTATAGACATTTTGAAAAATAATTTTTTGAAATTTTACTCCGTAGCCTTAATATATGCTCAAGCTAGAAAAATTTAAATTCACTCACACGGATGGCCCACTGGCTGTTTAATTTATTCGTTGGTCGAATATCCAGATAGAAGGTGATATGCAACTGGGCAAACAAGTCAGGTGGGCGGCACTCAAATAAGTGGCACGAGGAGAGAGAGAGAGAGAGAGAGAGAGAGAGAGGCTTATTTAGATTTTGGGTGGTCGCCTGGCCGCCTGCCTATTGACCGAGTGCAACCGGCTGCAGCCGCATTGCAGTGACCTACGATACGACAGGCCTCGTGCAGTCGTGCCAGCCTCCGAATCGGTCCATCCATCGTTTTTTTTTTCTTTTTTTTTTTCATAACCCTCAACAATGCGCATCACCGGGCTTGCCATTGCACATACACACACATACATACATATACACTACATACACACATATATATATAATATTATATATATATATGTATAGACTGTGTGTGCATACTCCCACATTACTTCCGGATGTGCAAACGCGTTCCATGTGAACGTATACATTTATAAGAATGTTCAAAAGTTAGTGCTCAGTAGTAAAGGTACGATTCATGAGATATCTGAGTTCTTCAACTACTTTGCCACATATCTCAGACAAATCTTTGTGCCAAGAAATAGTTGGAATACTCAAAATGCTCAGGTGGAGAGTATTTTACATTCTTTCCTAATGCATTTTGACACAAAAATAGAGCGCTAAATATTTATTGCAATAAATAAATAAAATAGAATTGAATCAATCTAATGGCATATAAATTTTTGTACGATAACTGAATATAATTATATTTCTCGTGAAAGAAATATTGCATGTCTTTGAAATAACAAAAAAATTCAGCATAAATAAAAATACAAATAAAAATATATATATATATATATATAGACCGTGTGTGAATACTCCCCCATTACTTCCGGATGTGCAAACGCGTTCCATGTGAACGTATACATTTATAAGAAGGTTCAAAAGTTAGTGCTCAGTAGTAAAGGTACGATTCATGAGATCTGAGTTCTTCAACTACTTTGCCACATATCTCAGACAAATCTTTGTGCCAAGAAATATTTGGAATACTCAAAATGCTCAGGTGGAAAGTATTTTACATTCTTTCCTAATGCATTTTGACACAAAAATAGAGCGCTAAATATTTAATGCAATAAATAAATAAAATAGAGTCGAATCAGTCTAATGGCATATAAATTTTTGTCCGATAACTGAATATAATTATATTTCTCGTGAAAGAAATATTGGATGTCTTTGAAATAACAAAAAAATTCAGCATAAATAAAAATACAAATAAAAAAAAATATATATATATATAGACCGTGTGTGAATACTCCCCCATTACTTCCGGATGTGCAAACGCGTTCCATGTGAACGTATACATTTATAAGAAGGTTCAAAAAATACTGCACAGTAGTAAAGGTACGATTCATGAGATATCTGAGTTTTTCAACTACTTTGCCACATATATCAGACAAATCTTTGTGCCAAGAAATAGTTGGAATACTCAAAATGCTCAGGTGGAGAGTATTTTACATTCTTCTCTAATGCATTTTGACACAAAAATAGAGTGCTGAATATTTATTGCAATAAATAAATAAAATAGAGTTGAATCAGTCTAATGGCATGTAAATTTTTGTACGATAACTGAATATAATTATATTTCTCGTGAAAGAAATATTGGATGTCTTTGAAATAACAAAAAAATTCAGCATAAATAAAAATATAGAATCGCAGTAAAAATAAAAGCGAGAATTTTTCCATATAATACTCGGAATTATTTTGAATCTTCGCATGTATTTTGTATACGAACGAGTTATAATTTTGCAAAATATATTACTGTCATGTTAAATATTTTTTAAATAAACAGAAGGACGTTTCGACGATCCTTGGAGCTTTTTATATGGTAAAAAATGTATAGATACGAGCATTGATACCTCAATATCTGGCGATATATGTGAATCCATGATTTCTGTACTTGAACGAACGAGTGGGTGGATGAACGAGAACTCGCATTCTCGTTTCATATTGGAGCGAAAAATATATATATATATATATATCGGAAGCAAATAACGAAACTGGCTCCAAAATGTTACAAATTCCATACATACACGAAAGGGCAAAAAAAAATTCTTGAGTTTTGAGGTCGAATCATCACAAGTTTGCGTGGTTATTGCACGCAAGGATTTTTCAATATGAATGAAAATGTTATGTGCTGATTGGAAAATCCGGAAACGGATATTTCATTAAGAAAAATTGACGAAGCTTTCGTATACACCGAGTGCTTGTAAAATTATATTAAATTTTTTTTTTGAACGAGTATTCTCATTCCAACACTCGCTAATCTATTGCATTTATATAAATGTTATATTTGTCGAATTAAATTTTGTTGTAATCCCTCAAAAGAATATTGATAAAATTTTCTATCAAATTTTGTATCATTTTCGATAAAAAAAATATATAATATTTGATTAAATGGTATCCAAAATTGTTGATAAATTTTCGTTTCAAACGTTTCACATCTAGTATGTATAGCACATTGACGTCATTCTAGTGCCATGAAATTTTGCATAACGCGTGAGTGCACTGGTTTATAAATATGCATTATTCTCGAAAGCTTAATGGACGCCACATTAGAGTCGAGGGTGCTGAATCTTTCTCTAACTAACAGCTAATGTCGTATAAAACGAGTCTCGCATCTTCGTATTATACATTAAATTATCAAAATAAAAGAGAAAAATTCCCTCGTGAAATTTTTTATTACCCTCAAATTTTTTAATTCATATTTTTACTAGTTTCAAACGGTAGTAAAATAAAGCGTAATAATTACTGAGATTTGAGGTGAAATACCAATTTGAATATTGCACTATATTATAAAATAAATAGAGTTTAAAAACCCAGGTGGGGATAATTTTGGCACTTTGACATCACGGAGCAAGAATGAAAAAAAGTCACAGATGATAAATGAAATTGGCAATCCATATTTAAAAATGTCTCGTTCATTCGAAAAATTAAATAAAAATGTAATTACTTGGATGAAGAGAAAATTGCAACGCATAATAATTTATCCTTTATCTTTTGTTTTAGGAGAGCGCTAATACTCAATCCCATACGAATATAATAATTTATGGAAAAATGGAATTTTTGGAAAAAGCTTAATGGACGCCATATTAGTGTCGAGGGTGCTGAATCTTTCTCTAACTAACAGCTAATGTCGTATAAAACGAGTCTCGCATAGTCATATTCGTATTATACATTAAAGTATCGAAATAAAAGAGAAAAATGCCCTCGTGAAATTTTTTATTACCCTCAAATTTTTTAATTCATATTTTTACTAGTTTCAAACGGTAGTAAAATGAAGCGTAATAATTATTGAGATTTGAGGTGAAATACCAATTTGAATATTGCACTAGATTATAAAATAAATAGAGTTTAAAAACCCAGGGGGGGATAATTTTGGCACTTTGACATCACGGAGCAAGAATGAAAAAAAGTCACAGATGATAAATGAAATTGGCAATCCATATTTAAAAATGTCTCGTTCATTCGAAAAATTAAATAAAAATGTAATTACTTGGATGAAGAGAAAATTGCAACGCATAATAATTTATCCTTTATCTTTTGTTTTAGGAGAGCGCTAATACTCAATCCCATACGAATATAATAATTTATGGAAAAATGGAATTTTTGGAAAAAGCTTAATGGACGCCATATTAGTGTCGAGGGTGCTGAATCTTTCTCTAACTAACAGCTAATGTCGTATAAAACGAGTCTCGCATAGTCATATTCGTATTATACATTAAAGTATCGAAATAAAAGAGAAAAATGCCCTCGTGAAATTTTTTATTATCCTCAAATTTTTTAATTCATATTTTTACTAGTTTCAAACGGTAGTAAAATGAAGCGTAATAATTATTGAGATTTGAGGTGAAATACCAATTTGAATATTGCACTAGATTATAAAATAAATAGAGTTTAAAAACCCAGGGGGGGATAATTTTGGCACTTTGACATCACGGAGCAAGAATGAAAAAAAGTCACAGATGATAAATGAAATTGGCAATCCATATTTAAAAATGTCTCGTTAATTCGAAAAATTAAATAAAAATGTAATTACTTGGATGAAGAGAAAATTGCAACGCATAATAATTTATCCTTTATCTTTTGTTTTAGGAGAACGCTAATACTCAATGCCATACGAATATAATAATTTTTAAAAATGAAATTTTTTAAACAAATAATTTTATGATAGTTAGAAGACTTTAAGATAGTTAGAACAAGTGAAATCTGGCAAATCAATAATTTTATGACCGTACAACACTAGTCAGAAGATGGACAGCTAGACACAGGACAGTTAAAAGAAGTGAAATCTGGCAAATCAACTTTATGACCGTACAAAATTATTAATATTTCGAAATTCTCTAGGCTGCTATTGTTTCCATCGTTTGAAAGCAAATGGCCGTTACTGCAGTTGAATTTGCATGAGAATATGCAGAGTATGAATAGAAATAGACAATCAGGCATGGTTGTAAGCCAAGACAAGTGAGCATTAAGCCAGATGAAGAAAAAGATTGCGTATGAAATTGACAATTGTACGACGTCATTTAAATTACTCGTAGTTATGCATAGAATTGACGATTTTGGAAATTCTCATGTGAGTTTCCTGTGTGCATTTATCCATATGCGTCTATCTGCGCGAAGGTGCAACAAAATGGCGTCAAATGACAAATTTGCACAGCTCGCACTGTCACAAGAATATACATGATGAATAAAAGTGCTCTATTGACTCTAATTTGCACGTTGACAATATATTTTACTATTATTGTATAAATTGTCCTATCAAATGTTAATTGACAACTGATAGCTGATAATTTTTCAAATATAAAAATCCTTCAGGTCTGACACATTAACGATCCAAATGGCAGTGAAGTTTTTTTTCACTTTTATAAATAATAAAAAATCATTAAAAATATTTACTTGAATTCAAGGCAAGTGAGCATTGAGCCAGACGAAGAAAAAGATTGCGTATGAAACTGAAAATTGTACGATGTCATTTAACCCATTCGAGCGATTTTTTTTTTTTTCGTTATAGTGTTCATATTTAATTATTGCACACACGGCGTGCAATCGGTCTCGAATGGGTTAAATTACTCGTAGATATGCATAGAATATGCATAGAATAAATAATAAAAAATCATTTAAAATATTTCATTAACAATATTTAATGGTCAATGAAATTTTGAGTGGAAAACTTTTCATTAAATCGTACAAATGATTTTTCATTAAAAATGAAAAAGTCTTATTTTTCGTGACAAAAGGAATAAATTTTCTAATCGCATGTTTTGTTTAAAGAAAAAAGAGAATAAATTGCGTGAGGCAAAGAATGAGAAAACGTGTCGAGCCCGATTGATCGATGCCCGATTCTTTGCTGTTCTCGCTTGTATCTTGCGCAAAAACTCGTGTGACAACATGAAGATACACGTGGGCAATGCCACACGAGCACGGATCGAATCTTTAATTCAACGGCAGTACGAATTTAAAATTATAATTCAACGCCTTCGCCAAAAATTCAATAAAGTCGAAATTTTTTTACGATGTTTTCTTTCCCTTTGTGAACACGACGATATTTCTCGTATCGTTTATTGCTAAAAGCTGACAAAAACTGACAAAATTTCTCCTTCCAGGTGTCAAGTTCATTTTTTTTTTACCACGACGATGAAACTTATGAATTTTTCATTGCTGATATAAAAACGTCGCACTACCGAATGCTCGAACTACTGGCAATTCCAATAAAATAATCAAAAATTAACTAAAAGCCAATCCAAATATCAAACAAAAAAATTTGTTGGCCAAAAAAAAAAAAATACGAGTTCTGAAATATAATTGAATTCAGCACAAAGGTCACTTTTTACTCGTCGCTACTCTGACCCATGTGAAATAATTATTTCGTGTGAATAATTAAAGATTAATTAATTCTTATCTCTGGTCTCGAGTATCCCTGTGGGATAATTTTTTCTTTTTCAAGCTCAACAAATTTTCCATAAATTTCTTTACTAATATCCAGTAGATTTATTATACTGATAGTAAAATAATTACCTAATTAAAATAATCCTATTTGTTAATTTTAGTTAATTTAGTTAATGAACAATTTGTCTGTAATTGCGGATCGTGTTGATTGTTAAACAAACAAAAGAAATTAAATCGAAAATTTTCGAAACGAACCACATTGCCCTTATCGAGATGATCTCGTAGTTTTTTTTTTGTCTTTTTTAAACATTCACCTCGTTCTTTGCACGGATCGTTGTTTAGTTGACCGCACGGCCAAATTATAAATAAACATTTGGTGGGATCCCAGGATGGGAGGCAGCTCTTTGTGCAGCTTTTACCGCGCCATTAGCGCAGTATGCTTAAGCCTGCCAGTGCCTGGAGCTTCGTCAAAACAAGACAAAGCTTCGCAAATATCCAGGAAGGGGTGGACAAAAAACTTGCCTCAAAGAGTGAAGAGGGATGGAAAACGACGTAGCCGAGGAGAGTTGGGAGAAGGGTGGATCAGCACTTCATAGAGGACGCGACGACGTGGCGAGGAGCACCGGACACGCTCGTATATATATATATATCGTATCGTATGTCACGTGTGTATATATATATATATATATACACATATATATATACACACGATATGTAAACTGCAGGAAAGAAAACTCATTGCACACCCTTGCGTTATTCAACCTTGACGTGGACAGCTAACTCTTTTTTTTTTTTTTTTTTCAAGCCTCTTGCGCTTCCTTATAGCTTTTGCACTCGACGACAAGAAAAAAAATCCAATCCCCCTCGTCTCGACTATACCATGAAGAATATCATTCATGCATCGAAAAATTTAGCCAATGGCAAGTTTTAAATCATATTGTCAAGTATCATTGACCCAATCGCGAATAATTTTGATAAAATTTTTGACAATCATCGGAAACATTTTAATTTTACGATATTTCAATAGAGAATTTTTTTTTTTTTTCATAAAATTCTATTAATACATTATTCATCGTTGTATTTACCCTGTGAGATTTTTTGAAATACTCAAATTTGACGTAAAGTAACACAAAACGATGTAAAATTATGATCGTTGAGCAATTTTGCCTCAAGAGATTTTTTATTTTGATTATTTTCATATGAATACGCGATGATCCATCCACCCTCAAGCTCGCCCCTTAAAGTTGAAGAATATTTACCAATAAGAACATTTATTTTACGATTTAAAAGTTGGCAAAAGCTAAAGTCACTTGCTGGTAAGAACTTTGTTGTCGCCACCACCCCTTAATACTTAAAACTTTTCTCTCCTTGTCGTTTTTTCTCCCATATAGCCTGAGGCTATTTCCTTCTTCCTGGATCCTTCTCCGGCCCTCTTGCCACTCACTCTACTGCTTACTGTACACACTCCAGGCTCTTTGATTCAAAGTAAATCTAGACGCGAATGGCTCCAAGGCATTGGCTATCTCTCCTGGGTACACGACCAGTGCAGTTTTCTTCCCAATGGGCACAGGAGATATAGATGGGGTCGAAATACTTCGCGTGTGTGTCTCGTTGGAAGTCGCTGGTGAGTGGACGAGGCGTAAAGCCCATCCAGATAGAAAGAGAAAGAGAAAAGAGAGAGAGGTGGGGGGGGAGGGGGGGGGGGGGGGGGACAGTAAAAAAAAAGGTTCCAGACCTTGGAGATCGACAAACCAGACATTAAAAAATGGAATCTACCATACTGGAGAGACGAAGAAGGGCTCGACTATACAGAGAGCGAGGGTGCGTGTGAGAACGAAAACGTGTTGCCTCTATTAGATACGAGGCCTAAACACGATATTCCATGGAATAAGAAAAGAGCCAATTGTGAAGACTCGGATCAAAGTAATACAAAAAAAAAAAAAAAGGGAGGTTGAAATAGAACTGTTCAGGGGTGGAAAAAAAAAGAAAGAGGTAGTCACGAATTTCGCAGCAAGACTGATCGAGACATATGGGGAAAAGGGTTGTAAAGCGAAGGTTTGTCGATAAGAAAGACGAAAGGAAAAACGAGACGAGAAGAAATAAAGCAACGAATCGAAGGATATCTCAGAGTATTGAATTAGTACTTTGGAGGTATATACGTTATCCTTAGGGAATTCGTTGCTACGTGCTCCTCGTGCCCTTTATATCTTCTCCGATTCTTGCGATGGGCAAAAAAAAAAAAAGCTTGGAAAAGTCAACAGACGGTATCCCTCCTCATTTATTTATATGTGAAACGTGCTTTGCTCGAGTAAATCAGACATCTTTCCTCCCTGTACATTTTGGATCTTTTATTATTCTAACATTTGCAAATTATGGCCGAAAGCATTTATTTAATTTGTGTATATCGAGTATAAAAGACGCGAAGAAAATCTAAATCTTGACTAAAATCAATCTAAATTCACCAACAAGATGATTTTAGGATGAACGAATTTGAGGGAAAAATTTCTCACTATTACTTGAAATGAGTGGAAGATTAAAGTTATTATGAGCAAAATTGAATCGCAGATTGTGAGGAATCACCGGAAATTTACAAAATATTAAAGATTATTCGAGGCTAATAATCTGACAGCGAAAATAGCAAGAAATTGCCTGAAATATTTTTAGTGGTTAAAGAAAAAATGTTTTCCTGATAAAGAATTCAAACGGATAATATATCTTTAGTATCAAATTATTACTTTGGATTATTTTGGGGTTTAGGTAGACCTTTGAGATTTGGTACGTCGATGATCCAATTATCCACTACAACCTCATAGAAAAATTAATCACAAGACAACAGACGAATTCCCATTAAATTTAATATTCTAAATTAATAAAAAAATGCCATTTAGAGAACTCTCAGACAAACTGGCGATTCAATGATCTTAAAATCTTACAAGAGCAACAAAAATTCATAACTCTCATTCAATTTTCATTTAAAATAATTTTCTTTTAGACCAATGCAGCTGCATACGTTAAGCATTTTTGATTCATTTTTACTCGTAATTTTTAGCTAAAATCTAAGACTAAAATGCTCTCTTGTACACGTGCTCTCAAAAAAGATTTGTATTTCCCGATTTTTTTAAATCTCAAAATTTACAACAATCAAAAAATATTTTTTTTCATCATCAAATGTTCATGTCCTGTTTTTTTTTTTTTTCCCCCTAAACGCAGTTACGTGTCTGGACAGTTTTGAACATCGAAGCGGATCGGCAATGCGGAGAAAAATGCTTTGTGGTATGAAAATAATGTTGCTGAGGTCGTGATAGAATGGGTGGCGGGTCGTTTTAGTCGACAAAGGATGCCTACTATAACTCGTCGCATAGTCGACTCCTGGCGTTTTAAATCTACGTATAAAGCACGAACCTCCACTTCCGTGGGGCAGGGGCGAGGATGAGGAGGATGAGGAGGGGGGGAGGGGGAGATTGGTCGCGGCGTGTGGTACTCGTGGTTGTGGTATCGCATAGAACGTGGGTGGATAAGGAGTCGGGGGGGGGGGGGGGGGGGATGTGAAAAGCACAAGGATGCAAAAGGTATATAGAGATGGGGTGAGATGTAGCGGGCGAAAAAGGAAAAAAAGAAAAGAGGGTTCTGTAGGATGCATGTAGTACTAGGGTCGAGTCTCAGAAGCGTCGGTGGACAATTTTTTTTCAACGAGCATCCAGCAATGCAACTTCCAACGGAATTTTTATCCCTCGTGGTCCAACATGGAAGAGAGAGAGAGAGGGAGCTGCCTCGAATCCCGATTATTTCCCACTTTCCTTTTTACAATCCCTCTGAGATATGTCGTTTCTTCCATCCCACCTTGGATCTCTTTGTTGCTCTTTTGTTTCTATTTTTTTTTTTCTATATACGCAATCTTTTTTTTCTTCTTCTTCTTCCTTTTCTCTCATGTATTTTCATCATGGAGGCTTTCTCTTCGTTTTTTAAATTTCCATCAAATTCTACGTAGCTTGAAAAATTTGGTAGATGGCGAAGCTACGAGCTTATTATTTTACACATAGAGTGTTCTGCGAGACAAATATAAATTATTCATGTTATTGTAACTTTTGACCATCCGATTTTTGGCAGGGAATTTTTCACTTGAAATATTTGACACCATTAAACATGTCTCATTGAATTTTCTCTTCAGATTTGATAAAATGTAAATATATAAAAATAAATGTCAGCATAAGCTGTATTCAGTGCCTATATTTTTCTTTCTATCTCGGTGCTGCTCTCTATATAAACTTTCACAATTTGAGATCCTCACACATTTTTTATAAAATATAACTAAATATTTTTCAAAACAAATTTATATAATTTTTTTGTACAATAAAAAAGATGAAAATTTCTATATTTTTTTAGTGCAATAAACGTTAAGCAATGATGTGGGAGGTCTCAATTATTTTTAATGATATCGGATTATAATTTTACTCAAATTATGATTGTTTATGTATAATTGAGCTTTGATTTTTTTAGTAAATACATTGACGAATACAAAAGCCTGAAAAATCACTGGAATTCAGTTAAAAAATTGAGGTAATCGAAGTTGGTGGAACAAGAATCTACAGAGCGTATTTATTTTTGTCACATATTTGTTTTTCGTCTTTTGTTATTCTTCATATTTTCGTTAAAGCATTTTCTCTCATCCGACATTCTGTAATCTTTTTCATTGTCCCTTCAATATTCCAACTTGATAAAAAAAAAGTATGCCTTCAACGCGGGTAATCGAAAAGATCGACATCGGCAAGAAACCTCGCAATGTACACAAAAAGTATTCGTTTGCCGAAGCTAAAACAATTGTCTTACCGGATATTAAGTTTCATGTTTCCACAGCTGTGGATCGAGATGATTTGTTTTCGATTTTCGCTCTGTGTACTTTTCTCTCGGACGTCTCTCGAACTCGTTATTTTTCTCCTCACTCCTTGCTTCGTTATCACTTAACCTCATTTCACTCGCGCTGATGTCGATTTTATTAGTACATTTACACGAAACTAACGAATAGGCGTCTGAATTCGTTGATGAAACATATTTTCCAAAGTGTGGCACATGCCCTCAGAGAGCAATTGACAGAAAGATATTTCCCATATTGGTGGTTATGACGGGGAGGTAAACATAACCTCAATATTTTTTTGCACAACTTTTCAATCGAAATTGATCACTTTTTCGGTTAAATCGAATTATGAGGGATATCATTAATGAACTCAAACGAAAAGATGTTTATTTTTGTTCATAAGGTTCATTATTTCTACCTTGCGATTCTGCCATCTTGGACTATTTCCGGAAGTTACGGAGGTGACAGGGTGGCACCTCAAGACTTTAAAGTCCCCAGAAAGAAAGTACGTGGACGCAAAGTAACTAGGAGAAGAGGGCGCTTACGACGACATTTGTACAAAAGCATGAATAAGTTAGTTTTCCATCAACTCTTTCTATTGTACAATTCCCCCAAGCACTCAAAGAATAGAACAATTGAGAGTTGCAAATTTAATAATAACTCACGTAATGTTTCTCCGCGACATTCCACTTTCACGATGGCTATTCACTTTTAATTTTGCCGCCACATTCAATTTTTTTTTCTTAATTGTCACCAGAAGTAGCTGATGCGCCGGCAGGGCTTGAAACGGCCACCGCGCACATGATGGCGCCACCGTGCACATGGTAGCGCCACCGTGCACATGGTGGCGCCACCGCATGGGTCACATCCGGAAAAAACGGTCGCCGTGGAGGTTTTGTTTTTGCCAAGAAAACGTGCAAAATATATAGGGCAAATGTTTCTTTTTAAATCAAATCGCGAATAAATACCGTGTGTGAAAGTTTTACGTTCCATCAAAACTTTGGAAACAACTGATGTGGCAGTGATTCTTTTTCTATCCAAATCCGCGACATTCCACATTCACGATGGCTATTCACTTTTAATATTGCCGCCACAGCCAATTTTTTTTCTCAATTGCCGAAACTAGCTGATGCGCCGGTAGGGCTTGAAACGGCCACCGCGCACATGGTGGCGCCACCGCATGGCCCACATCCGGAAAAGACGGACGCCGTGGAGTTTTCGTTTTTGCCAAGAAAACGTGCAAAGTATCGGGCAAGTTTTTTATTTTTAAATCAAATCGCGAATTAATACCGTGTGTGAAAGTTTTACGTTCCATCGAACCTTTGGAAACAGCTGATGTGGCAGTGATTCTTTTTCTATCCAAATCCTCAAATCCGCTTGCACGTGTCTCGTAAACAGGTAAGCAAATAAAACAGCTGGCTAAAAAAGAGATTTTTCTTGAGTACGTATGAAAACGTGCCCACCAGAATTCTCAAATAATATAGAAATATCCAAAACAAGTAATAGCGGGTAAATTCTTGAAATCGATATTCGAAATAAATGCACAACTTGTTTTTACGACGACGGGGGAAAAAAATAAACGAACAGCGTGAATCTGAGACAGAGTGAAACATTTGATTGTCGCTAATCGCGTAACCTGGGAGTTTTTATACAACAACGAAAACAATGCTAACGCGCAATCGTCTCAGTAATCTGTCGAATCTCGGCCAGCTCGCACGCTTAACGCAATTGAGCCAATTGTATACATTTCGAGGCTGGCAGAGAACTCGCTCTTTAGAAGATCTCGGTGATCTTGGTGATTTGGGTGATCTCGCTGAGCTTCAGGAGCTTGAAAAGTTGGGGGAACTCGGTGATCTTGGTGAATTGAAGCATCTCGAGAAACTCGGTGATCTTGGAGATCTAGGTGAGCTCGGCGAGTTGGGACAACTCGGTGAATTGGGTGAATTTGGTGATCGAGTTGCTCGTAGAAAAATGGGACCGCTCGGCAGAATTGGAAAACTCGGACGTTTGGGTCGTCTTGGGCAATTGGGCAAGCTACGAGATCTCGCAAAATTAGGAAAAATACCCGGTTACGAGCATCTCCAACGTTTGGGAAAACTTGGCAGACTGCGTCGACTCTCGCAACTTCGAGAATTGGGCAATTTGGGGACACTCGGTTATGGCGATAATTTGGGAGAAATGGAGAATTTCGGTCAATTGGGACAGCTGGGTCAGTTGGGATCTCTCGGTGAGCTTGGAAGGCTCACCGGCAAGATAAATAAATCTCTGAACAACAACAACAATGCTCACAATAATTACAAGGATGACTTTGATTATGATAATGAGGAAGATGATTATTATGACCCGGAAAGTGACTACAATGGTCAGGAAGATAACTGTAATGATCAGGAAGATAAATATAATGATCAGGAAGATGACTTCCATGACGAGGAAGCTGACTGTAATGATCAAAGCAAGCATTACAATGACAATGCCAATGACGACAATGGCAATGGCAATGATTCAGACGATGTCGATGTTTATGATTATGATGATGGAGAAGCCGACGAATTATTTGATCCAAGTTATTACGATAATCACCAGAGCGACGACGATAACGATGATGATGATGATGATGATGATGATTTAGATATTGGTTGGGAAGAAGACGAACCAACCGATGATTATTTGGATGAGGAAGAGGAGGAGGAGAAAGAGGAGGATGATAATTGTGGTGTTGCTGGCATTGAACAAGTCAACAAAAATATCTATGATGATATAAAGATTCACTTCAAAGTACCGGAAGTACCGACAGAGCCACGAGGTACAAAAAGAATGGCATTTGAAAACATTGAGCTGCCTATGGAGAAAAAAACAAAAATCGAAACAAATGTGAGTCCATTGGACGAACCTACTGATTTTTGCTGCAACGCTTTGGTGGCGCAGAGCGTCAATGTGGAAAATCGACAGAGTAGCCACAAACAGACCGAAGAGATAATTGTCAAACCAGAATCTTCGGGTACGAAGATAACAATGGAACCAGGAAAAAGGATCGTGAAAGAAATTCTCTTTCCGGAAGTCCGTAAATCACCGGTGGCTTGGAACTTGCCATCAATAATAACGGAAACGGTCAATCAGGAGTCATCTCCTGAACGCGACTGGATGGACGAGAGAAGAAAATCGACGTAAACGAAAAAAAAACAAAAATGGAGGAGGAAAGGTCAAGTATTCAAAGTACGTACAATTGATTATTTAAGTTTGTACTTTTTCAGTCTAAAATGGGCGAGCTATGAAATTAGGACATAAAAAAAACCCAGTTCTTTTTTTTTGTAAATGACCTTGTGATTTTTTTTTTTTTCAAGATGAGACTGCACTGGAAATTTAATACGCGGAGAACCATTTGATAAATTTTCCATTTGAATTTTCATGCCTGTTTCTTTTCGATATTTTTGTTTGTACTCCCTAATAATGTTAATTTTGGTGATTATTTTTGATTGTATAATTTGCTGTTTACATGGTATTTTGTTCCGATGACGTCTTATTAAATTAGTTACGCTTACACGATCTCAAATTCAGATATTTGGTCAAAGGCTCGTCGCGGTGTGGCTCGTTAGTGATTATTCCAGGAGTTCCATTTGCCGAGCGGGGAATTGCGATTAATTATTGACGATACGGTCCACTAATACGGCCCAATAACTTCGCGAGGCCCAAAACCGCGGTAGAGCTTGATGATACATCGATAATTAATTAACGTTCCGTCGTTTGGTCAAAGCTATCTCCGGGCTTGTTTTAGCGACCTGTATTTCCCTCTTCCTCTCTCTCTCTCTCTCTCTATTTCGTGCCACACGGCCTTTCCTCTATTACGTACAGAGCCAGTAATGTCATCTCGTACGAAATTCATCCGATCCGTGGTTATCAGTCGAACGTCCCTTTATAGATGAATCCGTAAACACGTTTGCTACTTTATTGTCCATACCAGAAATATTCACCAGAATTAATAATCGAATCTCGATAAATGTACCATGAGAGCAAAATTTCTCTTCTGTCCTCCATTTTTTCTCTCTTCTCAGTGAACGATTCATTTTCTTTATTTTTTATTTTTTACTTTTTCATAGATAAAGTTTTCTTTTTATAACAATTTATTTTTCAAGCTATGCTATGTGTGGATTTTTTTCGAACGATCCCGTTGAATGTTCAGTATTTTTTATTTGCCGTAAATCCATTGAGCTGTTTGAATTTTGTTAAATTTTCAATAAATAAAATTAAATACTAAGATTAATGTCTGAAAATATCGGTTGATCGAGTTGAAAATTTCAACATTTATACGATATCAGTCGAGAGTGCTCAGAATTTAGTTTGATTCATTTTACGAAAATATTTTCAGATTTAATGAATCACGAAATTTGTCCATTTTGTAAATTATGTCGGATTCAATCAAGCCGTTGGACTTTTATGGAATTTTTCACAGAAATGAATTATTCAAATATCATTAAATATAAAAAAGCCTGCACATTCAAATTTTCCAGAATTTTTATAGCAATCACAAACGCTTCGACGATAATTTATCATTTAATATTCTTTTTTATTCTCCATCTTATCTAGATATTTCTGCAGCTATCTGATTGTCTCCGAGCGTTCTCCAAACGTTGTCTCGTTAAACTCAATATGGAAACTGGAATGGATGAAATCTACAATGGTGACCCCAACGTTTCATCGATGACAAAGCAGCAGCGTCAATAGCGTGAGAGATTATCGATCTTTTGATCTCTCAGGGACCATTTCGTCGATCTGCAGGAAAGATCGTAATCGTTAAATGTTTTTACGAGTTGCTCAACTGCGCCATAAATTTACTGAGCTTTTATCGCAAAGTCTTGACTCAAAAGAGTGAGAATGGGCAGTAACGAGCTATTTGATCGTATTTATTAATAATTTTTAAAGGAAAGATAAAAATACTAGATACTTAGTATCCAGTAGATAATTGTATTTCAGTTATATATATATATATTTAATAATATATATAAAAATAGTGAGTCAAAGATATTACAGTCGATTTTTCTCATCTCGTTTACGACTTACATTATCATGTTTGTATTTTTAAGATGTCAAAAAGCTGTAAACTCAAATAATTAAAATGATAAAACGCTAAAAGTGTCGAGTAATTATTTCAACCTCCACCAATTTTCATGCTGCTCTCGAGGCTCAAATTTTTTTTTTCAATCTAGAAAATGGTCTGCGAGGCAGTAAAACGATAAAAAAAGTATATTCGTTTTATAATCAGAAATTCTACTGAATAACTTCCGAGTTTTCAATATTACATATGACAATTTCTAATGAATTTTTTCACATTCTGCAGAATCTTCAATTTTCTCGTCTTACTCGATCATAAATTATTGTGTGAACGATTAATTTTTTCATACACTCTTTTTTTTTTTTTCTAATTTTTGTTTTTTTCTCCAAACTAGAACCAATAGGAGAGTCACTGTACACGAAGAATATCATTACTTATGCACGTTATAAGTTTGTGCGTCGGGAAAACTGTCTCTGAAATTGTCGTCGACAGTTTAAACGTTTTATGACGTTTCCAAGGCAAAATTCTCCGACGTGAGGTAACGAAGGCGGAAAACTCGCCCTCGTTGAAAATGGTCGTCGTCATTGGACGAGTCGAGAGGAGTTAGGTCGTGTAATACATTTGAAATTGGCCTGAACGTCGTGTGCACGAATGCGGTAAATAGCCTCGACAGCGACCGACAGTCTTCTGTTTGCGTGTGTGTGTGTGTGTGTGTATGCCGGAATTCAACTAGACCTTTATCGTTCATTTCTCGTTTCGTTTAGGAACACATAAAAATCACACGAGTTCCCCAACTACCTTACGAGAAATGGCAAATTTAACGTCAACTTGGACATTTCGAATACAAATTATTTCGTTCTTTCAAAAAAATCAAATCTTCCAAATTAACGTAACGACAATTTTCAGCACGATAAATTGTCGGGGAAGAAAGATGCTTTTTTTTTTTCATTTAATAAAAAATAATTTCTTCCAGAAAATGAAAAATTCCATCTTTTATGTTTTACAGAGTTTGATCGTTTCACATTTTTTAATTGAAATATCCAAGTTTTTTAAAAAATATTCAATCTTTATGAAATTTATTATTTTCTACGGGCCCAAAGAGACTTTTAATTTCTTGTACGATCTTAAATTCGTCGCTGATTACCAACTGTTTGAAAATTTAAAAATTCATTATAAAATTTTACAAAAAAGGATAAGGACAAAATTTTCATAGATTTCTCATTGTTTATCTACTAGTTTATTACCGAGAATTGTGTAATATTTAAATGTCTTTTTCTGCATATAATCTTCTATGAAAATGGATTTCCAAATTGTCTCATTGGCTTATTAAATTTCTTAGCGATTGTCAAAGATTCAAAATTTATCGCTTCATTTGCGCCAAAGTGATCGTTGTAATAATCAATTTTGTTACATCCTGTGCAAAGACGTATGAATATAATATAAAAAAGAAAGAGAAAGATCGAGAAAAACATGGCGACTTGGAGCATACGAGTTAAGTTTGTATGAAGAGAGAGAGCTTGGTGAGCTTCTCGAGTCTTTTCTCCAAACGTTGCCTGGAGCGATCGTATCGGCAAACGTATGAACGAACGATTCTCAGGTCACGAACCGTCCCATTTCCGGTTATGGATAGACGAAGAGCTCGCCAGAGACACCACAAATTCTCTCGCGTGTATCTATTTTATATATATATATATATATATATATATATATATATATATATATATATAATCGCGTGTATATATGTATACACGCAATTCTCGTATGTTCTACGTTGCTGCGATGTTTAACCTATGCTGGTAGATCGAAACTTATGCTCGTAAAGTCTGTACTCTAGTTGTTTGTACAGCACGTGAACGTAGCACTAGTTCGCGCTGGTTCGCATATATTTGCAGAAGGCTCGTTTGACATCCAGAAGCCTCTGATATACAGTCCAAGTCCTCGAAGCTTAATTGCTTCATTCTCAACACTAGAATGCCACACATATTTTTGTCCCCGAATAACGAAAAGTCCATTGAATAATTATTCAATAAGTCGAGGACTTAAAAAAAGGAGCCAATAATGAAGAAAATGTAAAAATCATTGAAAACATTAGTAGAAAGAAGTGAAAAAAATACATTCGTGACATTATAGTACTGATAATTTTTGTCCAATAATACCAATTAATAATTCAGATCTGAATTTTTACCAATAAATTTCATTTTAAGATCGATTTTAAATTCGAGCTTAAATTTTAATATAAATTTGCTTGTAATTCAAACTTGAAAAATAATTTTTTTAGCTTGAACGCTTCTACAATTTCTAGCTATTATATGTATATATGCATTCTCGAACTCTTTTACTCGCATAATTTATCGATATCTTGCAATTATATTACTGCAGCTTGTTACACGCGAGTTATTTGAAATAAACTGTACAGGTTCGACTTCTATGCGTTTTCTACCGTTGAAAAGCAATTATTGGCAATGAAAAATTATCTTTCAAGAATGTTTATTTTCCAAACATAAAAAAAACAGGATTTAAATTTTTTGCGTTTGTATTTATGATCTTTCAATTAGCAGTTTTGCCATAAATTTACATAATTTGCGAATGAATTTTTTTTTTTTCAACAGATGAGATATTAGAATTTCATAGGAGAAATAATTATTTTTCTAATAACACCCGTAGAATCTTGTGAAGCTGCGATTTAAAATACTTTGGGAGACTTAGATCTTAATCAGCTATTTTTTTAAATATATTATTATGCACAATGAGCAATACTGGGCGATACGGACTTTAATTTTTTTTTGTTTCTAAGAACGTGCAACTATTTTCCATGTTATAATTTTTTCATTTCGAAGATGAATTTTTGACATATTTCTATGAACATTTTTTTCCAGGATTTTTATCAGGACAAATCCAACTTAGGGATTCAATTTCATATATTCACATAAATATATAAATATTTAATAGAATAGTTTCATCATACTATTCTAGCACTTTACACTTTGAAATATTTTATTTTCGGAATATTTTTATGATACTATTTTGGAACTTTACACTTTGAAATATTTTATTTTCGGAATATTTTTATGATTATTCATTATCAGAATATTCAGTAATTTTTGCCACCTTGAATTGTTTTTTAATTAGTGACCCATGGTGTGTAATAATTCTGTGTCCTCCATAAAACACCGTAAGAGTTCCGATAGGATTGTGGAAAAAATCTTTTTTTTTATTTTTAATTTATTAAAAACGTGCAACTATTTTCCATGTTATCATTTTTTCATTCCGAAGATGAATTTTTGACATATTTCTATGAACATTTTTTTCCAGGATTTTTATCAGGTCAAATCCAACTTAGGGATTCAATTTCATATCCCCACATAAATATATAAATATTTAATAGAATAGTTTCATGATACCATTTTTTAAACGTTATACTTTGAAATATTTAATTTTCGAAATATTTTTATGATTATTCATTATCAGAATATTCAGTAATTTTTCCCACCTTGATTTTTTTTAAATTAGTGACTCATGATGTGAAATAATTCTGTGTTCTCCATAAAAGACCGTAAGACATCCGATAGGATAGTCGGAAAAACTTGTGAAAAGCTCACGAAGAATACGAAATGGGAATAGGAGGAACATTCCGCGAGTGACTTTATATTGTTTGGACAGTATTCGAACTGTTGGCTAACTCTTCGTACGAACAATACTTACGTTACGTAGAGTGTAATCTAGTTCCAGGAAGGCACGAGAGTTTAACACGTATCTAAGAAAAGTTTATACCCTGAAAAAACTTTTTTCTTACCTTTTTCCTATTTTTTTTCTCTTCTTTCAATTCGAGTTCTTGCCTCTGTTTCTTTTTATTCATTTACGTGCCACTTATTTTCACTTCTCTCATGTACTATTTTCTCACAATATTATTATTTTTTACTCTTTCTCGCACTATTACAACTTTTTTTTTAATGCAATAAATACGTTATAATTGTGTCTGAGAGAAATGCTTCTTGTTTTAAAAAAAATTAAATGAAGAATGTGGATGATAAAAACTGTGAGTATCGATAAATTAAATATACGAAAAAAATTATAACCGTTAATTTCGAGGAAAAGAGCGCAAATAGAGAAAGAGAGAGAGAGAGAGTAAAAAATGACGAAGAAATGAAAATGTGGTAGAAGGGATAATGCGTTCTCGTTCAGGTTTTTAAGGAGGTTGAGACGTCTATATGTGCTATATATATTATCTGTATATATATATGCACACTCCTTTAACACTTTTTTTTTGTTCGAGACAACGAGCGGACGAGAGCTAATTCGTCTGGCTGCGCGTTATCTCTTACGCAAAGTGTATAATGGCCCTCTTCAGGCTAATCTCGACGAGACTCACCTCCGCCGAGAGCGTATATGCGTCGAATGGAAAAGCAATTATATACGACTTGTAAGATCCGTCTCGTTTCGTCTTTATCGTTTCGAAAGGTGTCGAGTGCCGGAAGGTTTGAACTTTTTTGTTTTTTTTTTCCTCCAAATGTCTTTTGTTTTTTGTTTGGTTGATTTTTTTTTTCGATCATTTGCCATTGCCCGAAGAATGCGATATTTAGTGCCAACGTAGGTAGGAAAGAAGGAGGTGACAAAAAAGAAAAAAGAAAGAAAAATTTATTCGAAAAGACGCAACGATCAATTATCCTTTATCGTTATTTATATAATTACAGTAATAATGATGAATAATATTGAGTCGTTATTTTTTTTTCTTCAACTACTAATCTCTGTGAAAGGAAGAAATTGCATGAGAATATTTATAGTTTCTTTTCGATTAATATATAATTATTTCACTGAACACTAAAAGTTGAAAAAAATCGACAGATCATTTCAGCATACTGATTCGTAATTCTATAATTATTGATAGTCCAACTATTGGCCGTGAAAAACTCAAATAGAATATTTGATAATGTTGTGGCAAATTAAGGAGTTAAGACCGTCAAGAAAAAATTGAACTTAATGATTTGCAATTTTTATGTGTTCGCAATATTAAGTTTAAAAAAATGAATTTGCACTTTTTGCCATACACGAAGCAAAAATATTAAACTTTGCACTCTATACAGCGATATATTTACAATGTAATTCAATGATACAAAAATGGATAAATTTTTTACCCTTTAATATTAAAGATTATTTTTACATGGAAAACATTAGAATTTGATACAGTAGAATAATGAAAAAAAAAATCATCTAATTTCGTTAACGATCAACAAAATATTTCTAAGAATATATTTTTTACTCGTGAACAGAGAAAAACTACAGCACCTAGGATAGATGTACCGTTTGTAGCCATTTTCAGTATTATTTCTTTCTCATCGTTGCTTTGTTGCATTTCCTTGTTGATAGAATTAGCTGTCTACAAATTTTTCCACTCGAAATTTCTAGTATTTGATTGTATTTGAAGCTTTTGGAACATTTTGGCCAAAAGGTGGACGAAAAAAAGGTTCGAAGCTCTTCAATTGATAAAATTTTGCTTATTTTCCACGTTCTTTGCGTCTCAAATTTCTTTCTCTCGGTGACTTTTTCCACTGTCAAAGTGGAAAATCTACGGGATGAGAAAAAGTTAGTATGCGATTCGCCAATAAAACTTTGCAGACACGTTTTATTTCACATCTACGATTATTAAGGCTTCTTTCTGTCTCTGTGTGACCAGAGTCGCAATTTTCCAAGGCCTCTGTGTATTTAAATACTTTCAGAATAGATTGTCGAGAGCGCTAATAGTGCTAAAAGTGAGCTACCCGCGCTGTAACCATATAATTGTCCGCTCGGTACTGAACGTCACTACTCGCAATGCGCAGCGTTTCCAACAAAGCTTGTCATCTTCTCTCGTGTTATTAATTATTTTGTCGTCAAAGCCAGTCTGGCATTGAATGAAATTGAAAATGCTTTTTGCACATAGCAATGTACAAAAAAAAAATAGGACATTACATTTCATGGATACATGGATACACAATAATGACACTCGAAAGCAAATATAGCGAGGAGAAATAAATTTATAATTATGTTTCAAATTAGAAACAGTGAATAATAACTCTTTTATTCAGACTTTAATTGAGAATCCATTATTAAAATGTTCTGCATTTTATTTTTATCCATCCCTACACAATATCTTACGTATTGTAACGCAGTATTTATTCTTTTACGTACAGAACTATTAAATCTATATCTAATTTGGAGTAATTATCAAATCTATACCTAATTTGGAGTAAATATTAAATCTATATCTAATTTGGAGCAATTATTAAATCTATATCTAATTTGGAGAAATTATTAAATCTATATCTAATTTGGAGCAATTATTAAATCTATACCTAATTTGGAGTAAATATTAAATCTATATCTAATTTGGAGAAATTATTAAATCTATATCTAATTTGGAGCAATTATTAAATCTATACCTAATTTGGAGCAATTATTAAATCTATATCTAATTTGGAGCAATTATTAAATCTATATCTAATTTGGAGCAATTATTAAATCTATATCTAATTTGGAGCAATTATTAAATCTATATCTAATTTGGAGCAATTATTAAATCTACATCTAATTTGGAGCAATTATTAAATCTATATCTAATTTGGAGCAATTATTAAATCTACATGTAATTTGGAGCAATTATTAAATCTATACCTAATTTGGAGTAAATATTAAATCTATATCTAATTTGGAGAAATTATTAAATCTATATCTAATTTGGAGCAATTATTAAATCTATATCTAATTTGGAGCAATTATTAAATCTATATCTAATTTGGAGCAATTATTAAATCTATATCTAATTTGGAGCAATTATTAAATCTATATCTAATTTGGAGAAATTATTAAATCTATATCTAATTTGGAGCAATTATTAAATCTATACCTAATTTGGAGTAAATATTAAATCTATATCTAATTTGGAGAAATTATTAAATCTATATCTAATTTGGAGCAATTATTAAATCTATATCTAATTTGGAGCAATTATTAAATCTATATCTAATTTGGAGCAATTATTAAATCTACATGTAATTTGGAGCAATTATTAAATCTATACCTAATTTGGAGCAATTATTAAATCTATATCTAATTTGGAGCAATTATTAAATCTATATCTAATTTGGAGCAATTATTAAATCTATATCTAATTTGGAGCAATTATTAAATCTACATGTAATTTGGAGCAATTATTAAATGTACATGTAATTTGGAGCAATTATTAAATCTATACCTAATTTGGAGCAATTATTAAATCTATATCTAATTTGGAGCAATTATTAAATCTACATCTAATTTGGAGCAATTATTAAATCTACATCTAATTTGGAGCAATTATTAAATCTATATCTAATTTGGAGCAATTATTAAATCTATATCTAATTTGGAGCAATTATTAAATCTATATCTAATTTGGAGCAATTATTAAATCTACATCTAATTTGGAGCAATTATTAAATCTATATCTAGTTTGGAGCAATTATTAAATCTATATCTAATGTGGAGCTATTATTAAATCTATATATTTTTCGTATTTATTTATGCTAAATAGGAAGACAATTATTGTACTTAAGGTGATGTGAAATTCATACGAGTGGTAGAGAGATCACTGCAATTTTGGAAATAATGCTCTGTGAATAAAATACTTCTTTACAGTTTTTGTTATGAATCGCGATATTACATCTCCACTTGAAAAAAAAATTGCCATCAAGTACATTGGCATAAAATCAACATATCAGATTTTTTCGTTCGTCTTTAAATTTTCGAGCAAAGGATTTCGTTGAGTCCAGCTCAGGTGCACAATAAATGTAAAATCTATTTTGGTTAATTGACCGACACTCAAACAGGCCTTTTTCCCTCGTTCCATGGTCCTCGATGTTTCCAATTTGGTGGATTTTTTTCTTCTTTATTTTTACCGATCTCGTCAATTCACCCTTTTGCATATTGCCCACGCTCTTGGAACTTCCAATCACAGAGTTTTTTCTTCTCGTTTTGTAGATTTTTTGTTGTTCCTTTTTTTTCTTCTCACAAACTCGAACTCATACGTTTTGCTGGGCGTCAAAGAATCGATGTTTTCAGGTGAGCTTTGAAAAAAAAAAAAAAAAAAAAACAAACGAGTGAGAGGAAAATAGGGAGGCTCGACGCAGGAATCGTTAACGCGAAATTTCCGTTTCCGCGCTACTCCATTTCCGTCGATGCCTTTTCGTCTGACGCCCCGACCACTTTGTCCTGTCGTTCGCGCAATTTCGCGCCTCGAACGGTCTGCTGAGTGTACCACGAATTCTCGAATTCCTTCGCAGTGCTCGTTTTATTCTGTACGTTTTTTCTTTTATTTTATTAACCCTAGAAAATATTTCAAACAAAAATATTATGTCAGGTTTTTAAATGTCAAAAATGTGCGACTTTGGCTAACTCGTTATATATAGTTATGAATTTAAAAAAAAAATGAACTTTTTGACAATTTCAAAGAAAAAAACAAAAAAGAATTGTAATTTTATCATTTTACGTTTTAAATTTTATGCTAATTACAATTTAAATCGTTTAATTACTCAAAATTAATTTTCTTCTCATACTTCGTTGAAAGTGTTATTAAATTTTCAACACGACAATAAAACATCTCTGAGTGATTTTCCTCCTTGGCAGTAAATGGCTGCAAGTCTCACGATAAATACGCCTTTTCTATCGGGAAGAAAACTGAGCTGAGTTCGGGAACGTTCCTTCGACCTTTTTAAATCTCACGAGGAAGAGATAAGGAGAGAGAGAGAGAGAGAGAGAGAGAGAGAGAGAGATCAAACTGATAAACTCGTTACATAGCAGTGATTAGCATGTCGTGGACTTTTGTGCGAATCTCTCGGGTTCAAACACACTCTGACCGCTACAACGCATAAGGATTTGCCGGTGGCGCGGCTTACAAATTTTTTTACAACCATCATACCGGTTGACAAAATAAAAAAATGAGAAAAAAACGTATCTGCGGGTGTTGCACCCAGGATTTATTTCCACGACGAGTCTCTCTCCCTCTCTCGCTCATAAACGTCTCAGGGCTCCCTTGAGCTGCGTGCTAACAGTAATCGTAGTAACATTTTGTCTCAGACACTCTTGCGACTACATCGCCATCTTCTTCTTCTTCTCCTCTGCCTCTGCTTTTTTTTATATTCTTTTGTCCAGCTGTGAAAGTTTTTATTATTTTATTATCGCTTGAATCGCGGAAATAAAATTAATCAAACTGTACAAGTGGAAATGAAACGTGCAGAGAAGTTTTTGAGGTTTTTAAGTGAAGATTGACCACGAATTATAGTTGTAAAATAAATTTTTATATGATATATTATATTTCGTTTATGTCAATTTTTATTAAATTTAGCCAGATGTTTTAATTTAATTTAAGTTAAAAATTCTATTTTGCTTATTTCTCGTCTTGACCACGAGATATGGATCATTCGTTTTCCCCTCGGGTTTCCCCACGAAATTTATTTATATGTGAAATGTTAATTGCTCAGTTTAGTCCTTTTTCATTCTTTATCTCAAGTAGTAAATTTTGTAAAAAAAATTCCAATGATTTTTAAATATTTATTTTATAATTGAACGTTCATTTAAATTTATGGATAATTTTACACAGTCCTTTATGGAAATGTCATTGTTATATCTTAAAATGACAGAATAATTCATGTAAAATGATCGAAAGTTTATTTTTTATTTTATTTTTAACTGGGATGATAATTTATGGAAAGTTGTGATGCGTTTGTGAACTTTGACACTCGCATAATACAAGCTAGCTGGGGCTTCGAACGATATATGGACAGTATGGATCTGGGAGGGCATCATGGCGCACCTGCGCGATCGGCGATCGGAAATTTCTCCGCCGCGACGAGAACGCACAGAGATTTGCATATTGGCGCCTTCGAGCATGTGCGACACAATGCGAGATATATTGAGACCCGGACGCGCCAGCCATAAGCTGACTCTCGTAACCTCGTCTCGTCTATATAAGCTCTCGAGCTATTATATTCTCGTACAAAAAAACGGGCACTCACGAAGAAAAAAAAATCTCAATCTTTCAGAACTCATCACTATACACCGTGGCTGAGAAAAAGTACAATCGAAAAAATTTCGATAATTTCCAAAATAATTACGATTTTTGAAAAAT
The DNA here is from genome assembly GCA_963669185.1 of Dyspetes luteomarginatus. NCBI lineage: Eukaryota > Metazoa > Arthropoda > Insecta > Hymenoptera > Ichneumonidae > Dyspetes > Dyspetes luteomarginatus. Next base: position 25,372,084 of record OY769905.1, read on the forward strand.
ATTTTTTTCATTTCTCATTTGTCTCATAAATAATGGGAGAAAAGTATTTTTCACTTGGTATTTTCAACGTCTCTAATTCACCACCATTAAAAAAAAAAACGATGAGCCCATTGAAGATTAATTGCAATTATTATTTATTAAAATATTTTTAATTAACATATCGGCTTCTAATCTTGGGGATGGGTGAAAATTGTTGGAGAAAAAGTACAATCGAAAAAATTTCGATAATTTCCAAAAGGCCAAAATAATTACGATTTTTGAAAAATAATTTTTGCCAAATTTCATTTCTCATTTGTCTCATAAATAATGGGAGAAAAGTATTTTTCACTTGGTATTTTCAACGTCTCTAATTCACCATCATTAAAAAAATAAAATAAATAAAAACGATGATCCCATTGAAGATTAATTGCAATTATTATTTATTAAAATATTTTTAATTAACATATCGGCTTCTAATTTTGGGGATGAGTGAAAATTGTTGGAGAATAAGAATTAAAATACCTGAAAAAATTGTTATTTATCTTTATCTATGATGAATTAAATTTACCTAAATACGATGTTTCATTTACTATGATTTTTCGTTTTGGAAATGGAATATTATAAAACATTTTGCTGTATTTTGTTGGCTCACCAGTTATATTCTCAACCGGTACAGGACGAAAAAAAAAAATTACCGAATAAAACTTCCTTATCTGGGTGTTTCGTTCGTATATACGTTACGCGAAGAACATTGAAATTTAACTATTCGTTCTCAGAAGAACAGCTACTGTATATTATCGTTCTACATGCAAATATCTTTTCATGCATGTGTGTTAAAGCTTTGCCGAACAAGTTAGTTAGACTTGGCGTGCAAAAAAAAAAAAAAAAAAGAAAAAAAAATGGTGAACGTTCAAAAAAGATTTAACGTTATTTGACCTGTAAGATTTTTTTTTGTTCTCCAACGAGCTGAACTCTAAAACGGTACATCATTTCAAATTAAATAATTTATGTGTTCAATTTTCATCTACAATTTAATATATTCGTAATAAAAATTTATAGATCAAATTATTGCTAAAAATGATTAAACTTATTTTTTTTTCATTTTGTTGTTTCAGGTAAGAAACGACATTATTTCGCAAGTGAGAACTTCGTTTCGCGCCAGCAGCGTCTCCATGCAAAGTAATTAAAAAGAAAGTTTTAATATCTTTTATAGCCCAATTAACACCACACATGAGTCGCGTATTTTTCAATTGCTATTGCCAATGAATTATTAATAATTTATTAATAATGCATTTTTATTTATTTATTAATTTTTTTCCTGAGCACAGGAGATAAAATGTAAAAATTCTCAATCCAAATTAAATTGATTGGTAAAATTGGGCTTTTATAGCCCAATTAACACCACACATGAGTCGCGTATTTTTCAATTGCTATTGCCAATGAATTATTAATAATTTATTAATAATACATTTTTATTTATTTATTAATTTTTTTCCTGAGCACAGGAGATAAAATGTAAAAATTCTTAATCCAAACTAAATTGATTGGTAAAATTGGGCTTTTATAGCCCAATTAACACCACACATGAGTCGCGTATTTTTCAATTGCTATTGCCAATGAATTATTAATACTTTATTAATAATACTTTTTTTTTTATTTATCAATTTTTTTCCTGAGCACAGGAGATAAAATGTAAAAATTCTTAATCCAAATTAAATTGATTGGTAAAATTGGGCTTTTGTAGCCCAATTAACACCACACATGAGTCGCACATTTTTCAAGTGCTATTGCCAATGAATTATTAATACTTTATTAATAATACTTTTTTTTTTATTTATCAATTTTTTTCCTGAGCACAGGAGATAAAATGTAAAAATTCTTAATCCAAATTAAATTGATTGGTAAAATTGGGCTTTTGTAGCCCAATTAACACCACACATGAGTCGCACATTTTTCAAGTGCTATTGCCAATGAATTATTAATACTTTATTAATAATACTTTTTTTTTTATTTATCAATTTTTTTCCTGAGCACAGGAGATAAAATGTAAAAATTCTTAATCCAAATTAAATTGATTGGTAAAATTGGGCTTTTGTAGCCCAATTAACACCACACATGAGTCGCGTATTTTTCAATTGCTATTGCCAATGAATTATTAATAATTTATTGATAATACTTTTTTATTTATTTATCAATTATTTTCCTGAGCACAGAAGATAAAATGTAAAAATTCTTAATCCAAATTAAATTGATTGGTAAAATTGGGCTTTTATAGCCCAATTAACACCACACATGAGTCGCGTATTTTTCAATTGCTATTGCCAATGAATTATTAATACTTTATTAATAATACTTTTTTTTTTATTTATCAATTTTTTTCCTGAGCACAGGAGATAAAATGTAAAAATTCTTAATCCAAATTAAATTGATTGGTAAAATTGGGCTTTTGTAGCCCAATTAACACCACACATGAGTCGCACATTTTTCAAGTGCTATTGCCAATGAATTATTAATACTTTATTAATAATACTTTTTTTTTTATTTATCAATTTTTTTCCTGAGCACAGGAGATAAAATGTAAAAATTCTTAATCCAAATTAAATTGATTGGTAAAATTGGGCTTTTGTAGCCCAATTAACACCACACATGAGTCGCACATTTTTCAAGTGCTATTGCCAATGAATTATTAATACTTTATTAATAATACTTTTTTTTTTATTTATCAATTTTTTTCCTGAGCACAGGAGATAAAATGTAAAAATTCTTAATCCAAATTAAATTGATTGGTAAAATTGGGCTTTTGTAGCCCAATTAACACCACACATGAGTCGCGTATTTTTCAATTGCTATTGCCAATGAATTATTAATAATTTATTGATAATACTTTTTTATTTATTTATCAATTATTTTCCTGAGCACAGAAGATAAAATGTAAAAATTCTTAATCCAAATTAAATTGATTGGTAAAATTGGGCTTTATAGCCCAATTAACACCACACATGAGTCGCGTATTTTTCAATTGCTATTGCCAATGAATTATTAATAATTTATTAATTTTTTTCCTGAGCACGGGAGATAAAGTGTAAAAATTTTTATCCAAATAAAATTGATCGGTAAAATTAGGCTCCTGTTTGCACTCGAATAGTTTGCACGGGGTAATCAAAATCACGAGAATTAGCTCGTGATTTTGATCCCCGTGCAAACTATTCGAGTTTATCCCCACGTAACGCAGGGCGAATATACAAGCCTGCCAAGATAATAAACGTTTCGCGAGTCCTGCGAGAGCTCTTTATATATTCGAGTAGCGTTTAACATAACACCCGTGGGTCGATCCAAGCGCGTGAGGCGTAAACCGGCGTCGCACTGCGTCGATAGGTCAGCGTTGCATTCGAATGGATGCATCAACTCTCACCAGGAAGTGTGAATCTCTATGAATTTAACTCAGCCATGAAATTGTGAATCGATGGCTGAAGTTGCGTTTAATAGTTCGGTCTCTCCCTCTCGCTCTCGCTCTCTCGCTCTCTCTCGCCTTAAGATAAGGTGAAACGTGTACGAGTGCGAGAGAGACAGATGCCAAATTTCTGTACAATTGTTTGCTAGGGTACTGAAGGTTTTCGAATAAACGTAAATTTTTAAGTCATTCATAAGATATCCAATAAGAATTTCCTTTTTTCCCAAAAACGTCCGCCATTGTGGAAAATAATCGTCTTTTTTTTTACCGACTGAGTCTGTTTCGCGTCACCTTAAGATTACGTGAAATAACGACGGTTGGTAATAAAAACTGTAATAATACTTTGCCAGAGACTATTATTGACATTTGGAGGAAAAGAAAAATCTCATGTCCTTAAGAATTGATTGATAGAGGGCGTGAGAGACCCTCCGAGAAACCCAAATGTCCGATAGCCGCGGTAAAGGATGCTTTTAAAAATTATAAATCATAATTTAGTTAATTCGTCCTGAGAACTTGAAACTACAAAAGATCTTCGAGCGCCCTAATATCGCGGATCCGAGTAATTATTTTTTCAAACGTTCTCTTGTCATCTTGTGACATTTTTTCCTTTCATTCCAACTAACGAGTAATTTTTGCCAATAAATTTTTATTTCTATTAATATTTCTGGTTATTTTCTTCATATTATAATCATCCATATAATTAAAAATAAAAAATGTGTCAACTCCCGGAGTTAAACTTCGAATTTTAATAATTGTTTTAGATAGTGTTTTTTTTTTTTTTTTTTTTTTTACGGCGCGTTAAACGACCAAATGACGAGTTCATTGTGCACTTTGATCTCTGCGAATGGTCGAAGATGCAGTGAAAGCGAAAATCGAGAATTTAACTGTGAAATTATCAGGTTTAACGATGGCGATGGTTCTCGTACACTTTGTTGAAAGTTTGAGCTTTTTGCGACACCGCCATTGGTGATTCAAGCGAGAGGCCTCTCTATCGGTGCATCCTGCCAATTTCCCAATTTATCGCGTATCCATTAATCTCCAGTTACGGCGCCACGGACGTAAATGCGTTTATGGCTACTCGATAGCACCCAAACGTAAAATTCTCCCCCTCTATCTCTCTCTCTCTCTCGCTCTCCGCACACCCAGCATCCCTCTTGGCGTCATGATTTTATGTAGCTGGTCTCGTCTAGCCAGACATACCGTCGTCTTTCATCGTTATTCTCTTTCGAGCTTATGATTTATCACAAATAAAAATATTTAACAATTCCTACATATTTCTCTACTATCTTGGTGGCTTTGAAAATTATTATCGTTCTGCTTTTCCACACGAATGTCAATTTCAACGTTGTTTCGTTCTTCTGTAATAGAAACATTTTTGCATATCATTTGAACGGAGTACATTAAGTGACTGGACAGTTGGCATCAGAGATTAGAAATTTTACGATGAAAGATTTCATGATGTTTCGTTATTTGCTTAATTTTTTCACATACCATTTTGATATTATTTAGTCATATAAATGTCCGAGATCATATTTTACGTTTTTTGTTTTGTTGCAATATTTATTAATTATTTATTCATAATTTTCATCAGTGCAAAAATATTGTTGAAGTAATTAATCCAGCCACTTGATTATATTTTTATTTAAATTTCTTTTTTTTTAACAATTATTTATATGTTCAAAATGCACATGTGCCGAGAACAAAACAATGTTGACGATGTGGAACAAAACAAAAAATTTCAACAGAATCAAACACGTGATTGTTGTAAAAAATTTTACAATCGACCATTGAAAAAATTCGTAATAAATTTTCCACTTGTGTATGCCAATAAGTACATGCAAATAGAATTTGCTCGATGTTAAACGAGAGAAAAATTGCGATCGTTTGGTAGATCATGGCTTGTAATACCGTATACACGATGGCGCGAGAAAATTTCAAAGAAGTCGCGATATCGAAGAGTATATAATCAAGAGAGAGAGAGAGAGAGAGAGAGAGAATCTTTCCCCCGAAGGACGTAGAAGTAGAGATGGTTCGCAGTGCCAAGGCGCTCGAGCCGGATCGAAATTGAAATTGGAATTGAAATTGGAAATCGGAAAGTGATACGATAGTAGCAATAGTAGGAGAGCAGAGCAGAAATACTCACTCTCGTGCTATATATATATATATATATATATATATATATATATATATATATATATATATATATATATATATATATATATATATATATATATAGCGCGTGGATCTTGGACGCAAAAGGTGAGATGCTCGCTCCGCTTGTCTGTCCACCTGTCTCTCTCATTCGCACTTTCAATCTCTCACTATTATACTCACACCCACCTTCAACTCTTTCTTTTCATCCAATTAAATCGCTTGTGTTCAATCATATGTAAATTTTAACTCATTTACTATTAGCATCGACATTTCTACTCTCGAACTTTCTACTCTACTTATAAATCGTCGTCTCTCATATTTGTCATTAAAATATATTTGCATATGTTTTGTCGATCTTGTGCTCTCTGCCCTCAAAATTTTATACCAAGTCGAGGATTAATTTAGTTAACTTTTTTTTTCAATTTTTATATGCTTGGTTTATGTCGCCCAGAGTTGATAATTTTTTTGGCCTTGATGCGAAAGAAAAAATATATATTTTTTTTTTTATGTGTCTTCAAATTAATTTTCGATTCGCATAGAAAAATTGCATGGACATGAATTAAAATTATTTTTTAAACTCAATTAAAAAAAAAACTTATTATGAGCTCGCCTAATTCTTCGCTAGTAATCTTTGCATTTTATATAATTAATTTTCTATGTACTTGGAAATTTGAAATCTTTACTTTTTATAATATACTTGATTAACCTCGCCGAAAGGTCAGACGATAAATTTGTGGTCAACATCTCTTTTGTTCCTGTCGATCGATCAATTAATATGAATAAAATCACCCTCGACGTTAACCTGACAAAATCCTCGACAAGTTAGCATCGATAATTTTCTACAAAATACGTAAAACTCGTTTGGAAAATTAATGAATTTGATTACCTGCGTTAAAAAGTCGTGAGGTCGCGATGTGCATGAGAACGAAAACAAAAAAAAAATTGCAAAGAACACCGAGAGAGAGAGAGAGAGAGAGAGAGAGAGAGAGAGAGAGAGAGAGAGAGAGAGAGAGAAAACTTGGCTAAAGGTTGTGGATGAGGTTAAAAAGTGGAAGGTAGGAAGTCGGTTGGAAAGTCGTCAGGCCATAATGCGTTTATACACTTTGGCTCTGCGTCGTTCATTCGCAGGAGCGTCATTCGCTCGCTTCTTTTACCATTTTTTTTTTTTTTTAATTTTTTTTAAATTCAACTTTTTTCTACTTATATTTTCTTCTTTCCCCACTCTCAGCAGCTCTTTATCTCGTGCTTCGCTTAATCAAAGTGCATTTCGTGAGTTTTAATTAGCTCGTTCGCACGAACTGCTGCTGCACCCCCGTCGTTCCTCAACATCTCGTTCGCTCGACAGCATCCTGCCAGGCTTTTCTCCCCCTCCTATCCCTTTTCATGGCTTCAATTATTATTATTTTTGTTATTATTATAATTTTTTTCATCATCCTTTCCAAGCAATTCCAAAGCCCCGAGGGAAACATCTTCGTAAATTCCCAACGACTGATAATGATTCTTGGGAAAATAGTAGATGATAGTAGCGCCTCGCTGCACTTTCACTTCATCTCTTTATTTTATATCATTCGCGATCCATGTAACTTGACATTTTCTCCATTGATGCATAATTTATATTCATCCATTGATGCAAAAAAAAATATTTTCATACCTTCACGCACATGTGCTAAATATATTTGTACACTGTTTGTCAAACTTTGATTTATCATCAATGGTGTTGATAATGTTATTCTTGACATCGAAAATTTTTGCCTTTGGCAATCCTTCTCGTGAAATTCTTCCAAGACGATCTATCGTTAACATCTTTATCGATAAACAAGTTTTATTGATCGTATTTCTGGGCTGTTTTACACCTCAGTGCTTGTAGCTCTTTCAATGCTACTTTTCAACATACAAGTTTTATTTATTCGTGAAATCGCGATTTCGAAACGGTTCTACAAATATTCTATTGATATTAAATTTATATTCGTCAATATTTATGTATTATTTTAATAACTTGTTTTACCTTATTTGATATATATTTTTTCTCCAATTCATCTCTCTTTTATCTTCTTTCAATAATTTTCTTGAATAATTTACTTGTATAATTTCGTAGAGTGATATATATATTTTATATTCAAAGACATTTGATATTTAAAAATAACTCTTTTCACGTAGTAATTTTTTTTTTTATTTCTTTCATTTTTCCATTCTTCTCTGCTTTAATCTATTTTGACAAACTTTCTTTATTTATTCGTGAAATCGCGATTTCGAAACGGTTCTACAGATATTCTATTGATATTAAATTTATATTCGTCAATATTTATGTATTATTTTAATAACTTGTTTTACCTTATTTGATATATATTTTTTCTCCAATTCATCTCTCTTTTATCTTCTTTCAATAATTTTCTTGAATAATTTACTGGTATAATTTCGTAGAGTGATATATATATTTTATATTCGAAGACATTTTGATATTTAAAAATAACTCTTTTCACGTAGTATTTTTTTTTTTTATTTCTTTCATTTTTCCATTCTTCTCTGCTTTAATTTATTTTGACAAACTTTCCTAAACAATTGTGCGGTGATTTTTTTTTTTTTTTCGCGGTCTGCATATATCTCTAAGTAATCTCTCGTTGACTCGTTTTCTTTGTATTCTTGAATTCTCTCGTATTTGTATATTCTCTGAGCAATCGATGACAAATTTTTCTAAAATTTACAAAGAATCGCTTCTTGCATCAATAGTTTCACTGTATCGAGTTCGTTCTATTTCTCTTTACACATGAACGATTCGCTTTTATGTTGACAATTTCACAAGTCAGTGGACATAGATCGTCAAAGAACTTTCGCAAAGTATTTCAGATTTCAGATTTTTATATAAATGTGAATCTTTTTTTTTTATAAACTTAACTTTCACTTTCAAATTTTTTAAATTTATTGTTGCATAAATTAATTAGCGTAGTTTAATGTAATTCCTATAGATAAATAATTTTCGAAAATTCTTATGATTTTTAAATGATTGATTTGATTTTTGATTTCGAATGAATTTTCTGTTCATAATTTGCCCAAACGAGCTAACGAATATTTGAATGAATAATATATGCTAATTAAAATTTGCTGCCTCATTATTTTTGTTTTATTCGCAAATGGTTGTCATTAACGAAGTCTGCATTGAAAAATCAATTGAAAAATTCTGAAATAATATATAAATTCGTACCCTTTTTTTTTTTTTGATCCGTAATATTTTTTGTTACTTGCACTCTCCCTTCTTCCCTTCACCAGCCAATTTTTCCTCCAAACGAAAAAAATTACCATCGATCTAAGAAATATTTGACAATCGATTTAATTTCATTCATAGATCGCAGCATGCCTACGATTTTCATTCGGGAAAAAAAAAATCCATAAATTTTATTCTTAATCCCATCCTGATGGGTCATTAATTTTCACGATCGTCGAGCTCGATTTCGTTCGCTCTCGCGAGTGGTGTATCCTGTTGCGACACTGACGAAGGGCACATAGAGCCCAAGCAAAGTTAGTTCGCAGCAAAACGTGGAAATGACGTAGTCGAGTTTTACTATATATATATATAGTAAAACTCGATTACGGCATTTCCACGTTTATATATATATATATATATATATATATATATATATATATATATATATATATATATATAGTCAAGAGAAAGAGAGAAAGAAAGAAAGAGAAAAAGAGCGAGAGAGTTGCGCGTTGACGAGACTACATAGAGCGATCGTGCAAACTTTTCCTGGCTTTTCCACTCCCCATTAACAACCACGTTCTTCTCTCCCGACGTTATTAATGTAACTGCAGTAAAGAAGACGAAAAAAAAAAAAAAATATATATATATATATATGGAAACAGAGAGAGCGATAGGGAGAGAAGCGTGAGGAAAAATATATGAAACGAGCGTGGCGGGTAGTCACGAATAGCTCGCCTCTCGCGCGGTAATCTTGCACGTCGCGATTACTCACTATATAGTACAAGGAAAGTAACGGCCCTCCCGCTGCTAGCTGGATAATTATGGTCATCTCAAAATCCTGATTCTCGGTAAAGTCGATCCGATATGGCTCTATATATATATATATATATATATATATATATATATATATATATATATATATATATATCGGTTAGTTTTGTAAACTTTTTTTTGTTCTCTCGACAAAATTCTCGTAAAATTTACCAACGGCAGCATTTTCTTTGCATGCATATATATGCGGATATATAATTTTGCTTCGCCATGTTAGTTGTATATATGTGTGTCAAATGGTCGTGTTATGGGCCTTCAGCCTTGGGAAATGTGAAACCTCCGTAAAGTTTCGACAGGACTCTCATCTTTAAAAAATTGAAATCTCCCCCCCCCCCCCCTGCAACCCTCTGACTGAACGAGGACAACGGTACGGACACTTGAACTTCCGACCTAACCTTTTGAGTACTGCGAGAATCTCGTGCTAGCAATCCCAATGAATATCGGTACAAGTATATTCATCAATTGCTCTGTTATTTCATGTGAAATAATTTGCTAACTCTGCTTGAAACAAAAAAGAGTAAAGAATTTAAAATAATTGTAGTTGGAGAGGAATTATTTATTCCGTAGATTTGCTTGAAATTATAACGGATATGGGTCGACCAAAGTAAAATTGTTTTAATGCAAAGTTGAAGGAAAATAAATATTCTATAGGAACGAGAATAATCGAGACTGCTTGTGTGAAATTATTCTCATTCGCGAAAAGAGCCGATATTTTTTAACGTGTGAAGATTGAGAGTGAAAGAAGAAAGAAAAAATTTACAAACGACAGAAAAAATTATTTTAATTCAATATAGATGGAGGGAAAAAAAAGTATTCGTCATATGGAGCGATAAAGACGAATAAATAAAAAGTTTTCGACTTGATTTTGACATTTTACAATGAGAAACTCGCTGACGATAAGATTCACCGTAAAAGTTACAGATATCTCGCACGATCCGCCATTGTAAATTAACTGTTTATAACGGAAGATGAATAAACGCCAAAAAAAAAAAAAAAATGAAAAAAAAATGAACGTCGAGAAGGCGTTTTAATGAATGCTCGCGGATACGGCGAAAGTCATGCCGTTTCTTCTTGTCGTCATGTTTGTCACCGCTGGTCGCGCGAGCCCTCTTCGAGAGTCCCATCTCGTCGGTCATCATCGAGTTTACGCCTCTGTATCTCGATGCCTGAACGGGGCAACAAGAGTTTCTCGACCTGTTCACGATTGACCGCAGAGAGATTTCTTTCCGCGGTCCTCGTGGACGAAACCGCAAGAAAAACCTCGTCCCGACTGGGCAACCATCGAGATAGGCTGCTTCTTGGGCTTACGAGAGAAGCCTCGCCTTTTCGAATGAAAAAAAAGGCGCGATTTTATATAGAAAATAGTTAAAGTCACCTTTTACTGATAAATCGTTCAGGCATGTCGTGTAGCAATAATCGACAATCTCCAATACGTTGATTTTTATATATTTTAAGGACTCTCCTTGATATTGTTTAATTCAATAATCCAATAACTGTAATAAATAAAAATGTTCTTACATTTTCAACATTTATTAAAATATTTATTTATCAAAATGGCATATTGAATGCATTAAAATCGGTACAATGTTATCACATTGTACTTGTGCTTACGAGAGAAGCCTCGCCTTTTCGAATTAAAAAAAAAGGCGCGATTTTATATAGAAAATAGTTAAAGTCACCTTTTACTGATAAATCGTTCAGGCATGTCGTGTAGCAATAATCGACAATCTCCAATACGTTGATTTTTATATATTTTAAGGACTCTCCTTGATATTGTTTAATTCAATAATCCAATAACTGTAATAAATAAAAATGTTCTTACATTTTCAACATTTATTAAAATATTTATTTATCAAAATGGCATATTGAATGCATTAAAATCGGTACAATGTTATCACATTGTACTTGTGCTTACGAGAGAAGCCTCGCCTTTTCGAATTAAAAAAAAAGGCGCGATTTTATATAGAAAATAGTTAAAGTCACCTTTTACTGATAAATCGTTCAGGCATGTCGTGTAGCAATAATTGACAACCTCCAATGCGTTGATTTTTATATATTTTAAGGACTCTCTTTGATATTGTTTAATTCAATAATCCAATAACTGTAATAAATAAAAATGTTCTTACATTTTCAACATTTATTAAAATATTTATTTATCAAAATGGCATATTGAATGCATTAAAATCGGTACAATGTTATCACATTGTACTTGTGCTTACGAGGGAAGCCTCGCCTTTTCGAATGAAAAAAAAAGGCGCGATTTTATATAGAAAATAGTTAAAGTCACCTTTTACTGATAAATCGTTCAGGCATGTCGTGTAGCAATAATCGACAATCTCCAATACGTTGATTTTTATATATTTTAAGGACTCTCCTTGATATTGTTTAATTCAATAATCCAATAACTGTAATAAATAAAAATGTCCTTACATTTTCAACATTTATTAAAATATTTATTTATCAAAATGGCATATTGAATGCATTAAAATCGGTACAATGTTATCACATTGTACTTGTGCTTACGAGAGAAGCCTCGCCTTTTCGAATTAAAAAAAAAGGCGCGATTTTATATAGAAAATAGTTAAAGTCACCTTTTACTGATAAATCGTTCAGGCATGTCGTGTAGCAATAATCGACAATCTCCAATACGTTGATTTTTATATATTTTAAGGACTCTCCTTGATATTGTTTAATTCAATAATCCAATAACTGTAATAAATAAAAATGTTCTTACATTTTCAACATTTATTAAAATATTTATTTATCAAAATGGCATATTGAATGCATTAAAATCGGTACAATGTTATCACATTGTACTTGTGCTTACGAGAGAAGCCTCGCCTTTTCGAATTAAAAAAAAAGGCGCGATTTTATATAGAAAATAGTTAAAGTCACCTTTTACTGATAAATCGTTCAGGCATGTCGTGTAGCAATAATTGACAACCTCCAATGCGTTGATTTTTATATATTTTAAGGACTCTCTTTGATATTGTTTAATTCAATAATCCAATAACTGTAATAAATAAAAATGTTCTTACATTTTCAACATTTATTAAAATATTTATTTATCAAAATGGCATATTGAATGCATTAAAATCGGTACAATGTTATCACATTGTACTTGTGCTTACGAGGGAAGCCTCGCCTTTTCGAATGAAAAAAAAAGGCGCGATTTTATATAGAAAATAGTTAAAGTCACCTTTTACTGATAAATCGTTCAGGCATGTCGTGTAGCAATAATCGACAATCTCCAATACGTTGATTTTTATATATTTTAAGGACTCTCCTTGATATTGTTTAATTCAATAATCCAATAACTGTAATAAATAAAAATGTCCTTACATTTTCAACATTTATTAAAATATTTATTTATCAAAATGGCATATTGAATGCATTAAAATCGGTACAATGTTATCACATTGTACCGATTTTAATGCTTCAATATGCTTCTTGGGCTTACGAGAGAAGCCTCGCCTTTTCGAATGAAAAAAAAAGGCGCGATTTTATATAGAAAATAGTTAAAGTCACCTTTTACTGATAAATCGTTCAGGCATGTCGTGTAGCAATAATCGACAATCTCCAATACGTTGATTTTTATATTTTTTAAGGACTCTCTTTGATATTGTTTAATTCAATAATCCAATAACTGTAATAAATAAAAATGTCCTTACATTTTCAACATTTATTAAAATATTTGTATATTAGCAATCAACCAAAACGAGTAAAAAATCGAGCCTTTTCCATTATTCTTTTCATCGATGATTTTGTCTCTTTCATAAAATTTTCTTCATGGGTAATAATTTTGCTTCAATAAATTTTCGATCACATAATTTTCATAGCTATAATAATAAAATACTCTTGTCTACGTTTAATTATATCGATGGCATATTGAAGCATTAAAATCTATACAATGTGATATCGTATGATGAAAACTTGATGGACGAAAGATAAGCAAAAACTGTTGTGAATTGATTGAAAGTTATCGATAATCGATAAAAATTTATTCATTTGCCCAGCGTGTATTTCTGCTCGGTAAAAGAAATTTGTTCGTTAATTCTCGACTGGAGGGTCGGAGGTGGTGGAGGGGGGGAAGGCTTAGCCTGACAAGAACCGGGAGCCGATTAATTGATCTTTAATCGAACGATTACTCGATCGTGAGGCCATGATCGTGTTTCCCTCCAGGCGAGGAACACTCTCGAGCAGCACCAGATTCATTAGGGAAATTAATAAGCTCGTCGCGTATCCCTCCCGTCGTGAATATCGAGGCAGCGGTACCCGCGCAGAACTCGTATTTGCAATTATAGCTTCTTTGCCATCCACCTCTTTGCCCTCCCCAAAAATCGATGTCATGGCATTGGCTGCACCTCTCGTGATGATCGATTGATGAAGTTATACGGTGGCGCCGTACAACATCGCAAACGTAGTGCTTCAATTTTAGCTTCAGGTCCAATTCTTCGAATCGGGAAAACTGCATCAGAAAACTGACCCCAGTGCAAGAATTATTTTGTGTATTCTGACCTCTTACCGGGAAATTAATAAGCTCGTCGCGTATTCTCCTCTTCGGCCTCCCCAAAAATCGATGTCATGGCATTGGCTGCATCTCTCGTGATGATCGATTGATGAAGTTATACGGTGGCGCCGTACAACATCGCAAGCCTTCGATTCGGCAGAACTGCATCAGAAAACATAGCCCAGTGCAAGGAAAAAATTGGTACAAGAATTATTTTGTGTATTCTCACCTCTTAATCTCACACAATTAATAAAAATTGCCAACGAGGTCTCCGCTTTATTCGTCTGGGTCTGTTTCTCTTTTGCGTTTTCGCCATAATGTTTTTTCGATTTACAATCTTGTCTTGTTCGAACAAATGAGTTGAAAAATAATAAAAAAAAACGTGTGAGGAAACCCAGCGAGGAATCTGAATACTCGCCTTTCCATTTACCACATGACCCCTGAATGAACTGACGATAACGAGAATACAATTTCCTGCCTGAAGCTTTTCCCATCCGATGCGTATTTCATTGCTTATTTTTACACCATTTGTTTCAATGCTCGTTTTTATTCCTATTATGTTTTGGCTCGAGTTTTTCATCTCAGGCTGTATCGCCATTCACGTTTTCGCGAATAAAACAATGCACAGATTTAATATAAATTTTATGACTAACCTGGGTCAATATGAGACGAGTAGAGATTTACCAGGGATGAGAAAATTCATTTTTTTTTTCGTTTATGTTATTTTACTGTACACACCGAGACACGTGTATACGAATTATCTAACGAAAACTTTAATACAAACTCTTTTGAAAGATATGTCGTAGAAAATGTGAGTTAACGGAATTTCCATCACTCTCGTGGTTCCATCTCGTTCGACCTTAAAAGAGACGTCAAGCTCGACATAATTAAAAGAAAAATATCATTCGTCGAAATGCCGAGATATTTAAGTATCATCAACGAGTTTTCATCACATTTCAGGCGGCTGAGCAATTTTTGGATTTAATTCAACGATGTTGGAGTATAATTTTTTATAAAGTGACTAATAGTCTCTTTGCGGAGAAAATGCAGTCAGACGATTCTCGCGTGACTTCATAAGATGTTATGAGAGCGCGTTTTTCAGCAATTAGCGCCAACCGGTTGCGGTCCAAGAGTTTTTCTCTTTTCCTCTTTAGCTTCATGCTGACACTTTTTTTTTTTCGCGGGTCTCTCTTTTTCATTCCTTTCATACCTTTTTTTCAGTAGAGAGATCTTTGGTACTTAGTTTTCACCCTTCCCTTATTTGGCCCTCCCAAAAAAACGTAGAAATGTCGCCGGATGTGTATGTCGTAATCGCGCAAAGCTGCTTCGTCCTCTCTCTCTCTCTCTCTCTCTCCTCTCTATCTCTGTCTGTCGCCGGTGCTATGAGGTCTTTTGCCTCGAGGGTCGTTACAGGATTGGGTGGTATAACGAGTTGCGGCAAAGTTGCAATTTCGCGCCCGGCGAGACTCACCCGCGTGTTTGCAATCGGCGAAGATGTCGACGCGAAACGACGACGACGACGACGACGACGATGGGTCGACGACGATGTCGATGACGACGACTTCTTCGACAAGTTTTTCTCACTCGCGACTCTTTTTATTCTTCCACAGAGTGAAATCTCACGCGCTTTCGGGTACCAACGTTTTCCATTTTCCATCCCCTTTCCCCTTACGGGCGAGATGCCAATTTATATCAAATTTCAACTTTTCTTCGTTCAGTGCCCTCTGCAGATCTCTCGCGAAAGTGATGACGATGCCGAGTAAGAGCGAGGGGTAGAGGCATGAGAATAGAGAGATAAAGTGAATATGAAGAATAAATGTTATAGATTTTTTTATACGAGAGGAAAAATATATGGAAAAAAAAATTTGGACGGATATGTGGAAAATATTTTTTTACTTAAAATCATTTTTCATTCAATATTAATTTGTTCATATTGATTAAGTACGTTAATCTATGATGATAAATTCAACTAACAGACTCTAATTTTAAAAAAATAATCGAGGGTTAAGTCTTCCCTTAACAACTCAGTAAAGATATTAATTTATTGCTCATAATTTATTTATTTGAATTTTAAAATGATTTTTAACCCTGATAGGCCCTGATAGGTCTTACATACGTCATATATATGCATATGAAATTGATATCAAAGAATACAACCAATGGTCGATTTTTAAAAATTTTTGGCTATCACAATCGAAATGAGTCAAAAGAAATCTCAAACTGAACGTAATCGCTTTGGCCATGCGAGAAAAATTGAAAAAAAAAAGTTTGCCAAACGAGAAAGAAAAAAGTTTACAGAGGCTGGAATATTAGAAAAAAAAAAAAGAAACGAAATAAAAGATGGAGAGAGGAATTGAGAGGGCAATATGTGTGTATGGAAGGAGAAATTCCCTGCTGAGGTCAGACAATCTCCGCTAGAAACTTGTCGGACACGTGTATATGAGGACGGATAGCTCATAGTGTAGAAATATGAACGACGCCTTTTTTTCTTCCCACGCTCGGGAAAAATTGCAGCCTCTTCATACCGGGAAACGCGCACCAATCCTCTTTTCTTCCCTCTTCATACTTGCCGGTGGATATTCCCTCGTCGCTCGACGTAATTCCACTTCGAAGCTTGATGCCCGGCCATTGCACAAGCTACACACAGAGCTATTCCGGAAAACTTTTCAACTTTTGATCTGACCCGACGATACACCCACCGCGAAAATAAACGAATGAGAAGAAAGATAAAAAAGAAAAGAAAATAGAATATTTTTCATCGAAATTCGCGAATATTCTCTGCTATATGAACGGAAAATGTCTATATATAAATACACTTGAATTTTTTAAAAAATTCTCTAGATTCATATTGTAATCCTTTGATCAAACGATCCAAGTCTCATTTACGATCGAACTTTCGTTCAAGTTTTTCAAACGATAATTATATTAAAAAGAATGCTCACAGTGATATAGAAGTAAAGTTGAGCGTAGAGAAATCATCAGGCCAGTTTCCTTCTTCAAGTCCAGCAACTTCAACTTTTGATCTGACCCGACGATACACCCAGCGCGAAAATAAACGAATGAGAAGAAAGATAAAAAAGAAAAGAAAATAGAATATTTTTCATCGAAATTCGCGAATATTCTCTGCTATATGAACGGAAAATGTCTATATATAAATACACTTGAATTTTAAAAAAAATTCTCTAGATTCATATTGTAATCCTTTGATCAAACGATCCAAGTCTCATTTACGATCGAACTTTCGATCAAGTTTTTCGAACGATAATTATATTAAAAAGAATGCTCACAGTGATATAAAAGTAAAGTTGAGCGTAGAGAAATCATCAGGCCAGTTTCCTTCTTCAAGTCCAGCAACTTCAACTTTTGATCTGACCCGACGATACACCCAGCGCGAAAATAAACGAATGAGAAGAAAGATAAAAAAGAAAAGAAAATAGAATATTTTTCATCGAAATTCGCGAATATTCTCTGCTATATGAACGGAAAATGTCTATATATAAATACACTTGAATTTTTAAAAAAATTCTCTAGATTCATAATGTAATCCTTTGATCAAAGGATCCAAGTCTCATTTACGATCGAACTTTCGTTCAAGTTTTTCGAACGATAATTATATTAAAAAGAATGCTCACAGTGTGCAGGCAACTGGTCGTCAGATTAAAGTGGTCCGATGTACATATATATATATCATGAAATATATCATTGAATTACTAGTTCAACTCTCCTTGAAGCTAATGAATACTCTTTTCCTGAATGCTGAGTGGACGTGGGAATTAATGGAAATATAAAAAAATAGGACAAAAGCGATTTGAAGCAGTGAATTGATATAAAAGTAAAGTTGAGCGTGGAGAAATCATCAGGCCACTTTCCTTGTTCAAGTCCAGCAAGTTTCCTTCTTCAAGCCCAGCAAGTTTTCTTTTGCGAATAGAAATGCGAATTATCTTCCGGTCTAGCGAATATTTTTTTACGTCGCGTCCAATCGTAGACAGATTTTAAGATTTAATGGACCGAGCGAGAAGAATGAGAAAAGTGATAAGAAATTGAGTAACAATTGTTAGCGATACGGTTGTGTGAAAGATTTATCTAAAATTTTCACTACTTTGGTACATGAATGGTCTGTGAAAAGAATTCAATTTTTTCTCATATTTCCGTAATATATATTGGTTGGTTGAAGAAAAGCAAAGAGCGATGCTCGCAATTACCGATGACTTTAGGCGCGATCCCTAATCGGATAGGTGACCGCTTGACCTCTCGCTGGCTGCAGGCACATCAAATCTTTGAACAGGAAGTCATCATTTTTGAGAGTCTTGGCGCTGATACTCTGCAGGAATACCAAACTCTGTCGAAAGAGCCGACTATATCGTTACAGATTTTTTCCAGGTTTCCAGTACCCTCGTGGAAATGCGATTCTTGGTTACAGAAAATAGTAAAAACAGTCAAGTGTCGGAAAATGATTGAAAAGAGAGAAAAGAGTCGTAAACTGCTAAACAAAATACTGGGTGTAAAAAAAAATCCTTAATTATACATTTAGTGAAGAATATTACGATCTTGAAGCAAAAACTGACAATTATTGAATTTTTATTACAATAAAAACGTTTATTATTCTACTTTTTTTTTTTTTTCGTATTCGTAAGAATGAAATTTTGTTCGTCTTGTAATAAAATATTCGAACCCGCCGGATTTCCCATACCGTGAATATGAAAGCATCGCTGGTTCTCTTACGTACTTTTTAACATAATATTGACTTTTTAAGGGGATTAAGCGAGAACAAAGAGAGCCAATAACTATTTCAATTTTCATCTCATTCCACCCGTTGGATCTTACAGACCAATCAGTGAACTGGCAAATTCAAATGAATTTCTGACTAGATTTTCCCGTATCGGATGTACCGAACTAAGGAAACAGAGTCAAGCAAAAGAGTCGATAAAAAACGTCAATTTTTGCCAGCTATTCAAACACAATTCAGGCAGTTCTTTGTGTATATTCGATCGAATACTTTTCTATATACGTAATATAAGCATTAAGATGAATGCAAAAAGATTTTCACGAAATAAAGGCAAGAGAGAATCGAAGAAAAAAATGAACGAGTCGATGGTATATTCAATTTCAATCGAGTCTCAATTGTTCGCCACATTATTCCGTATATCGATAAAATTAATGACAATAGAGACTCTCTGACTTTTTTTTTTTTTTTTTTTTTTTTTCATTTTCACGACGAACAGTGCCCAAGAAAGAATAAGAATGGGGGAAAAGCTCTTCCGGTCTGGTGACCACGTTTACACGCGTTCGACTGTGAAAGACCAAGCCAGCCAAACAGTAAAAGCTTGCAGAAGCAGAGTATCTAAGTGATCAGTCGTTTTTTTTTTTTTTTTTTTCAACCAATTACAGTCCAATTAAGTCTTTGTCAAGTTGGTCGCGAAGAATTTTTCAGACTCTTGTCTTTCGACTTGTCCCCGAGGCCTCATTTCTCTCTCTCTCTCTCTCTCTCTAGCCTCCCAGCCCTTCCAATCGGAGACTTTTCGCAAGAGATTCGTAACCTTTTTCCTACCCCATCAGCCATAACTTCCCTCGAACTCTCATCTTTGAACGCTTCCCTATAATACAGATGTGACCTTTCACCTTTCTCTCTGGATTTCCTCTCGTTGCGCAGGTGTTTTCACCACGAACCTCACCTGAAATTACCTTCGTCTTCTTTAATTGTATTTTACTTTCTACCCCTCTCTGGTGATCTATCTTGATGTTTCTTTGCCAATAGCACACACTTTCCCCCCCCCCCTTTTTTTTTCTTCGCTTCTCGCTCCTCTATTCGGTTACAAAAGTCTTATTTTCTTAGCCCCTTCCACACAAAATTGGTGTGGATATTCACTCAAACTCGACAAACCCTCGACTCGCCACCCCGTGAGTCAGTGTTGTCTCATCCCTTCACTTATCAGAGTCTCGCCAATCGTTTTTATATTCCTTGCCCAGAAAGAAAAGAGTGCCTGGGGATTTAACGTTTCGTCTTTATCTTTGAATACGATAAGATCGATGCTGTTACACTTCATTCTCGTGGAAGACATCGCGTTGCAAATTTTTCTACAGTTACTCAACCATTTTTTTCTTGGATAATATTTATGTATTAATTCGAGGCATTTTAAATAACTAACTCAATTAGCATGTCAGTTAAGACAATCTGTGACATTCTGCAGAAACTAGACAAAATTTTCGTTGACAAATATCGCTGTATTTATTTAATTGTTCAATTTTTTTATTCACTGAAGCCTCGTAAAGATTCGCCAATGAATACGCGAGAATCCTTCAAAAATCTCTCGTGATAAATTTTTGTTTGCAAATTTGCGCTGCATTAAATAAAATAAAATTGTTAAATTTGCGCTGAGCATTTGGTTCTTTCTCAATATCAAGAACGTCACGGTTTTTATCCGTCTTTTTTGTTTGCCGATCGCCCATTGCGCGCTTTGCCGTTTGGTCGCTCTGCTGGGTTCGGTCATTAAGAGAACCAATCAACTCAGGGATTTTCCCTTTAATCCTTTCACCGTCGATCTCACTACCGGGAGCTTAACTCTCTTCCGACCTCCATCATTTGGAGATTCCGGTTTCATCGATACGACCGGTCTTTTGCCCTGTTTATCGAAGCATCGCGTAATCCAAGCTTTATGCGTGCGGGCTTTGATTATAATAGTATAGAGGATGCGCGAAAAGATTTTCTTGTAATATACATTTGAGGCTACAATTTTCTTTCTTACACCGAAAGAAAAAGTTGAATTATTTTTTTCACAATTTATTTATGATTAAAAAATTTATTAGTTGATTAAAAAAAATATTTTCACGAATCTATATTAAAATATTTTATCAAACTGAAATTTAGCAATAATAACAAAGCATATTACAGATACTATTTATTTTTTTATTGTTGAATCTAAATTGAAATTTAATTATTCAACTTCTGAAAATATATTTGAGTAAAAAGAAGATGGATCAGGGAGACCCAAAATTTTTTTATGTAATCTTTTTAGTTGAATTTTTTTCCTCACCGGATTCACATTGAGAAAGAGTTGCCAATTTTTCTTGGATAAGATGCCAAAATCAAACAATAACTCCGTAAGAAAAATGAATGCAAAGTCTGCTCGAATATTCTCAACTTCATCAATCACTATATTCCTTTTATCGGCAATGACCCGACTGAAAAGACTCCCGAAAATTCTTCCTCAGCGTGACGAGACAAGAAATTTTGAATAAATGGGTTGAATAACTCTCACAAATTCATTTCGACAGTTCTATTTGGTAACGTGAAATATTAAATTTTTTCTAATCAATGCCACTAAATTTTGCAATTTCGGCATAAACATTGATAAATTTTTAAACGCGAAAATGATGATTAACTCCAAAAGTGGATTTATATTAAAACCTAAAATATTCAGATGCCCTTAAAGTTGTAAATATTTTTCTAGGATAAAATTTTATTCGACATCCCTTATAAATTATAGTAAAGTTTATTCCTCTTTATCCTCTTCACTTACAGTATAACGAGCAAGCTCTGAATACAATTTAAAGATGAATGTTTTTCGTTTAATCGAGAGAAAGAAACCGAAAAATAATATGATAAAAAGAGGACATTAGTCGAGGTAACCGGGGATTCTTTCTCATCCAGCGATGGATTCTCACTGAATTGAAACGAGGTCAGCTTTTAGGGGTTCCAGAGTGTATAAGGAGGATGGTGCGGTGGTGAAGAGCTGAGAGGGTGATACCACAAATGGACGTTAGCGAGCTAAAACCCGCGGACGTTCATCAATCACCCCCTCGGCCTGGATCCATCAACAGCGTCATTTCCGCGCGTCTATAGGGGTGGTTCCAGCCCCCTATTGGCCAAACGCATGACGCTCTTCATCCCCACCACTAAAGTACACCATGACGTCCCCTCCAGTCGTCCTGCCCCTTACCCATGTCATTTTCTTCACGAGCGCCCTCACTAGAGTTCATGTGCCAACGCTTTCATCATCCCACAACGACCCAGAATACGAAGACGAGGGTTAAACCACCCTCTGCTAAGTTCCAGTCTCAAATTTCACCGGAAAAAGCGTTACTGCAAACATATACGAAATATAATAATCTCAGCTGTCTGAAACAATTCGTTTGCTCTCCTCGCAGGATGAACTTTCTCGTATTGCTCGTTATGCAAATATTTCTTCCTTAATGATACTTTGTTGGACAAAATTCTTCCACATGTAATGGAATTTCTCAAAGATACAGTATGAATTCAAACACAAAACAATCTACGTGTTGTACGTAATGAACAAGTTTTTGAAGTTTTCGAGAAAATTGATTGCCAATTTTATGTTTTGCGAGATACGATAATTTGCCCTTCTCATAAGATACGAGATTCATGATGAACTCATCCCCAAAGTGAGTAAAAGAATTTTTCTAGTAAAAAATTTCGAACTCTGTATCGAAAATCTCATATAAAGCGGAGGCTGATCTGGACCTCAAAATTTCCTATGCTTGGCTCATTCTTCAGATAAATTGATCAGTCTCTTAACCCCGAGCTAAGATGTACTCGAGAGTGCACCAATTTTATTCCAGTGAATTATCTTATTAAATAAGATGATAGAAAATAATTTTCTCAGTGTCAATTAAAAGTGCCAATGAACGAATTTTTGATGGTCCTTTTTAACGATATGACAAGTCGAGTTCATTGTACTCTTGTATGCCTGAAGCTGTCAGCTGTCTGAAACAATTCGTTTGCTCTCCTCGCAGGATGAACTTTCTCGTATTGCTCGTTATGCAAATATTTCTTCCTTAATGATACTTTGTTGGACAAAATTCTTCCACATGTAATGGAATTTCTCAAAGATACAGTATGAATTCAAACACAAAACAATCTACGTGTTGTACGTAATGAACAAGTTTTTGGAGTTTTCGAGAAAATTGATTGCCAATTTTATGTTTTGCGAGATACGATAATTTGCCCTTCTCATAAAATACGAGATTCATGATGACCTCAAAATTTCCTATGCTTGGCTCATTCTTCAGATAAATTCATCAGTCTCTTAATCCCGAGCTGAGATGTACTGGAGAGAGCACCAATTTTATTCCAGTGAATTATCTTATTAAATAAGATGATAGAAAATAATTTTCTCAGTGTCAATTAAAAGTGCCAATGAACGAATTTTTGATGGTCCTTTTTAGCGATATGACGAGTTCATTGTACTCTTGTATGCCTGTGTAAGGGATCGGATTACTAAAAAAAAAAAAAATGGAAAAAAAAAAGAACAAAGTGGAACTCGGAGTGTCAAGCAGATATACTGCATACGAGTCAACGGTGGAAAAAAAAAAAAAAAAACACGCCCCAAAAACCCGATAGGGGAGAATTACGAGGCGTCGAGCGACCAAGACCAGCTGCATAGACCGGAATCCTCTGTATCGATGCGATTGCGCTCTGCACTGGATAACTGAGAGAGGCGCATATAGAAGTTAGTCACGAGGAATGATCGTGTGGCAAATGTTCTATATGTGTTTATCTATATAGATATACACGTACAATCATGAAAGAGGATCGGTCAGGAACATATCGGGAAAGGACACGAAATGGCGATTTCCTCTCGCGTTCGTTCTACTGCGCTCTCTATCTGCGCTTCAATTTTAATCCGCGAATGTTTGCCCCACAACGCCTAGACGCATTATAGTTTATAGCCCGACCGAATTGATAACGGGGTTTGATGGGATTTTCACGACGGTACATCGCTGTATAAATGAACGATATTCGCTGATGCACCAAACTATATATATAATATGCGCACTCTTTTGCCACAATTTCCGTCAAATTTATAATACCCCCGGAAGCGTACATATAAGCAGATTATAGGATGCCAGGTGGGATTATAATGCACACAAAAATGTAGAAATAATTATTAAAAAAACAAAAAAATTGACAAAATTTTGTTGAATTGAATTTTTCAACAATTCCGCGAATTGATAATACATATTTAATAATCTGAGGTCATTCGATGTATTCATCATTTAAGGAACTGTCTTTAAATTTTTTTTTATAGAATTTTTTTTATGCTCTGTAATGAAGTTTGATAACGATCGATTGATCAAAATGATCGTTATCGTAATGTAATTATTATCTTTGCGTCATAATTATATTCTTTGGTATATTTATGAATCGTTGAAATAAAAGAAGATGGAAAAATCGAGCAATTGATCACTTTGAGAAATTAAAATCATTAGAAATCTTTAAGATGATATAGAGAAAAATTGTAATTTTCTATCATATAGAAACGTTTGTAGATTTTTTTTAAATCCTGTAACAGCTAGTTTGGAGCTTAAACAACGAAATAGTGAACGTATCAGTCTGATCACGAGAGTCACAAAGTCATCGTCCACTCACGTATGCCAAGTATATTAAGCTTCATGGACGATTAACTGGTCGAGTTACAATCAACAATGGTGTTACAAACGCTTTATACTCCCATGACCACTATATACGTATATATATATATATATATATATATATATATATATATATATATATATATATAGATGTGGTTTATTGTTTCGAGCATCACGTGTTGCGTGCTACATACGTGAGAGATGATCGAGAGTTTCGTGTTTCACATGTATAGAAGGATTAGATGGAGAATTTTTGCTGTTCTTAAATAACGTTGTAACGTTGCGAGATGATTATAGAAAATAATATGTTTGCATGAGGAAGTTTCTTTACGGAGAAATCACTTTTAAATTACTTATTTCATCCTTCAATTATACGGTCGTAGAGGAAAGTTCGGTTTACCATTATCGAATAAGGACAAACAATAAATTCCCTTAACAACAAAACAACTTACAAAATTCCCTTTACAACAAAAAAACTTACAAAATTCCCTTGAAAACAAAATAACTTTCAGAATTCTCTTGAAAAGAAATTAACTTACAAAGTTATCTGATGCATTAACCCTATAGTTTTATCGTGAACGAATTCCTGTTTGCATGAGGAAGTTTCCTTACGGAGAAATCACTTTTAAATTACTTATTTCATCCTTCAATTATACGGTCGTAGAGGAAAGTTCGGTTTACCATTATCGAATAAGGACAAACACAAAATTCCCTTAACAACAAAACAACTTACAAAATTCCCTTAACAACAAAACAACTTACAAAATTCCCTTAACAACAAAAAAAACTTAGAAAATTTCCTTGAAAACAAAAAAAACTTACAAAATTCCCTTGAAAAGAAATTAACTTACAAAGTTATCTGATGCATTAACCCTATAGTTTTATCAACAACAAAACAACAAAACAACTTACAAAATTCCCTTAACAACAAAACAACTTACAAAATTCCCTTGAAAACAAAATAACTTTCAGAATTCTCTTGAAAAGAAATTAACTTACAAAGTTATCTGATGCATTAACCCTATAGTTTTATCGTGAACGAATTCCTGTTTGCATGAGGAAGTTTCTTTACGGAGAAATCACTTTTAAATTACTTATTTCATCCTTCAATTATACGTTCGTAGAGGAAAGTTCGGTTTACCATTATCGAATAAGGACAAACACTAAATTCCCTTAACAACAACACAACTTACAAAATTCCCTTAACAACAAAACAACTTACAAAATTCCCTTAACAACAAAAAAAACTTAGAAAATTTCCTTGAAAACAAAAAAAACTTACAAAATTCCCTTGAAAAGAAATTAACTTACAAAGTTATCTGATGCATTAACCCTATAGTTTTATCAACAACAAAACAACAAAACAACTTACAAAATTCCCTTAACAACAAAACAACTTACAAAATTCCCTTAACAACAAAACAACTTACAAAATTCCCTTGAAAACAAAATAACTTTCAGAATTCTCTTGAAAAGAAATTAACTTACAAAGTTATCTGATGCATTAACCCTATAGTTTTATCGTGAACGAATTCCTGTTTGCATGAGGAAGTTTCTTTACAGAGAAATCACTTTTAAATTACTTATTTCATCCTTCAATTATACGTTCGTAGAGGAAAGTTCGGTTTACCATTATCGAATAAGGACAAACACTAAATTCCCTTAACAACAACACAACTTACAAAATTCCCTTAACAACAAAACAACTTACAAAATTCCCTTAACAACAAAATAACTTTCAGAATTCTCTTGAAAACAAATTAACTTACAAAGTTATCTGATGCATTAACGTTATAGTTTTATCGTGAAAATAAAATGATACGATTGAGTCATGAATCTTGTATTCTGATGGAATGATTGAAAAACCAAATTTTTTCGATTTTAAAAGATCGTGAACAAATTCGGAGTTGGGCTCGAGTAGAATGTGTGCGACCCTGCGACACGCTGCGTAGTAATATAGTATGTATATGACGTCAGTCAGCCTGTCCCACAGCTGGTTTGGCAATCAGCTGGACCGAGAATGAAGAGTCTCAAGATTTAATGAACGATATTCCCTCGGCCCATGTGTGTGTGTGTCTTGTTTGTTTCGCACATAAACTCTTCTATGAATAACAGAAATTTATTTTTTAATCAAAAAGGAAATTCTCCGTCTATCTTTAATTTCAATGAGGACGTAAAAATAATTTACACGTTTCTTTTCGTCCTAACATTTCTATAATCGTTAATTTCTTCATTTGAATGGATCAACGTTGATGCCACTTGCCCTTATGGCAGTTGAAAATTATCATTGATACTCGCGCTTAATTCAAATGTCCATCTCAATGAATACATTATAACCTTGTAATTGACCAGAGGCGACTGTCTGTTTTCTCATGGATGCGCTTGACCGATCTTGTCTAATAAAATGAGGTTCTCAGACGATATTTTTAAGTATAAAATTAAAGACAATTTTTTTTTTTTTGAGCTCCACGTCGAGAAAAAGTGCGAGTATTCGATATAATTAAATGTTATTTGAGTCAAACAGAATTTATTTAATTTGAATACGATATTTTTGGCAATGTTTTAAATTGTGCGATTGACGATCGGATTAATTTAATTTTAAATCGGGTCATATTTATACGATTAATATTTTTTTTTTACTTTGAATGTGAATGCATTGATGTGAGAAAAAATTATTTATCTTCATGAACCTCAGGGAATTGCAACGAGAGGCAAAATTCTTTTTTCCTTTTATATTAGCTTTTTTTTTTTTTATCACCGATCGTTCGCTTTGGACGATTTGTATTCATCGTGTGCTCGAGTGTGGCCAGCCAATGCACAGATTTGTGCTGACTCTCATTCTGGCAAAGGCAAACTGAAGGAAGCCACAGGCCCAGTTGCCGAAAGATATGCAGCCGACAAGGCTGAGCATATGAGAGTGCGCTGATTCGAGAAGGATGAGCGTAAGAGCATTCTGACTTCTCTTCTAAATTTAGACTCAACTCGCCTCGCCCGTGGCCCATAAGACACTTCCGCTTACTTTAGCGAAAGGACCGCTCCGGGCGTGCACCCTCTGATGCAGAGATGGGGAAATGAACCCAGAGAGAACGGGACAGATAGAGAGAGAGAGAGAGAGAGAGAGAAAGCGAGAGAAAGAAAATGTTATTCTTCCACGACTTTAACTGTTAAAGACCTTTGTGTAACTCGAGTTTAAAAGTCAAATAAACCCTGAAAATAAAGAGTATGAATGCACTTTAGCACTTTTTTTAAAAATGTTTATCAAAATACGTTGAAAAAAACGGGATAAGTTAAAAATTGTGAATACTAAATTGAATTTTTTACATTTGCCAAAATATCAAATCTCCTTTGTATCAAAGGATTCATAATTTTTTTAATCAGCAGAAAAATACAAATTTCTCTCATCTACGATACTTTGAGAATTAGCATAAACGTGAATTGTGATAAAATAATTATGGACGTACTTGGTATATGTAAATAATTTAAAATTGTCTCAAAGTCGAGCACCTGCAGTATTTAAATCAGAGGCCTTCTGTATCATAGCTGTACCGTTTAGACTGAAATTGCTGCCACGAGAAGATATGAATGCAGGCGTGTCTTGTGACTGCAGCAATTAATGCCGAGCTACAGAAAGATGGACAAGGTATAACAAGAGAGAGATAGGGGGAGAGAGAGAGAGAGAGAGGGAGAGAGAGAGCATGAGGGTTTCCTTGGTTATTTTTAATTTGCATGACGCTCGGTAATTTAAAATCTCACGGCAAAAACTTTACAACTTTTGGACTCTAATCGTGCCTGGTTGCTGCTGCACTCTGGCACGAGATAGCGGCTAAATGTCAAAAGAAGACGTAGATAAAGAGGCAGAAAGATTAGGGGACTGTTGGTAGAAATGAGCCACTAATATATATATAATAAATTAACTTAACTAAAATAATAAAAATCTGAGCAACCCCCATATCACTTTGCAT
Source organism: Dyspetes luteomarginatus (assembly GCA_963669185.1). Classification (NCBI taxonomy): domain Eukaryota; kingdom Metazoa; phylum Arthropoda; class Insecta; order Hymenoptera; family Ichneumonidae; genus Dyspetes; species Dyspetes luteomarginatus. The sequence continues at coordinate 25,400,562 of OY769905.1, forward strand.
CTTTGCCAAACTTTTTCCCACAAGAAAAATATTTTAACAATTTTCCATCGCACGATTTATGCAGAAAAATTATTGCGATAAAAAAAAGTGTCGAGCAGGAAAATTTGTATAATTGCCTGTAATTGAGGATATTTTGGATTTCTGCAGTAGATAAAAATGAAAATAGAAAAATCGACAAGAACTCGAATAGAAAATAATTGAACCAATTAATTTTTACGTAAGACAATTTACGAGTATAACGTGGATTATTTGTAAAATGCACATTTGGAGCTTTATAACACTGATTGAAAATATTCATGCACTTGGATCGTGATTTTTATAGGTATACTTTTTTTTTTGCACTCGGCAATGAATGTCGAACGGAGAGTGCAGGTAGTTGGAGTACGCGTGCACTTTCCACAAATGCACTCGGCACTACGTTGCAATATCTCACGGTACTTTTCGTTTCTAGATCGCAATATACATATATATATATATGTACATATTTTGTTGATTTTGCAAACGTTCCTATAGACCGAAATGAAACTGTGGTTGGCCGACTGTTTTTTTTTTGGCTTAAATCAACTTTGACGAGTTTGCGCCGTGGACCGAGTAAGCCTTGCTAAAACGTACATAAATGGAATTTAAAACAAAGAAAGATTGCTTTCAAAATCGATGAAATTTTGTTTTTTTTTATTTTATTTTTTTAAGGCAATTCCACAAAAATTGGAATACCAATAGAGTCGAGATAGTCAGTTAATTTTTTAAGAAATCAGCCAGAATGACTTTTTTTTACAATTTTCTCAATTTAAAAATATGAAAATATTGGAAAAAAAAAGCGATCAAAATCCATGAGCAGTCTGAATTACAAACAAAACGAGACGATATGCGGAAAATTGATGGCAAATATTTGCTGAATAAATGATTGGAGCCGTAAGTAAAGTGTAACGTGACCGGAAATGAATTTTACGGATAATACTTTTAGTACGTGAATTATATGTATATATATATATATATATAGAAGCGAGCAACTGCAAAGTCGTTCGTCCGTGGGCAAAACTCACGATTGCACTTTATACATATTTGGCTCCAGGGTTTATATCTCTTCGTACTTTGTGCATACTCGGATATGCTACTATTATTTTTTCTCTCTCGCTCCTCTTCTTTCACGATGAAACACAAAGAGACTGTAAAATCTGTGCCGTATAACACAAATTTTACAGTCTCTTTGTATATTTTCCTTTACGAGACGAATGCGCATACACATTTTCCAACATTCTAGGCCTGTTTGTTTCTTTTTTTTTTTATTCTCCACAGAAAACAAAAAATATTAATGGACAAGATAAGTCCATATTGAGAAGAAAGCTTTACAATTAAAATGACATCAAATTATACGATCAATTCATTCAGTTATTATCGTCTACTTGATGCCCTTTCAATTAAAAAAAAAAAACGAACGAAATTTTTTAGAAATATTCGTAAACTTTCGTTACAGAAATCATTCTTGTGGGTATGAGCTCGATGGGCAATCAAAGAAAATTAATTATTTCCATTGAAGGATTTTTAATTGTACTCTGCTAAATTCTCATCCGTCTAATAATTTGTGAGAATTTTTTTAATTGTCAAATTGTTCCATTGAGATTCAATGGAAAAAAATATAATGAAAAACGAATTATTAAGTTTTTAAGAACGAATTGACTATTTGTCTCGAGTAAACGTCATTCTTGCCGATGTTCTCACGCGTTCATCACAAAAATCGTGCGTAAGACGAACCATTTTGCCAAGAGCCGTCTCTTCTTCCTCATTTTTGCATTTTTTGTCGTCATTCTCATGTCCCGCTAATCCAATACGCCTTTCACGAGCTGCCAGTATACTTCCCGCATTCCCTCATATGTCGTATCTATAGCTCATACACCATAGTGCACATATGAATGTACAAATAAGCACACTGAAGGCCTCAAGCACGGGTTTACCGCAACATTCACATTTTATTTTTTATTTATATTATTATTATTATTATTATTATTATTATTATTATTATTATTATTATTATTATTATTATTATTATTCATTCCGAGTCCTCCCTACACTCGTCTGTGCACACAGCACAATTTTCGTCCATACCTCTCGCTTTACACTTCCTTCCCTCAAACGGGAAATACGAAAATATATAAATAAGGACCTCCACTTTGAGTCCACTTCTCGCTCAACGCACAAGCTTTTTTTTTCGCTCGAGTTTTTCGCCAAGTTTCAACCTCCCATGATGCTTTCCACGTCCAAAAAGGTCACCTGACAATTTTCACTCCGAAATCCTTATATTTGCAAAAAAAAAAAAAAAAAAAAAAAAAAAAAAAAAAAAAAAAAAAAAAAAAAACGTTGAAAATGAAAAAAGAAAACGCGGTAGAAAAAAAAAAATTGCACAAAAGAAATGCCAAAAAAATATATGCTCTTCGTCTCTGGTACGTTTTTCTTGAACTCGCGAAATTTTACAAAGCACTTCGTCAAGAGCCTTTCACGACCTTTTCTCTCGACCTGGTGAAATTTTCAAAGCGTAAAAAGTCCCCACCTCTTGTAGCCTCGCTTTTGTCGTATTTTGTATTATTTCTTCTTTTTTTTTTTTTTTTTGCTTCCTTCATTATATTATAGTACTTGGTGTCAAGATCCATCGTATAATTTTTATTCAATCGTTTTTATATCTCATATCTCTTCTCAAATAATTATTAATAATTATTTTCAATTATAACGAGGTATCGTAGTCGTTGAAAAAAAAAAAAAAATGGAGAATAAAATAATTTGGGGATATCGAACATTATTTTTTCCAACCCTTATTAAGCTTTATTGACAGCATTACGTATTTTCTTCTATGTAGAAAAATATTTTTCCCCCACGACTTGGTATTTAAAAGAGGACCATTGAAACCCATAATATGTAATGGGCACATAGAATGATTTATGAGGGGCGTAAACGTCTGCTGAGATAGCGGCCGATTGATCTTCGCATTAAGCTACAAATTAAAAGCATGTATAATATATTAGGGATACACGGTTGTTGTGGATTTTTTTTTTTTTTTTTTAATGCTTTACCATTGATAAGGGTATATCAGGACCTTCGATAAACGAGATACACACAAAATGATTAATTCATTTCCAGTTGTCAGACAAATTTTTAAATAAAATCATAATCTCGAGGTAAAGTTCAAATTTTCCTAACGATATTTTCTCAATTATTTCCGGCTAAGCAATAAATTTTGGATTGGTCGAAATGTCGTTGGTCAATCATCGAAATGTTGACCTTTCACAACTATTTTCAAAAATCGAAATTTAATTATTATTCATGAAAAAAAACGAAAATCACACAGACTATGTAGATATTTTGGCCTATCACGCATACTATGGGTCAAGTCGGAGACCATCGTAATAATTGATGAACTCGCATTCGAGCAGCGAGAAGTACCCGATTATAAAAATTAAAGTTCATTTTCATGCGATTAAACAATAGAATATTGCATTGAAAAATAGCGTTGTGTGCAATTACCGATCATCGCACAGACTAAATGAAAAAAAAATCCCCAAATTGAGAAAACATCGCGAAAATTTAATCGCGAGATTGAAAAGAATTAATGTCAGCATGGTTCAATGATAAAAATATTTTGAATATCAATTTTAACATTTTTTTCGAGAGAAAATAAGAGATCCAGGGGAGTGAGATATAAAAGACAAGAATTAAAAAAATATATATATATATAATCTCGAGACAAATCCAAGAAATCAGGACGAATTTGATCAGAATACATAAATTGCCATTTTCTTGTGAAGGTCCTCTATAAATTAACGTTAATGAAAAAGTCAACCGATAGACGATTAAGAAATTGTAAAAATCTGAGACCCATTTATTGTTTGCTGAGTATGTATATATGGAGGCTAAAATTGACTGGATGGATAATCGAGAGATGATAAACTCGATCAGCAAATACTCGCGCTCAGATGAATTAGCGACTCGATAATTCGCTGGAATGACAATAATAACGTTACTTGTCATATCAATGTAAATTGCCACCAAAACGCTCAGGCATTCTCGCTGAGGATATCAGTATATCGGTGCAACTCGTGGTACTTCGTTCGAAATAACGTAACGTTCTATTTTCGTTCACAGGATTATTTACATTTCGTGTATTTCAAATATAAATTTGTGGAGTAACATCTCTGTCTCGAGATGGCTCGAGAGTAAAAATGTTCAGGCTGTCCCAATATCCACACATGCAAATTGTACGTTTACCGTGTAATCTATACGTAACTGGGCATTCCATGTCACGTAAACCACTCAAGAAATAACAATTTTTACAGTGACTTTTTTTTTTACATTTTTTTTCAATATTCCACTCTGAAAGATGCTGTAACTTTTGAACGATTTTGAATTTCATTATATAAATTTGAATAACATTTTTTTCACATGCAAAGTAAAAGAAAAAAAGTTATCGCTGATAAAGAGTTAACCCTCCTCCGAAAATCAAGTTATGAATTCTTTTTCGTCATAACTTTTAAACGGCTCGAAGTTTTATAATACAATTTTGAGCAAAGTTTATTTTTTTTAGTTGCTAAATCGCGAAAAATCGACAAATACGAAAATTCCACGATCGGCTACAGGATGGGCTTGAATTTTAGAATCATATCGTTTGATTTTTCGGAATTTGTTGAAATATTTATATATATATAGAATTATTTTTAGTGGCTGATGTGAAAAGAAATACTCCGTATGCATATAGACAGATAAATCGTTATGGCTGTCGTAAAACTTTTGCTATGACGTCGGTATGTATGCGTTAACGATGTTTTGCACCGAGAGTCGTCATACGTTGCATTATGTAACGGTCGGCCGTCACAAAACATATACACACTTGAGCGACGTGTATATTAATAAATATATATATATATACGCCTGTGGTTTCTTGAACAACGCGAAGCCGCTTCAGAGTGCAGAATGTAGCTAGAGTTTTACCCATAGCTGGTGTTCTTCCGTAGTTGGTGGCAACGTCGGAACTAGCGAACGTTAATAATTGCGACGATTAACCTTGGACAGTGATTAAAGCATCCTTCGTGGGGCCGTTAAGGCAGCTCATTTGTTGCTACAACACGTTCATAATCCTCTTTTCCTATTTAAAACTATATATATATATGTATAAACATTATTGTTGATGCCCAAAATGGGTTAGGGAATTCCATTTGTTGCAAAGATTGCATGTATATACGAAAATAAATCTTTTATTGAATGGGACAAAGTTCCTTAAACGATAGAAAGGGTTAATTTTCATCCCTCATCCCCTTATTGATCGTAAAGATTTAAATTATCGTCGTTAGGGCGTCTTCGAGGAGGATGGTTGCGTTGATGATACTCTAACTGTTTATATGCTGTACTAGAGAAGTTTGAATATGACCAACAATATATATGAAAATATGTACATGTATATACACAGTTCGCGATGAACGAGGAATTAGAATGGAGGATTTCTAGGGTATGCGAAAGTGGCAATTTACCGAGGCACCTTAATCATTACGCTGGGTGATTCTTGGCAGTGATCTTTCCTTTATGGGTCTTAATCTCCAGAGTTAAGTACGTCGAGTGTTCCATTTCGTTTAATCCTGCATACTGATTAAAGCACGCGCCCAACCTCGTTACCATTTTCCCATCGTGAATATATGGTTAACGTATATATAGAACTTTTGCGATGATCCCACAGCCAATTTGGTGGGTTACGGACACTCGTTTTGGACAATAAACTCTCCTTCGGTTTTCCGGAGTTACGCCAACGGTACATTGTGGGCTTTTCGAAGGGTTTATTCTATATATATATATTATATACATGCACGGTTAGTTGGGCTAACTTACGACCCTAACGCCCCTCGACGTTCCTCATCGTTCAATGACCTCGTCTGAAAATTGCACTTCGTATAAACATGAAGCACATCATGGATTCTCACCATTTGCGTAACGATTTTGATCAGTCGATTTGTACTTCATTTCATATCCTATTTTGATTCATTTCAGGGTAATATTTGACGTCATTTATTACAGATCAATGTAACTAGGTAGTCAGATTAATTAATGTTTGAGGTAAACCAGTGACGTTTTCATTTTATACAAAAATGATGTTGCACAGAAGCTCTTTATGTCTGCGATGATGCGTCAACTTTTCTTCTTTACTGGTTGACTATATCAGTAGAATTACTCGAAGGGTTTGTCATGCATGCGCAGGGTGTTGAAAGCTTTGAGTAGGGATTTTGCGTTATGAACGAGAACTTTTAGTGACCCCAATCCTCTCTACGATGTGGCTCCGTCTAGGAATACAATTGTTTGATGGATTTTGTCAACGACTATTTCCGACAGGGAACATCTAACTAAGCTAAGTGACCGAAGAGCATTGAACATTTGCTGTTCCATATATCTTAATATCTAAGTAGTATTAGAATTGGTGACTGGTAGTATTTTTGGATTTTGAACGTTTGGATGACATTACGATTTATTTTATATTCCATCAGTCGAATTCCACCTTCCAAAAAATTACATGGGGTCTCAATTATAATAGATATTCAGCCTCGATTATGATCGACTCTCCAAAATGGATTTACTATAACCCAAAATTAGCTTAAAAAGCATCTAATTTTGGTTTATAGTAAATCCATTTTGGGCAGTTTTCACTGCTAGCTTGACGAGGGTCGATCATATGAAAAATCAAATAATTTTTTTTCACCTTATGTGGGTTCAAACAAGCAGGCTAACCCAATCAATCTACTTCACGTCGATTCATTGATCGAGTGCGATGAAACTTGCTTGGTAACGAAGCAAACCAAACTAAGCCAACTATAACTTGGCTCTTGGGTTGTAAGTTTGTCAACGACTCTTCCGACAGGGAATATGTAACTGAGCTAAGTGCCCAAAGAGCATTGAACATTTTCTGCCCTATATATCTTAATATCTAAGTAATATTAGAATTGGTGACTGGTAGAATTTTTGGATTTTGAACGTTTGGATGACATTACGATTTATTTTATATTCCATCAGTCGAATTCCACCTTCCAAAAAATTACATGGGGTCTCAATTATAATAGATATTCAGCCTCGATTGTGATCGACTCTCCAAAATGGATTTACTATAACCCAAAATTAGCCTAAAAAGCATCTAAATTTGGTTTATAGTAAATCCATTTTGGGCAGTTTTCACTGCTAGCTTGACGAGGGTCGATCATATGAAAAATCAAATAATTTTTTTTCACCTTATGTGGGTTCAAGCAAGCAGGCTAACCCAATCAATCTATTCCACTTCGATTCATTGATCGAGTGCGATGAAACTTGCTTGGTAACGAAGCGGATCGAAGTAAGCCAACTATAACTTGGCTCTTGGGTTATAAGTTTGTCAACGACTCTTCCGACAGGGAATATGTAACTGAGCTAAGTGCCCAAAGAGCATTGAACATTTTCTGCCCTATATATCTTAATATTTAAGTAATATTAGAATTGGTGACTGGTAGAATTTTTGGATTTTGAACGTTTGGATGACATTACGATTTATTTTATATTCCATCAGTCGAATTCCACCTTCCATAAAATTACATGGGGTCTCAATTATAATAGATATTCACCCTCGATTATGATCGACTCTCCAAAATGGATTTACTATAACCCAAAATTAGCCTAAAAGGCATCTAATTTTGGTTTATAGTAAATCCATTTTGGGCAGTTTTCACTGCCAGCTTGACAAGGGTCGATCATATGAAAAATCAACTATTTTTTTTTCACTCTATGTGCGTTCAAGCAAGCAGGCTAACCCAATCAATCTACTTCACTTCGATTCATTGATCGAGTGCGATGAAACTTGCTTGGTAACGAAGCGGATCGAAGTAAGCCAACTATAACTTAGCTTTCGGGTTTTGATCAATAAAGTGTAATAGAAGATGGGATGTATGAAGGGGCCAGAAGATTTCGTGTAATAATGGAACGAGCCCGAACGAGCCTAACGTGGCTCACGGGCTTGTATTGGCTGAAGCCATTGAGTCAGAGCACACGCGTGTTCTGCGATCGGGCTGGCGCGGGCTCTCGAGGCTTTCCGGGTGTTTCGGGGCTATTGGATGTATGAGGTCCCTCGCGACCCTACATGCCTCGTCGCACTCCAGTCTGGCGCAAATGTCTGGGGCTCCTCGAAATTATTATATGGACTGCGCTCGAAACGAAGGGGGATTCCTCGAGGCGAATAAACGCAACGCCGATAAAGGGCCGTCGCCCCATACCGCACACGCTCGGAGTATACGTTCACAATGATGAAAAAAATAGCTTCGGGAATTACGAACATGCAATAAAAATCGGCTGGTGTCGATTTTTACCGTCACAAATTTACTAATTTCTTTTTTGGCGTCTAAATCAACGCATTTATAATGTTTTTCAGGGTTAATTTTTCGATCGTCGACTATGATACTTTTGGCTTTAAATATTTCGAGTTTTTTTTTCTCAATTTCTCAATTTTAGTTCACACTGTGAATCGTTTTCCTTGACGCTCGCGATGCTCCCAACTTCCACTCTCGTCAGCGTGCAATACTTATATATGCCCTGGCTGATGGGACGAGGGGAGGAGTGAATCATTTTTTTTTACCCTTCATGGCGGCTGTACACGCGGTACGTGACACTCGTGCACGCTTCGTCAAGCTTTTGCACGCACCCTGAGAGACTTTCGTCTGTACACAACGTCGAGATTTCAATACTCTGTCTCTGTCCGACAAACCGGAAACGAAAGCTTCATTGTTACCATTAATCCACCGTTATTCTTCAATAATTTTTACGTACACATCGTAATTCAGTCCCCCAATTTGCATTTGTCAATTCTGCACCCATCAGATACTGAAAATCCTTGCATTGCCAAGTTTGCAATCATATATATACATATGTATAATCATAATTATAATTATGATTATAATTATATATATATATATATATATATATATATATATATATATATATATAATTGCAAAAGTGACATGCGTCTGTGCTGGGAATTTTTCTCATATTCGTATTCAGCACTAGAATCGATGAACGATTTAATTCTTTCTGTTTCATTCCATAAAAATGAGACTCAGTTCTGATTTTCCATAATAAAAAATAAAAAAAACTTGAGTAAAAAGGACGCGTATGAGTCAAAGGGTGATTAACGGACAAAAATTAATTATAATTCGAAAAAAATGTTACTCCTCAGAGTATCATAGTCGGTCCAGAATTTTCAATACTCTGTCTCTGTCCGACAAACCGGAAACGAAAGCTTCATTGTTACCATTAATCCACCGTTATTCTTCAATAATTTTTACGTACACATCGTAATTCAGCCCCCCAATTTGCATTTGTCAATTCTGCACCCATCAGATACTGACAATCCTTGCATTGCCACGTTTGCAATCATATATATACATATGTATAATTATAATTATAATTATGATTATATATAATTGCAAAAGTGACATATGCGTCTGTGCTGGGAATTTTTCTCATATTCGTATTCAGCACTAGAATCGATGAACGATTTAATTCTTTCTGTTTCATTCCATAAAAATGAGACTCAGTTCTGATTTTCCATAATAAAAAATAAAAAAAACTTGAGCAAAAAGGACGCGTATGAGTCAAAGGGTGATTAACGGACAAAAATTAATTATAATTCGAAAAAAATGTTACTCCTCAGAGTATCATAGTCGGTCCAGAATTTTTATTGTACTAGTAACAATAAGTTTTACTAATCGCGAATAAAAGATGACCTTTAATTTCTCGCCCACTGATGTGGATAATTCTTCATTAGTCAGTAACAGGTCTGTGAGTATAAATAAATTCTATCGCGAGGATAAGGCAACTTCTCAAGGCACATAAGACGAAGCATTATAAACTGGCAATCGATTAAATTCATCCGAGAATTCCAAGTTATTGAAAGTTATAGAAAATTGTTGATTGAGCGTCTTTCACGGTAACTAGCGCCAGGCTTTACAGTGTATTTGTATCTGAATGTGTGCGTGTGTGTGTGTGTGTCAGGATATTCACGGAGAGTTCATCATCACATTCGTTATACTCGCGGCTGCGTTTATCGCCACCGCGTGCTCTCTCGGGTGGTAATTTCTCGCGTGCTCATGTATAAACGCAAAAGTGTGTCTTCTCGCGAGCTCGAGAAGCAGACAGCCTTGAGCGGTATTATCAGGTTGCACCTCGTCGACTCGTTGTCGACGTCTTTTTAGGACTAAGCATCGTTGTGAGCTGCTCATCGGATATTGTGCGCTTTTGCATGCACTTCTCGATTATAATTTCCTAAATGAAACACGATAATGCAGTCACACGATCAACGCAGGTATGTAATTATAGACGAGCAAAATTATAGCTCGGGCTCGGATTAATGCGAATTTTACATTTTCCTGTATTTTTTTTTTTTTTTTTTTTTTTATGGCATCCTCGCGAATTTTCAGCATAATCTCGTAACTCTAATTCGTAATCGGTGGAGGAGTAAATCCAATAAAAGATGATATATATTGTGTAGGGCAATATACTCGAAAATTTATATCTGTGCTAGTTTTTGGAAAAATTCATTACTTTTATTTTCATGTAATATATGATATAGATATATATAAACTCGATATAAGTTTGAGTTAGGCTTTAGAATTATCGATTAATCGATTCACTGGAAAATGCGGAAAGTGTACAAATTGTCAATCGCGATTTGCCATAATGTCAGAAATGTCGATGTAATATCTCAACGGTGTATAACCAAAGTTATTAATTTTTTATGAACACGTAGCGTCGCGACGCTATGGTCTCTTTTCCATTTCTCCCAGTGTGCATGATACAGTGATTTACCAAAGCGCAGAATTTACTCTGGCTATAATCGTACATTATCAAATAAGATAATAACGTGTAAAGGAGAGCACGTACCTTCCTGCCTATATATATATATATATATATATATATATATATATATGTATGTATCTCGGTAAACCAACTTTCAGTATTTCCATTATCCGAGCTGCACTGGCTCTTCCGTGCAAACATCAATGCACAGTAAACATATAACTATGTGCAACTGATGCAATCGAATACCCGATATATATAGCCTTATCAATGAATTATATACTAGGTACGTGTGGGGGCGTTTGAGAAATTCTCGTTAGTTTAAATTTTTCCTCGTGATAAGGTAAAATACATATAAGTTATGCTTCAGCGAGAGGCTAATTTTTCATTATGTACAATATTTCCGATTGTTCACAATGAATTTGTTTATTTACCAAGAACGTAATTGCAACAGATTTTTTAAATAGTATTTATTTCTTAATATAATTCGTTTGTGTTCAAGTAATTTTGCTATATTTTGTGAAGATGCGATTATTTTCTATCTGTGTTTATTCTGGCAATGACATTCATTAAAAAATTTGCTGCTACAGGAATTTGAATATTCCTGTAAGAATTTTTTAAAATATTCTACTTGTGTATCAGGTGAAAGTTTTTCAACAATCATGTATTCCTTTGCGACTTGTTTGTAGCGAGTAAAATATATAAAGATAAATTCGAAATGATAAGGCTTGTTGACTTAATGACTGATATGAGCACGTTTCACGTCACACGATTTTACGTCAGTGCTGCTCGCATGCAATTTAATTATGCTGACTTGAGCACTATAATTGGTAATTTAAGCAAAAAAGAAATTATAGGAAATTTAGAATATCGATTTTAAGTATGCCTTTGTCATGAGCAAGCAATCATTTTGTACCGCAAATGTATTTAAATGTCAAACCAATGAGAAAAATTCTACCAATAGACTTTGGTTGTTTTTGTGAAATAGAAACACTCTGAGGATATAAGATAAAACAATATTAAAAAATAAGGATTTGCCCAAAGATTGTCAGCTGCAGCGAGAATCAAGTTTCTTTGACGTTGCAACGCGATGACAAAACAAAAGCGAGACACAATCCTTACTCTTCATATAATAACGCTACGCAGATTCAAGCGGAGTTTGCATCATACTTTTCCATACCAATGCACTTATTATGCATCGTAAGCAAAACATTATATGTTTAATAAATCGTGCTCCAAATACAATGTGAATAAAAATGTCTCGCAAAATAAATTTTCATTGATGCAACTTCGCTCCTTCAGATCTAGGGTAAACCCACCACCACTAAATGAACGCTTAGGACTCAGCTCCTGCAGTCAATGAATACCAGTATTAAAATACCCATATATAGATGTACTCTGCGTGCAAGTCTTTATTTACTCGGGTCCATTTATTTACTATTAAGTTTACCTTATACAAAATAATCCAAAATGAAAATTCCTCAAGAGTTTAACTTTTATATTAGTTTTTCATGCTAGGCCAATATTGGGAATAACCTGCACACTTTCAACAAAGATAAGATCTGTATGATTTGAAGGCTCATACTTTTCGATACCAAGCACTTATTATGCATCGTAAGCAAAACATATTGTATGTTTAATAAATCGTGCTCCAAATACAATGTGAATAAAAATGTCTCGCAAAATAAATTTTCATTGATGCAACTTCGCTCCTTCAGATCTAGGGTAAACCCACCACCACTAAATGAACGCTTAGGACTCAGCTCCTGCAGTCAATGAATACCAGTTTTAAAATACCCATATATAGATATACTCTGCGTGCAAGTCTTTATTTACTCGGGTCCATTTATTTACTATTAAGTTTACCTTATACAAAATAATCCAAAATGAAAATTCCTCAAGAGTTTAACTTTTATATTAGTTTTTCATGCTAGGCCAATATTGGGAATAACCTGCACACTTTCAACAAAGATCAGATCTGTACGATTTGAAGGCTCATACTTTTCGATACCAAGCACTTATTATGCATCGTAAGCAAAACATATTGTATGTTTAATAAATCGTGCTCCAAATACAATGTGAATAAAAATGTCTCGCAAAATAAATTTTCATTAATGCAACTTCGGTCCTTCAGATCTAGGGTAAACCCACCACCACTAAATGAACGCTTAGGACTCAGCCCCTGCAGTCAATGAATACCAGTATTAAAATACCCATATATAGATATACTCTGCGTGCAAGTCTTTATTTACTCGGGTCCATTTATTTACTATTAAGTTTACCTTATACAAAATAATCCAAAATGAAAATTCATCAATAATTTAACTTGTTGGGAATAACCTGCACACTTTCAACAAAGATAAGAAAATCTGTATGATTTGAAGACTGATGTCACCCTGATAAGGCATTCAAGTCTGCTTTCATCTAGCATACGCTGAAACGAAAAGTCATAATAATCCTTCCAGAATGTCGTACATAATTGCTAATACTTAATTCACCTGTGCAAAAGATACTTTTTAAATTCGTTGGAAAAAATATATACTTTTGGGCCTTGAATGGGTTAAATAAAACAAGTAATCTCATGCTGACGAAATTTAAGAAAATAAAACATGATCGATCTTGAAAATTCATTAGGTCAGAGCTCAAAAAAAAAAATGAATTGCCTGACATGTGATAGAGTAATGATTTCGATTGGGTGTCTGAGAGATGACAAGGTGGGTAATAAGTAGGTGGGCAGACTCTCCATACGTCATAACACGCATCGACGTTTGGATGTGATGTAACTTGTGCGTGTCATCGTCACGACTTTGTATTATGGCTCGCGCGTGTTTTGAGTCATCGCATTTTAATGTTCGCGCCGTGGAATACTCGCGCTTTCCGTGAGCCCCGTTTTAGTTTTAGTTAGAGAGAGAATGAGAGAGAGAGACATACAGTGAGAGAAAGAAAGAGGGAGAGAGAGAGAGAGAGAGAGACCGCATGACAGAGACACCAGCGTTTGCACGTGCGCTTGCGTACACCCGGTATACAGTATGATAGGATACAGTACGATTCCTGTGAGCGCTCAGCAACACTATGCGCAAGTCTCACAATCAAACATATATATATGAGGGCTACGCAGGCCAAACACGCAAAGAATAGATATAGGTACACGTGCCCGATGTATCCCGTGCATGCCCCGATATACGACACACATGCGTAACAGTGTCTCCTTCCTTTATTTTTTTATTTTATTTTTTTATCATCCAACGCTCGGAACTCGTACGTACTGACTCCCTTCCGCTCTGTTCGCCACGCTGACCCCACCGACTTTGCCCACGACCACCGCTGATTCAAACCCGTCTCTTTATTCCATCGTGCCCTAAGTACTGAATAAAATGCCTCTGGTTTAAAATAAGAACATTTCTTTCAAGTATAAACATTTCAATCCGGTGTGATATCCGCGTCAATGGAACGATAATCGATCGTCTTAAAAATGTCCCTCGATTGAGTCACTCGTTGACTAAGAGGAGACTTTGAAAGTCCATAACGTAAGTGGAAAATCTTGTGATTGATCACAAGATCCATCTATTAAACAAGTTTCGTATAGTTTTTATACGTATGCGCTGCTGAATCCTCGGGATATTGTTGAAGAAGTAAAAAAAAAATGTTTTTTTTTAAACGTTCAAAGTCTTCTTATAAAATAAGGGATGAAAACGATTCGTCAATCCGATTCGAATGTTAAATGAGAACATAATGTTTTTTGTTATTTTTCTTGAATAAATTTAAGGGTGCAATGGATAGATTCGGAGATAGTGTGGTGTGCTCCCATCGATTCTCCCGGACAGCCAGGTTGCATAAAATTTCGATTCGGATATAGTATAGTTACCACGGTAGGTCGATAAGCAAGCAGCATGAGCACAGCGTGGGTCTGGAGGGGCGACAGGAACATCTAGATACGGCCCTAGGATTTCATCGTTGTCTCTCTCACGCCAGTGCTACTCGGTATCACGAGCGTGTGTTTCGTTTCTCCTCACGCTCTGAAAATCCCCCACCCGAGACCACATTCGTCTCCCTCGATCTTTTACGGCTACAGCGTCGCATCTACCAAGCTCATACCACATAGCATTTCTCTATCTTTCTTTCTCGCGATATCCTCCCTCCGTTCGGTGTAAATCTCTCACTTCCACTCGCGGGGAATCCCCATTTTTTTCCCCTCACACGCTTCGTCGCCCTTCCACACTCGCCGCTACTTCCCCTCTCGCCGCTACTTCCCCTCACTTGCATCATTTTCTTCGTCGCACTTGGGCGAATCTTCGACCGAATGCGGTTTGCCTCTCTCGTCCCAAGGAAAATTTTAACCTCCCGTTCTTCTTGCTGTGTAATATGTATATGAAGCTCACCGGCTTATATCGACGTCTTACTCCAACTTGACCGGTATCCCGATCAATTTCAATTCCGTTCAGTGTCCCACTCGCCCGAAAAATCTTCCAATACGCTAGTTCTCTCTCTCGTAGGGCAATAATATGGCCTAGCCATTGACCAAAATGACACTTTTTTCGTGTCAAACCGACACCCTACATCTTACCACAAGCTCACCGTCACTCATGACATATCGGGGTTGCGTTTGGATTGGGAAATATAAAAACAGTCACGCAAACATTTATTACAGTCAAACTTCCCATAAGCAAAAATTGCGCATGAGCAGTTTGTCAATTAATTTCAGGAAGGGATAATTTGTGAAAAGCTCATATTCATGTAATTTACACCCCTTTTTCCCCACTGCTATTACTCCTAAAGGGTTAATAATTGTAATCTCGAATTTCTACTCATTTGCGGAAAATTAAGGGATTTATTATAGCTATGAATAAAAATCTAAACTACTAATTTGAAGTATTTCGTAGAGAAATGATCTTTGCTCGACATCTGCTCATTGCAAAATATCGTGAATATGGTCGCAGCTTTTATAGTTGTAATCATAGGCCGCATTTGTCTCAGTAAGGCGATCGTTAAATGGTTCGAAATGATGAACGATTGGTACCCTATGGACCCCGTACTCTGTCGTACCTACTCGTTGCCAAGTTTACCAAACGTCGAAGTATCCCCGAGTCGTGGTGGCGCGCGCACTGGCGCAATCGCGCTCTGCTCCGACTGTTTCCCCACCGCTCGTACTTTGGCTCCCCCCCACTTCTCTCCCACGCCTCAGGGGCGGCTGAGTGGAGCGTAGGGGCACCGGTGACCACCGCGGAGCGGCCATTCCTTAACCGAGCTTTGCGAAGCGCGCATCGGAAGGCCCTTTACGCGAGGACAATCTGCAACTCCACCTCACACACTTTCGATCCTATTTCCTCAAAATTATCAAGCACGTACGCGTGAAAAAAAAAATAAAAGAACAAACAATTAAGCCATGCAACCAAACGACGCGAAGGACAAAAATAACGCCCTTAAAATCTATATTATTACGAAGGAAATTAAATGAAATAGCGACACACGTAAATATCGCTCCACGTGGTGAGGGCTGAGACGAAATGAAAACACGTTTCGAGACACTTAAATCGCATACTCAACCGTAATTCAAAGTGCGACCATTTTTTGTTTTTTTTTTAGCAATTAACTGTCAACGCTGTAAATCGGCAATTAAACACAGAACAGAAGTAGTAGAAACAATTATTTCAACTCGAGTCAAATCTTTCAAGACCGATAAGCAGAATAATCTCCGTCCATAAATCTTTGCTATCGATAACGCGACGATCGCAAAATTTTAATCTCTCCGAATCTCTCGGGCATATTCGATTGATGATTTGAACGTCGTTCTCGTTGCTCACGTGCATCAAACACGTCCGAGCCGCAGCGAGTTCGACAATTTAAAAAGAGGACCAAAAGGAAGAAAGAAACCAGCACGAGACAAGATACAAATATCAATTGGCATTGAGCGGAGTGTGCGCCGTTAATTAACGCCTCGTGGTAAGCAGGTAATTAAGGCGAGGTTACGATTTGCAACTACGGAAGAGCCGGCAAAGGGGGACAAGAGGAGGAAACTCTCACGTGAATCGAGAGCCAGCATAAGAGTTTATCGCTGGCGAGAAGCTGCACTGATATCCACAGGGTGGGTGGAGAGTCAGGGTGGGGGCGAAGCGAGCAAAGCGGGGGAAGTCTCAGCAAGCGACCGGCTGAGCGGCGGAGCACGAGGCGAGGAGAACGCTAGGCCGGACGGGCATATGGAGGGGGAGGGGGGCGAGCAAGGCAAAGTTGAAGTGAGCGCCACTGTTTCGATGACTCTGTCAGTGTGAACCGAGCGGCGCGCGATTGCGGTTTGTCGACGATCGTATTCGAAAGGGTTCTCGGTTCTCTCGGCTTCCGGAACAAACGTGAATAGATAAGAGACACAATTAAAAACAACAAACTCAAAACGACAATAGTGCAATGAAAAATTGTGACGTTTGTGAACAAAAAAAGTGAAGCAATTTTTATATCGATTAACGAGGCTGAATTACCAATAGAAACAAATATTAAAAAAATAATCCATTCGAATAATCGATCGATCTAAAATCGCGCCAAGAATATCCCTCGAATTAAATATTTTTACGTGACCAATACAACGATACCAAAATTCGACATAAAAGAAAAAAAAAAAAAAGTGCAATATCGAGTATTTCGTTTTCAATTTCGTGATAAACAAGTAATCTCGTACAATTATTAATTATAAAAATTGTACGTAATATAGAAAATTTGTCATAAAAAGTGATTTAAAAAGGGCATTGAGCGAATAACCACATAGAGACATATAAATATATCGGTTCTGTGTGTTTGTGTATTATAC
Organism: Dyspetes luteomarginatus; assembly: GCA_963669185.1. Lineage (NCBI taxonomy): Eukaryota > Metazoa > Arthropoda > Insecta > Hymenoptera > Ichneumonidae > Dyspetes > Dyspetes luteomarginatus. The sequence goes on from OY769905.1 coordinate 25,418,194, forward strand.
GGTTTCTGTCTGTCTGTCCTGCTGTGTGTGCGTGCATGCGTGTGGGGATCTTTTGGTCGGTGCACACGAGCCGTGTGTGGTGTGTCGTAACTCGGTAACACAAGAGAGGTTGTCTCGCGAGCGAAACGAAGGCCGCGGAGTCGAGCGAGACTCTCGTTAAGCTGGTATACGCTTCATTCTGCTGTTTCTCCATTCGGTGTTTGCTTGCCGTTTGTCATTTCTCCATGAGACAGTGAGAGAGAGAGAAAGAGAGAGAGAGAGAGAGAAAGAAAAACATACGTATTTCGCGCGTGTGTTTGTGTGTGTCAGTGTATATTTCACGTTAATGTGTGTTGGGCGTGAGTGTTTTGTGTATTCGTGTGGTTTGTGGGCGCGCGCGCGCGCGCCGGTGCTACTGCGCTAGTAGTAAGCTCGGAGGAAGCTCAACAGCGCAGCATCGCGGCGCACAAGCGTTTATATTATATATATATATATATATATAGGAACAATCGTAGTACTCGCTTGGACTAAGTACGAAGGACGTACCATAGAGACTTGTCGTATATACAACATACGACAAAACGTGCAGCAAGCAGCGCCACTCGGTATTCCCATTCCTCACCTTCTCACTCTTTTTACTCTCTTCGTACTCTCTCGTGAACGATCAGACGACTGTACGCTTCGCCCCGACCATCGAGGATTCACGTCCGGTTTACTACTCTAGAAGAAACCTCCCCTCCCTGTCCCTCCCTCGAGACTGAGGACATCCGCTGGGGAAAATGTTTCGGGCTTACGGCACTGCACCGGCGGAAACACCGAACGGCGGTGCGGATATCTATCCCTGGAATCCAACCTTCTTCAACAAAGGTGCAATTTTCTATTACTTATTCGATCACATAATCCTAAAATCCTCATCATTCGATCTCAATTAATCCCTTATTTTTTTTCGACATTTTCCTTTTGTTTTCTTACATAGAATTAAATTTTTAAGGCAAATTCGTAAGTCAAATTCAAATGATTGTTATCACTTGAGTTTTCAGCGATATTCCGTTTTTTTCATCTTAATAGATGAAGTACTTTTTGATAATAACGATTAATCATCGTGGAAACTTTGAAACATAATATATATATATATATATGTGACTATATTTACAATTATTTATCATCTGAAAGAATGAGAATTTGTTTTTTGTTTTTGTCATGCAGTGGCAATGTGAAATATAAAACGGTTGGTGGAAGTCATTTTTGTGATAATTTTTTATTATTATTACTTTTTTTTTAAACGCGTTGAGATTACGTGAAAAAAAAAACAAACTCAAGCCAGATTCCGTCATTCACATGTTCTGTGGAATTTATTGTTCATTCGAGAAATTGCAATGTAGGGTAAAACTTACCAGTGAATGAATATTTCCACGCAAAATGCATATCTATATATAGCGATTTTAATACGAGTCTTTATTCACTAGGGCTGATTCTTTAAGCGTTTATTTACTGGTGGGTTTATCTTAGCATTGAGAAAAAAAAATTGTTATAAAAATTGGATAATATTTATTCTGCACTAATCGATGTGTCACATTGTCTTATCAGGAACACCATTGAGTAAAAAAAATTGAATGAATATTTACATGCGAAGTATATCTATATATAGCGATTTTAATACGAGTCTTTATTCACTAGGGCTGATTCTTTAAGCGTTTATTTACTGGTGGGTTTGTCCTAGCATTGAAAAAAAAAATTTGTTTTAAAAATTGGATAATATGTATCTTGCACTAATCGATGTTTCACATTGCCTTATCAGGAACACCATTGAGTAAAAAAAATTCAATGAATATTTACATGCGAAGTATATCTATATATAGCGATTTGTCACGAGTCTTTATTCACTAGGGCTGATTCTTTAAACGTTTATTTACTGGTGGGTTTGTCCCAGCATTGAAAAAAAAAATTGTTATAAAAATTGGATAATATTTATCCTGAACTAATCGATGTGTCACATTGTCTTATAAGGAATAAACATCGAGTAAAAAAAATTTAGGAGTTTTTTAGAATTGATTTTATACTCTTTTGGATTATTCAAATTTTTCTGCTGTGATGATTTTTTTATTTTCCTCAAGATTGAATATATCTTATTTCGTTTAGATCTCTTTGTTTTTATAACATTTTAGTCTCTGTTACTCCAGAATTAAGTAAACTGAGTTAATTGTTAAGGGGTGCAGAGGGAATGAGAGAGGGGAGGGGATGATCGGTGTAACATGGTACGGTCCTGCACCATTCTTATCTCTAAAGAACATTACTTTCTTTGGGATCGGTGTGTTTCACGATAAGGAATTATCAGTAGGTCGCATCAATTGGCTGGAGAATATCACTTTTTCGACGTTAACTGCTTGTGGTCTAGTTGCCCTGGGCAACGTGTACGGCACCCCCCACCCCCTTAGTTAGCCGGTACTGCCGGCTGTGCCACCACCACTCCCTCGTACCTTTTTAACCCTTTTCTCAACTATATATATTTATACATCTCGCCAGGAACTCGCCAGGCTTATTCTCTCGATTGCACTGAGACTCGAGAAAATAAAACTTGATGGACTCTTCAAGTGCGTTTATAACTCCCGATAAGCCATGTAACGATCGAGCTCATATCCGCGTTTGCTGGGTCAACTGGCTTAGGTCTCTCTCGATATTCATTTTATTTTTACACATGTGAGCAATAATCGTTTAGCACGGAGCCTCGATGCAACGATCATGGAAAAATATGAATTTTTACAAAATTATTTTATGGGACTGAGAATTTGTATAAAAATGGCTTAATGGGCACGGGCCTGAATGGGGGGCCTTATATAATATAAAACTGAACCATGAGCGTAACTCATACGGAAATGATCTACGTAAATGGACCATCGTTATATATACATGAATTTCAATAGATCGTAATTCTAAAAAAAAATCTTGTAAGAACTATCGAGTGTATTTTGAAAAATCGTACAAAATGTACTCCGATATGATTTACTGGAATTTTTGAAAAATTCACATTACTACGTAGCATAAGACGTGACTTGAGTAAAAAAATAAAAAAAATACTTTACGAAGATAATGGTATAAATTTGAATAGTTTCATTCGCAGTTTCGATGTTTTGGTGAATTTTTGGCTTTAGTCGCAACCAGCCCGACATATGACGTGCTGGTTAAATTTATCTGTAAAGTGTTTTCTTATCTTATTTCTCGAATATTACGCATTTGAAAGATAAGGCTTATCAGTAGGCCTTTATTGTTAGTTGGCGCAATTGACTTGTCTCACTTTTAGTTTTGCCACAGTAGAACGAATCGGGTCTCTGTAATATATATATATATATATATGACGGCACTGTTGGCGGTGTGCAATATTACTTGTTTTAATGTTGCAGCACGACACCATCTTCGGCAAAGTTGCGATTTCTTCATCTATAAGCCTATTAATCAAATATATGTTGGCTCTCGGGTCAGCCCGACAGTCGTTTAATTCTGTTGGTTTTACATATGTGGCATTCGACACCTTTTGCTTTTTTTCCATCACGTGTTACCTTGATAAACATTGCTGATTTATCTAGAAATATGTTCATTAAAACTTTCCATCATTTTTTAACATTGAAAAAAAAAAACATTTTCTCAAGTAAATAATAAAAATAAATGAATATTTTTGCATTTAGATAAATAAATAAATAAATATTATGTATCTTTGCCATCGTAACGAAAAAAAAATTGAAAAAAAAATCTTCAACTTTATGTACGAAATCATTGTTAATGGAATTTTTATTATTATTTTTTTTATTGTTTTTGCAACACAATGACAAATTTTATTTTGTACGATAACTCGCACGAGCTAATGTTCGATTAAGCTCTATCTTGACGTGTACGATGTAATCATAATACTGTGTGTATAGATACAAGTATATATATATATATATATATATATATATATATGTACATATATGCATGAGAATGTGTACACGGACGTATATATCGATATGTGGAAAATCCCATATGAACGTGACGCGACGTCATTCGACTCGCGATAAACCGTCCAAAGTAATCGTCGCAATTGCAATTGTGTTGTTGTGTCGTATCTATTAACGGATATTGCTCACCTCTGCACACCATTTTCAGCAGCACATCATGAGCGTAACTTCCCCATATTCAAGAATAACCAAACTTGAGAATTTTTGTGTTTTTTTTTTAATTTTTATTTTAACATCATACAGTCAATAAATATCGCTAAGAAATATAAAAATGATGATTTTTAATAAATCATGATTACTCCCCAATGCAAGAATTACAAATCTTTGTTTCGATTTATTTTGATGAAAAATAAAAGATACAAAAAAAAACAATTTTTTCTAATCTTTTCTGCGTTTCATTTTTGCATTAATTGCAAGTAAACAAAATCTGTTGTAAAAAAATTGTTCAGTTTTTTTCGTCAAATATGAGAAAAAAAAAAAAAACAATAAATGATCGTTTAGAAGGAAAAAGATTTACGAATCTGTTCATTCGAAATTTATACATGATTCACGCTCGTTCTTCACAGTCGAGAGTTAAGTTGAGTGTCAGAGTACTGTGGGCGAGTCCGGGACTCGTTTTAAATCGGGACTCTCGCTAACTGTTGGCATGCGCCAACATTTGCGAGTCTTTCGCGCGTTTCTTTTTTTTTTCTCGTTCTTTCTCTCTCCAGCCATTTGGTAAATGTGTTTTATTCCATTCTTTATTTTTATTTTTTTTGTATTTTTCCTTGACTGAAATCACCGTCACGATTCCGCGGATGGCAAGCTATGACGACATATGCTCGGTGCGTTGCGTCGATGATGGCTACAAGTCGTGGAGTTTTTGAGCACGTGACGTGCCACTCGCTGATATTATTACAGCACGCATGAGAAAAACGAGCGAATATTCACGAAAAAGAGAAACAAGAGAGAATAGTATTAATAGAAAAATGTAGTGACAAAGAGAATATCCACGTGGTACTTTTATTTAAATAAACGCAGAGAATTGAAGAAGAAAATAACCCACGAAATAATGACAAAAGTATAAATAAAACTTGCCAGGACGTTTTTTTTTTTCACCACAAAAATCTCACATGTTTGTGTTTTTTTTTAAAACAATTATTCGTAATTTTTGAGATAGTATCCATTTTGACGTTGACTGGCGACTATCAAATATTATAGAGTTTTACACATTTAAAGAACATGAAAAAAAAAAATCCCTTTGAATAGTCTACAAAATGAATTTGTTTATTCTAAAGAAATATAAAATTATTTTCCTTCATGATTTTCGGAACTAGGTAAATGCGCTATTACGTCCATTTTATTTGCCTGATTTAGTTTTCGACATCTAAAGAACAAAAAAAAAAAATCCTCTTGAAAAGTCTACAAAGTGAATTTATTCTAAAGAAATATAAAATTATTTTCCTTCATGATTTTCGGAACCAGGTAAATGCGCTATTACGTCCATTTTATTTGCCTGATTTAGTTTTCGACATCTAAAGAACAAAAAAAAAAATCCTCTTGAAAAGTCTACAAAGTGAATTTGTTTATTCTAAAGAAATATAAAATTATTTTCCTTCATGATTTTCGGAACTAGGTAAATGCGCTATTACGTCCATTTTATTTGCCTGATTTAGTTTTCGACATCTAAAGAACAAAAAAAAAAAAATCCTCTTGAAAAGTCTACAAAGTGAATTTGTTTATCTAAAGAAATATAAAATTATTTTCCTTCATGATTTTCGGAACCAGGTAAATGCGCTATTACGTCCATTTTATTTGCCTGATTTAGTTTTCGACATCTAAAGAACAAAAAAAAAAAAATCCTCTTGAAAAGTCTACAAAGTGAATTTGTTTATTCTAAAGAAATATAAAATTATTTTCCTTCATGTTTTTCGGAACTAGGTAAATGCGCAATTACGTCCATAATTTTTTTTTTGTTTACTTATCAGGCAAATAAATGCGGAAACCCTCAAGTTTTACACTCGCATTTGCTTTTTATAGACATAACATCAAAGATTGATAAAATAAGAATAAAAAGATAAAAAGAAAAATAAGGTTGAAAGAGCCATCATTTTGTTTACGCTGTTAGAAATTATTTCTCGGTTCAAGCACGAGCTTCTATTGCATCGTGATGGAATAAATATGTCTCGAATGCTTCCCTGTACGTTCCAGCTTCGAATGATTTTCATGGATCTGTGCTCACCCAGCTTCAGCTTCATAGAATCCTCAAGCTACGACGTACTTTCATGAAAACATGTTTTCGTCTTGGGTTAAATATATTAAAAGATAATATATTATTGCGTCGAGTTTGTCCTGATTTTTTTTTACCTTATCACAAATTCACACCAAGGCAAAGTCTTGTTTAAAAAGCCAAAAGGATAAACAGTACTTGAGAGCGATTAAACAATATTAAATGAATATATATATATATTTTTTTATCTTCCTAACTGTAAAAGTGATCAACAGAATCAATCACGAATCATAAAAAAAAATGTCCAATAATGAATTAGATTATTGAAATCTTTATTTTTTCAAACATGTGTGAATATTAAAAAATCTTTATCGGATCGTCGCCTTTGGGGTGTGACTGGAGCGTTGCCAAAAGCTAACACACTGGATCCACTATCAAAATGTACATATATATATATATATAGAATCTTGCTCGTATATAAATAAGAAGCCGAAGAATTTTCTTGGGCTTTATTGAATAAACTTTACGATGAAAGATCATAAAATTCCTGATAATACACTCTGTCCCTACTTATTTATCTCGTGTGCATTTTTGCCATGAGAACTAAGTAAAAGTAAACTCATCAAGTCTTCATTCCTTCCAAACTATTTCGCTTTTTTCGAAAGAGTTATTTATTTCTCCATCGTGATAAATCTTTCGATGATTAACGAATTTTTTCTTCTGAATTCCTTAATCTTGCAACAGGAAATTGAATCAAAAAGCTACATATAGATAATTTTAATAAAAAATTTGTAGCTGTGACCGAAAAATAGCGTTGGAATTTCCATTATATTTTTCTTCGTAATTTAGCCTACAAATTAGTGAGATGGAAGTATCAAAGAAAATGTTACGTAACGAAATATTTGAATAATTATTACTAAAATTCATCACTGTAATCCATTTTTTTTTCGTAGTTGCTTTGAGATTTGGAGAAAAATCAAAGTATCGCGAACATTCTCCATCACTACTTTGTTTAGTAATATTTTGCTGTTTCAAATTCACGAAGCAATATCGAAAATAATGTTAATGTTAAAAGAATTCGTCAATACCAAAAAATTAACCGATTTCAATTAATTTCGGTGTACATTTTTTTGTGCAAGACATTCAGGTCGATTTTTGACACTAAAAAATCTTACAAAGAATTTTTCGCTCACGTTTATGATACACGATTGTTCGTTGACGTGCAGCCCAGCTCGATGATTTTATCCTGCTCGTCTCACAAATAGTGCATCTTGATATTTTTCATTAGAAACGAAAACTCGTTGTGTATCAAAAATATTTTGCGACACTTTTTGAATAGGGAAAGTGTTCAGAGTTGGTGCAGTTGGAGCACAATAAGTCAATTTTTTCTGCTACGTGAATGTTATGAGTGTTCGTGTCAATTATTACGAGAAACGAAAAGTATGTAATTATAGGTTAATAAGAGAGCAGCTTTGTTGTTTATGTCGGCTGCTGGACTCTTGCACGAGAGAGTCGAGAGTGAGTCTCGAGTTTGAAGAACAATCGAGTAGAACGAATAGCGCATTACTTTGATAAAATCCAGCTGATATACTGTTTCTACACACACACACAATAGAATGCTAGTAAACGAAGAGTTCGAACTAATAGCTCGTCTCCCCTCAATGTCTCACGAGAGATCGTTTCGTGTCACGCAAGTGAATGACAAATGATCTTAATTACAGTCGACCGCGCCATATACTATTTTCTATTTGACAATCGAGCACAGTTTCTTCGTCTCTCTGGCTTATATTCGACATCTCGTTTTATCATCCTTTTCTTCTTCATGTCCGATTAGCAAAAACATATCCTGACTCGCCATGGCAAAACTGTGAATTGCCCCGATTTGCCAAGGCAAAACTGCACAATGCCCCGATTTGCCAGGGCAAAACTTTACAATGCCCCGATTTGCCAGGGCAAAACTGTACAATGCCCCGATTGGCCAAGACAAAACTCTAAGATAAACGTACCAGCGTACAGTGAATACCAGTACCCACCCCGCACATGCTTATACACTCTGATAGAAAATACATACATATATATATAGGTATAGATTGATATGTCCTGTGCGGCCGTTGGTACGTTTATCTTATATATTTCTCCGACTGCCATAAATGCAAAATTGTAAAGCGCGACTGCTAGAAACTATATATTCACGATTCGCCAAGCCTACATTGGCAGCAAATCAATAATCAACTGTAACAGAAGATTAAAAATTCAATGCTCTGGATAATTTTCACCATATTCAAGACGTAAATGAAAAAATTCTTCAATTGTCATTGAAAAATATTTTTTTCATTGCTCTTTTTAATTTTAAATATTTTCTGAGACACGATTGGAAGTCTTTTATTTGAATAATTAATTATTTTATTTATACTTCTATCAGTTGTTGGGAAGAATTACGATTTTTTTTTTTGAGCTTTTAAGGATTTTAAATATTTTTTCCTTACCAAATTGTTCGCTCATTGGTGTATTATGAACGAAGAGCTCTTTATTTGTCTTGTGGTCATACAAATGCTTCAAAAGCCACACAAAAGCCGCGCAACGCTTCGACGATGCTCCGTCACTCGGCAATCAGCGCTGCAACGTGTAGCGCATTGTGAATTTCTCACTGGAGCTGGAGAGAGATTGAGGACCTTTCTGTGCATACCTGCGGCTATGAGCGCGGCTTTTGTTTGTCCACACTCGACCTCCGACTTCCGGGTCAGGTATTTCTCTCACCGGAACCGCCGCCCGTGTATTTATCCCGTCAACTGCCCCGATGCAAAAGACTTTCCTCTCTTGAATGCTAAACGCGATCAACAATATCCATCTATAGAGTAATCGTATTTTCTTGCCCTGAAACTTTATTATACATAAATGACGAAAGATATTTTTACACCGTTTAAAAATATTAAAATCACTTGACCCATTCGAGACCGATTGCACACCGTGTGTGTGCAATTGATTTCCGAGGCTATAAGACCGGTTGCACCCCGTGTGTGCAATTATTAAATATGAACACTATAAAGAAAATAAAAATTCGCTCCTGGGGAACGTGTTCGAAAAAAATCCCCGTCTCGAATGGGTTAAAAGAACAATCGTACTGTCGAAATCGAATAAAAAAAACAACTGACCCCGCCCAATAAGTAAAAATATGATAAATTGAATAGAATAATTAGTAAATTTAAATTAATTCACAAACATACTGAATCATTTGCTCATAACTTTAGAGTTTGTAAATAAAAATAAAATTATTACAATTCATGAATAATACTTTTAAAATTAATCATAATGCAATTTGTACAATTATATTATTCATCCATTTATTTATGCAATTAATTAATTCATTTATTCGTAGAATATAAAAAAATACGTTATATGTACCGTTGTTATCGGTTTTAAGAGGGAAAGGCAGATTTGAAAAAGACCCGAATGAAATAAAACGAGAAAATGGAAAGGAAGAATAGAGAGCCCTTTAAAGTTTAAAGGGCCTTTTTTGATGAAAAGAATCTTCTACTTTTTGAGCCACCAGTAAACTCGGGTCGATATCCGCGAGACAGGTGGCAAGCACCTGTTCCGCCTCTCTATTCCTTTGCCTTGCTGTTGGTAGGTCGTTAAACTTCTCTTTGCATTCTATTTGCCATTGATGCAGCTTATATTCCGCGATGAGCCTGGAGAGCTCACAGGGATCTCTGCAACAATTCCCTCGCTTGTGCGTCCCTGTCGATGAGCTAACCGAGCAATTTCTGTCTCTCAATTTCGTCATCTCTCTCTCATTCTTTTTAACATCCATACTTGTCCATTTTGTTAATTCTGTTTTCTCGCGATATTCGATCATTTTGTATCATTTTATATATCTCGTCGTCGGTACATCATTCCAAGCGTGACAATTTTTTTTGTCTTTTATAAATTTCCATTTTTAAATTTGTCGGTAAAAAAAATCATTAAATTAATTTAAACAAAATGGTAAACCAATTGAAATACGTTTATAATGAATTAAAAAATTCTCATACACTGATTACGTTTATATGACGAAAATATAACAACGGATTCAATTTAAAAAAAAGTAACTTTATGAAATAACTTTTTTCGAAACTATTTCGCTAAAATACGTGCATAAAGCATTTTAAAATTCGATATATTCCACTTGTATGGTAAGAGGTCAAAATATTTGAAAATAGTTTTTTTTTTCCATGAACATTTCGAGTTTTATCGCTTATCCCTTAAATTGTTATCTTCTTCATGTACTTTTTGGCTTTTTTTTATTCATCATCATTTTTTTAGCAGCATCTATCAGTGGATCTCTCGCAATTTTTTTCCCCCTCTCTATGGCCATTCCCTCTTCGAGCTCGCTCCTATTCGCTCTTTCTCTCTCTTGCTCCATCGTTCCCTTTCATTCCATCATCCATCTCTGTTTCCCCTCATCCGTCCTTGTTGCACTGCCGGCAGGGCCCGCGCGAGTGCCTTGACCTGGCCTGACCTGCGCAACTTCGCACCCTACCCTGGTACCTGCTACCCCTCTGCCCTTTCGCCCCGCCGTACAACTCGCAGTTCTCTCTCTCGCACACGTTCCCTTTTAGTCGGTACGCGCCGACTCAGCGCCACGGCTGGTCCCGCCATGGTAGCTTCGACCACATATAATACACGAGATCTACCCCATTTTCAGCGCGAGCTCCCCCACAAACTCCTCCCAACCAATCTTTCTCCTTTGCCACTTTTTTCTCTGTCTCTGTCTCTGTCTCTCTCTCTCTCTCTCTCTCTCTCTCTCTCTCTCTCTCTCTCTCTCTCTCTCTCTCTCTCTCTCTCTCTCTCTCTCTCTCTCTCTCTCTCTCTCTCTCTCTCTCTCTCTCTCTCTCTCTCCCCCTCTTCCCCCCCCCTCTCTCCCCCTCGCTCTTATTTCAGCAGTGAACATGACGTAGCTTTTGCTCCCGCTGCGTTCCCCCCCCCCCCTTTCCGTTCTATCCTGATGTGTCGTATTTTCGGCTATGCTCTTAATTTACGGTGTCTCCCATGTCTTCTTATGTACACGTATGCTCTCGTGTTTTCCTTTACTTTATCGCTCTCATTATTTCATTGTTTTTTTTTTAATGTTTTATGCTCCGTTAAAAGTTCGCTGGGTTAAGCCAAGTTGTCATTCCGATTTTTCCTTTCTCAGCTTTTTTTTGTATCATTACTTTACCCCTGTCGTGGTTTTCCTTGTCACGATTTTTTTTTTGCGTCAAATCTGCAACATTCGATCGCTCGAGAATAGGAAAACTCTCGAAAGAATTGCATTTTTTAGGGTCTCATTAACCCTAAGAGCAAATTTTTCTTGGCTACAATGAAAAAATACTGATTTTTTGTAATAAAAAACAAATATACCAGCTCTGGAATGATTCTCATTAATAGAAAACACAAAAAAAAAAAACAATCTGCCTGGGATAATATAATAAATGAGAACACAAAACAATTTGTTTATTCTCTCAAAGATATAAGGCGATTCCATTAACCTCATATATGTATCACAATTAACGACCATTTTATCTGTGTCGTATCACTCACTGGTTAAAGATATTTGGCATTGGCAATTTTCTAGATAGGATGACCAATATAATTGCCAAGAGGGTGAAAAATGCTCGACCATTCTACCCTAGTATATGTTTTTCTCTCTAATTCCATCTCGTGTTTTTCTTCCTGGCAAAGATAATTCTTCTCTTCTGACCATCTAATAAAATCACCATCGCAACATATTTGTATCGCACATCTGGCCAATTTTCTCTATTTTCTTCCCTCGGGCACTTTTATTCTTTTGCATCTTCCTATATTACACATCTCTCATTTACTTTTCCTTTTTTCGGCTTTATATACTACATATATACATATATATATATCTATGCTCATGGATATATTTTTCTCGAAAAGCCGAGCTCATATCTCTCCATCATTTTCATTTTATCTCCCTCCATCTTTCTCTCATATTCCCGCACATTTTGCCCAATTTAACGCTTTCCTCTCTCGCCAAATGCAATGCATATATATATATATATATATATATATAGTACGTACAGCACACACGTATTTCTACTTTCCGCACTTCCATCCAACACACATGCACGCATATATTTTTCTATACGAGCAACCATATTTTCCATTTTCTCTCTTCATCCATTTCTCACTCTATCTTTCCTCTTCGTTCTTTTTCATTTTTTTTTACTTCACTATTTTTCGTTTCTTTTCGCTCGCTTCTCCATACATCAATCCGAGAATTGTGTGAACATTTTATTTTCTTCTCTGTGCTGTGCAGTCTGCCGTTTTCCCATATTTCGTCATGTAACCAGAAAATTTTGTGCTTCCACCATACACCAGCTCGCTCCTATCTTTGGATTTTTTTTTTTTCCTATTTTTTGTCTTTACTTTTTTTTTTTCTTTCTTTGCTACGCAAGTATCGTTGGAAATTTATCAATTTCGTGACCCAAAATTTGTAATAACATTTGCCTAGAGTTAGTTGCTTTTGCGTCGACGAAAAAATGTATTTTTATTTATTTTTATTCTTCTCTCATTCATCCCCAAGTGTCACTGAAGCGTTCACACAGCACAATGTGTCGTAATTTCTTAAATAATATCCACGATTTGCACATTATAAAAATGAGACTTGTAGCGAAACTCGTTGATTTATAATTTTTTCAGCCTTTATGAAAATTCTTTTTTTTTTTTTTTTAACAGAAAATTGCATAAAATTTAATCGAATACCGTTGATTGTGACAAATTTAATGGAATATTTTTGTCCCATTCGTATAAATTTCATATACTATTTTGGCAAAATATTAAATAATAGAAAATATATGAAATACAATTCATTAAAATTCCACGATGAATTTTTCTTGTAAAACTTTGCACAGAAAATACGTAAATTTGAAAAAAAAAATTTACATTTCATCCACACTGTATCCTTTTATTATTTATCATGATAGTACGAAAGAGGATTGATTTTGTTTCAAGGCAAAAAATCTTCAGATTTTCTTTGGGGAAATTTAAAAACCCGTCGAGTCACGGGGGTGCTCTTGTGTAGGCTGGTTAAAATTAAAAAAAAAAAAAAGGCAAAAGCTTCGAGGGGGTCGCTGCGGCGCGCCGCCTCGGTATATATCGTCGTCCGAGTGAAGCAACTGCGCGCCCGCTAGCATGCAATCGATAGTCTCGGGCGCGCATCGTCATTTGTCTACCCGTGGCGGTTCGCAGTCGATCGTCGGAAATGGGCCACTACCCTTCTGCCTCCAGCTCTCGGAACCCTCTTGCATAATCTCAGTCCCGTTTCAACCCCAATACCCGCTCTCTATTATAACCATTTTTGTATGTTTAACCGTGTAGATAAGATTACTCAACATCAGGACAATACACGTGACCAAAAATATTTTCAGCGATGATTATCAAAATTAATGGACCTTTTAAGACAATTTTTTTTTTTTTTTTAAATTCAGAAATCTATTATATTTTCACGTAATAAAATTACTTATTGAAGCAATGAAAAAATTCTGAAGAAAACATCGCGACACATTGATTCGTTTAAAAGTTATGCGTCTAAATTTACATCACTGTCATTTTTGTACTCTCGGGTCAAAATTTTCAACATATTTTTATAAATCCCATTTCAACCCCAATACCCGCTCTCCATTATAACAATTTTTGTATGTTTAACCGTGTAGATAAGATTACTCAACATCAGGACAATACACGCGACCAAAAATATTTTCAGCGATGATTATCAAAATTTAGTGGACCTTTTAAGACAATTTTTTTTTTTTTTTTAAATCCAGAAATTTATTATATTTTCACGTAATAAAATTACTTATTGAAGCAATGAAAAAATTCTGAAGAAAACATCGCGACACATTGATTCGTTTAAAAGTTATGCGTCTAAATTCACATCACTGTCATTTTTGTACTCCAGGGTCAAAATTTTCAACATATTTTTATAAAAGCGAATGAATATCAATAAATTTTTGGCAACGAATGCAAAATTATGGCGAGCATACCGGCCAAAAGGTCATTTCATTCGGTCATCTTAAAAAAAAAACGGGCCTTTGAGATTATAATGCAGATTAACATCAGCTGTTGTAAACCGATCTTGTTTAGTGTTGGTTTTAACAATGAATTTTTTACGATGTATGCATGTGTTGCTCGGATAAGCCTCTAATTGGATTTACCATTTTTGTAGTCCATCATCTTTAGCAGTATATATTATATATATACATATATATGTATATATATATAAATTTATATTTGTATATATATGTATATATGTATGTATATATATATATATATATATATATGTATATATATATATGTATAGATATATATATATATATGCATCTTTCTCTCCTCCTGCTTCGATCGTATCTTCTATATGAACGGTACTTTTTCCATCTTTTTCCTGTCTCGGAACAAGGAATAGAAGACACGAGAGTGATCCTGACACGTCGATTATTAACGACTTTTGCTCTACGGCACACACGCGCCCTCATTAATCCTCTTCGAAGATGTCAGCGGCATCTAACGATGATTCGTTCAAAAAACGTGACGTTTATTCTTCTTCGAACTATTCAGATACCACCACAGCCCTATGTATCATCCAATAAAGACTGATCATCTCAGTGATAGAGGTGTGTTTTTTTTTTCTTTTTTTCTTTTTTTTTATAGGTGTAAAGTACCCAGGCATTTGTAATTTGTAATATCAACGATCGTTGAACCCTTTTCAAGCTTCAATCATTTTGTCTAATGAGATCCCTCGAGTAGAAATTGGTAATTTTGAGCCAACTTTTCGAATAATTGGTCGAAGGTCATAGGTAATTGATCGCAGGCTCGGTGAACCTTTGCATCGGAAAAAAAAAATTAATCGTTCACAATCGACAAGAAATTTTTCGTTTTAATCGTATAAATTATATTTTAATAAAACATTTGCGTCTCTTCTTAGCGAAATTTATAATCTCGACTTTATTTAGCGCCAAACTATTTTAGTTTGCGTGATGGAAAAAAAAAAAAATTTCATCAAAGTATTATGATTATTGAGTAAAAGCTCAGCAAACGATCGTTGAACCCTTCTCAAGCCTCAAACATTTTATCTAATGAGATCCCTCGAGTAGAAATTGGTAATTTTGAGCCAACTTTTCGAATAATTGGTCGAAGGTCATAGGTAATTGGTCGTAGGCTCGGTGGACCTTTGCATCGGAAAAAAAATAATAATCGTTCACAATCGACAAGAAATTTTTCGTTTTAATCGTATAAGTTATATTTTAATAAAACATTTGCGTCTCTTCTTAGCGAAATTTATAATCTCGACTTTATTTAGCGCCAAACTATTTTAGTTTGCGTGATGGAAAAAAAAAAAAATTTCATCAAAGTATTATGATTATTGAGTAAAAGCTCAGCAAACGATCGTTGAACCCTTCTCAAGCCTCAAACATTTTGTCTAATGAGATCCCTCGAGTAGAAATTGGTAATTTTGAGCCAACTTTTCGAATAATTGGTCGAAGGTCATAGGTAATTGGTCGTAGGCTCGGTGGACCTTTGCATCGGAAAAAAAATAATAATCGTTCACAATCGACAAGAAATTTTTCGTTTTAATCGTATAAGTTATATTTTAATAAAACATTTGCGTCTCTTCTTAGCGAAATTTATAATCTCGACTTTATTTAGCGCCAAACTATTTTAGTTTGCGTGATGTAAAAAAAAAAAAAAATCATCGAAGTATTATGATTATTGAGTAAAAGCTCAGCAAACGATCGTATCCTAAAAATTACAATTCACTTCGATCGATCGGAATATTGCGAGAGTTGGGCTCGAACGAATTTTCATCGTAATCCACGCTATCGGGAGACTTCCCTAAACTGTTTTTCCCCCTCATCGTCATTGAACAGCGTTATAGTCGGTCATCAACCCATGACTATCGTAAAATCTGTGATGGAAACGTACACGTCGGCGTTCGAGCGAAAAAAAAAATCGCAAAAAACAAATATTAACGGGGCAAAAGAGAGAAAAAAAAAGTTCAAGTCACGGAGATTGCTCTTAGGGGGCAGAAAGTTTGGCCCATGAGGGTGGTAAAGTGGGAAATGCTGTGTGGAAAAGACGTCCCGGTTCGTCTTTTCACCCGCACCCCGACGAGCTTTCGGAGCCAAGGATGGAAGACAGCATGCCAGACCCGGTTGATTTATCGTTCTCGGATATATACGCGGAAGCTTCGCCCGTATCGATCTTGGGGAAAAAACCGCACCTATGAGATGCGATGGTTTTTTTTTTTCACCTCCCCCGTTCTACCCTCCCCCCCCCCCCCTTCGCAGTTTTATTTCCTTCGGCGTGTTATGCATGTAGATGGAAGACTCGGGGCTATCGCACTTACGAGACGAAGTTTCCCTAGCAGTTTTGCTGCAGGGATGCCCGTAGCATCGTTTTGTAATACTACTCACGGGCTCTGGCGTCCGCCACACTCACACTCACACTCACACTCAAGTATGACACTTGGATCGTGCACGAGCGATAACGCTACGCGCGCCGCTCGTTCCACGCGTGAAATATGGGCGGCATGTATCCTCCTCCTCTCCTCTCCCCCTCCCTCCTCCTCCTCTCCTCTCGCCCTCCCTCCTCCTCCTCTCTTTCACGGTTTTCCCATGGGTAATGGGTAGCGCCATATTATGCCAATGGTATATGAGAGCGCACACGAGCGACATAAAGCTCATTTTTCTCACTCGCACACCCAACATACACACTTTTTTCTAGCAATTCTTTTTTTCCCATTTTTTTTTATTTCCTTCGGCGTGTTATGCATGTAGATGGAAGACTCGGGACTATCGCACTTACGAGACGAAGTTTCCCTAGTAGTTTTGCTGCAGGGATGCCCGTAGCATCGTTTTGTAATACTACTCACGGGCTCTGGCGTCCGCCACACTCACACTCACACTCACACTCATTTTTTTATTTCCTTCGGCATATTATGCATGTAGATGGAAGACTCGGAACTATCGCACTTACGAGACGAAGTTTCCCTAGTAGTTTTGCTGCAGGGATGCCCGTAGCATCGTTTTCTAATACTACTCACGGGCTCTGCGATATATCTCATTTTTGCCGTACGCCACACTCACACTCACACTCACACGCAAGTATGACACTTGGATCGCGCACGAGCGATAACGCTACGCGTGCTGCTCGTTCCTCGCGTGAAATATGGGCGGCATGTATCCTCCTCCTCCTCCTCTCTTTCACGCTTTTCCCATGGGTAATGGGTAGCGCCATATTATGCCAATGGTATACGAGAGCGCACACGAGCGACATAAAGCTCATTTTTCTCACTCGCACACGCAACATACACACTTTTTTCTAGCAATTCTTTTTTTTCCCACTTTTTTTTGTTTGTTCTACTTGCACGTCCATTATACGTGTACATGCGGTTATGAGGATTACGCGGAGCTGAATAAACTTTTTCCTAACTCTCATCGTGAATCATGTACGCGATACTTTTTGTTGGACCATAAAGAAAACTCATTTGTATCAATAAAAAGCGTTCTGAATACGACAAAATTTGAAAAAAAAAAAATATATATATATATACGCTACTGAAATATAATGAAATATATATATAATGAAATATATATATATATATATATATATATATATATAATGAAATATATATATATATATATATATATATATATATATATATTTTTTAAACAACACAAATATTAGTATACTTTTTACGGTCCAGCGTCGTAGACTCAGCTATGGGTAATGAAAAAATCGGAGGAAAAAAAAAAGAAAAACACATTTTCGCAAAAGTTATACCTCCGTCGTTGCATTTACGAAATATTCTGGAGAATTTTGTAAATTTCGCTGCTTTCATCATACGGGCTATATAAGTGCCTGTGTGCGTTCAAAACTACCATGACGTTATACATTTTGGGTTTGCCGCAACGCCCTTTTATCGCCCATACGGATACCGCATATACTTTTTCGGCCTGTGAGAGTAAAGTTTCTCGAAGCTCCGCCAAACGGGAAACTGCGGTTTATGGAAAATTTTCAGGTGTAGGAATTTGAGGTTTATTCGATTTTTCTTTCTCTCTTGCACTTTTTACCGCTTTCTCTCTCTCTCAATCTCTGCCGCGCCATATGGGATTCAGCATTGAACTTCCCCCAAACGATATTACGTTTTGCAGCGGTTCGGTCGGTGAACTTTTACCCTCCGGTTTGATGCGGAAATAAATTTAAAAAAAAAAAAAGAAGATTTTTCCAATCCCTCTATCAGGAGATATTAGAAAAAAAAAATTGTTCGCAGTTAGGTGGAATTTATGCAAGTCGTGCTCTTCAATCATTTTTATTACACATATGTTGTAATTTGTGTGTCAATTTCATATAAAAAAAAACACACGAATGACGTTTTATTTCTCGTGTACTATAATTTTTTTTACACGTTGATTACTGTGGTTGGGATTTGCGGTGATTTTTTTGCGGTTTTCCGTTTTCAACTCCTCTTAATCGGTTGCCCTGTAAATGTAGCTGGAGGTCGCTGGATTTTTTTCCATATTTCGTAAGAGTTATCGATTTTTTAGCGATTTTTTTTTCTTATAACAATTTTTTTAATATTAATTTCATTTGGACTTTTCGTTCTTCTTCCTGCCGACAGCTTCGCTCGTTTGAAAATGAGCGATTTTTTCATTGGGGAAAAAAACACATTTTTTCAATTCTTCGATTAGGATAATTAATAGCTGACAATGAAAATTTATTTAAAGAATATTGTGGGATTGATAGTGTTCAAATTTCTGAGAGCTCAATAGTCACGTTATCCGCATTGTATTGAAAGCAAAATTACTCAGAGTTGAGTATAATTTCAATTATTTCTAATTACACCTGTGAGTATTCGTGGAGACACGATTTCCGGAGAAGCTTTGTCGAGATATCACATTCACCGTCCAACGTGCTCTTCCTACAAGCTACTCTGCTGAGTCTTCTCTCCTTCGAGCTGCACGCTCACAACTTTCTTCATTTCATTAATTACTCGGCTAACGAACGATCGTCTTTCAATTACTGCCTTCTGCACTTTCAGCAAGAGTTCTATACCGTCGTCGTAATATCAGGCAAGGTCCAACTCTGCTTTAGTCTTTCCAACTGCAATTGTAATATGCGCGTAAGGCAAATTAGAACTATTTCGATAAGGGAATCTTTGCTACTGTATAATCGGCCTTTCTGCTCGTGCTCGTACTAATTAATCCATTATATATCTATATATTCTCGATGTACATATCGAGTGTGTACATTGAGAACTCTTAGATATAAAATTAACAAAAGGAATTAAATTTCATTAATAATTTTTTTCTCTTTCGAGAGAGCTATTGTAATTAATCAATTATGTTTTGTCTTAAATTCGATTCGATTATAATTGACAAATGCGATCACATTAATGTGAAATAGAATTTTTTTAAATCCTTTCATCCATCAAAAATTTTGTAACATAAAGCAACGAAAATTGAAATATGGATGCTTTTATTTGTTTCAGGTATGAGTCCAGATTCTTTTTTGCCGTTGTTCAGATCTCTCATCATTCGTAAGTAATTGGAAAAACCTGAGTGAAAATGTGTGCCAGATCAAGTGATCTCGCTAAATAGATTAGAGTCGGATATCAGTGCAAATGCAATTTTAATTAATAAAATACTTTTTTCATGGAAAATCTTGTATTTTGTATTAATTCCCTTAAAATATTGAAGTTGGCCTTGAAATAGTTGTTGCAATGTGAGTTTTAACAGTAACACATCATAATTACAAATGTTGAATTATTGTTAATTTATCATGTAAATTTCTATCCTCTCGTAATCGTCCAAAGAAAAAAAAATTATCCCCACGAATCGTCACAGGGTTTAGATTAATATTTCTTATTATTAATATATTAATATTTCTTATTCTATATATATAATAATATTATAATATATATAATAATATTATTTATATATTAATATTTCTTATTCTGTAGATTCAATGAGTTTTTATTTTTTGTGACAATTGAAATAGACAAAGCCCTTTCTACGATTGACCATAACGTACTATAGTTATGACTGTGTCAACATATAATAAGTTAATCA
Source organism: Dyspetes luteomarginatus (assembly GCA_963669185.1). Lineage (NCBI taxonomy): Eukaryota > Metazoa > Arthropoda > Insecta > Hymenoptera > Ichneumonidae > Dyspetes > Dyspetes luteomarginatus. Next base: position 25,438,482 of record OY769905.1, read on the forward strand.
CTCAACAATGAGGTGAATCGATTTTTGAGAGTCTCTTTCTTTTCCAATTTATATCAATTTCAGTGCTCAATTCCCAGTCGCATAACTCTCAATGGAACGACAATAACAAATTATTATCTCGGCAATACAAGAATTACAAACTGAGCTTATCCGATCCATGAATTAAATAATCTCACGTTCACATACAGTGTGCAGCTTGTAAAAATCATGAGATATAGCAAAGCTTCGTCAGTAAGCAATTTATTCAGTTGACCACTCGCGTTTTCAGCTCATTCGTTGCTGCAGTACTTTCTGACTCTCTAACCTTTTCTTTTTTTTTTTTCGTCAATTATTTTTTCACTCTTCACCATCAGGAAGGTTTGTGACAAATTGTCAAACTTGTCACGAAAATTATTAATTTCGAGGGGAGTCAAAAAAAAATGTTGAGATTGAAAATTTCACTTTTACACTCGCGTCGAGAAGAATAACTTGACACTTATTTATCTCGAGCAATTATTTTTTAATCAAACTTTCATTGTTTACTCGATCCCCATTGACGGGATAATATAAATCGCTCGCGGATGGATGAAGAATTAATTTTATAATTACTTTCTCGGACAATTAACGGGTAAATGTTGTCCTGGTTTGTTTCTGATATTAAAAATGATGCGTGAAACACGAAAGTATCTAAAGAATTCGTACACTTCTCATTCTTCTTTGACACTTTCGTGAGAGAGAGAGACCAAGTTGATTAATCGCGAGAATCTCGTGTTACCATCTCCCATTTGGGCATCTCGAACTCGACCTTTGCTGGCCAATTTGCGAAAATTACCAGCTTCACTTTCTTCATCATTTGCTACAAACCCTCTCTGTCTCTCTCTCTCTCGCTCTCTCTGTCTCTTTCTCTCTCACACACACACACATTAGTAACTCTTACAAAATTTCTCATTCCTCTCGCGTCTCGTAGGACTTTTTTGACGTTCATTTCTTTTTCCTTGTGGCAATTTCCTTCCACTTCGAACTCGTGTCTGAATAATCGACATATATATAATTCCGTTCATTTGATAATTAACTGAAAAAATAATTTCACGATTAATTTGTCTCTTTGCCCGTGATAAATGTACAAAATGTTCCACTTTTATTCATTGTAATATAAATGTATAAAAAAAAAAAATTGTTGATAATTTAATGCTCGATCGATCAAATTATTTGTAATAATAATTAATTTGAAATATAATTTGTTTTTTTTTTTAATATTTGTAGTAAATGAATGAAATTTTGAAGAATTTATCGTATTTTTGTTATTGAATTGAATCGAATTTTACTTGATTTTGAAATGAAAATTCGTGTTATTGGACCATAGCGTAGCTTCTTTTTCATGCTCGAAAATCCATTGAGCATTCTCAAAATGATATTTGGCAATGTCTGCTTGCTTAACGAGACATCTAAGTACATACGTCATGCGCGTTTCTATTTACAACGAAGACTCTCGCTGGTTGACGATATTTCGTCGCCGGTGTATATGCGGCAACCAATTCACCGACTCGTCCGGACTCTGCCAGCATTGCCAACTGGATTCTCTCTTTTATTCACTCTCTCTATTATTTTTTTTTCTCCTTCTCTTTTCCTCGCGTGTCCAACAATTGCTCATTCATTCCTGATAATATACTTTACCACTTTATACGTATATACGAAGAAAAAAAAACTCCCCAGCAGTATAAATAATTCGTCCGAGCAATTACCAAAGTAATCTCGACTGCGGAATTTCCGGTCGACAAATTTCCGTTTTCCGTCACTTCGCGATGCCCGCAGCTCCGTTCTAGTTAAACATAAAATACGGGCATTATCATAACGTGCACTTTAGTTTATCTTTGGAAAAAAAAAAAAAATGCATCACGTATTTATTTTATAAACAATTCGTTTTGTTTTGCATTTGATTAGCCAGCTGATCCAACGTAGCTGAGAGAGATAAAAATTCGGCTAAAAATTAATTATCGAGATAATTAATTTTTTTTTTGTTCTCTTTGAGAAGCACAAAACACATTTCTCCGAGAAAACAATATTAATAAATTATTCCCGTTATAGTGAGGGCCTAAAATTTCAATTTTTATAAATATTCGTATTATTTACTTTACTCGTTCAAATTTACATAAATTAATAAGAGATCGTAAAATCATATTTCGAAAAGTTGAATTTCATTTTGTAATTTTTCCCTATGAACGACTCGATGGATCCGTCAAATAGGAAATCCCGAGGAGTCCGGAGTCATGTCAAACGATATTATAAAAAAAAAATTGATTCTCGTTCTATCTGTTCGATTTTTCGCTGTTTTTACGACCCCAAATCGCGTATGTACTGTAGGATTTCTCTAAAAAAAAAAAAAAAAAAAAAAAAAACGCTGCGTTGAAATCGCTTCCTCACGAACGACCGAAAATCTCGGGCGAGAAGATTTTTCAGTGAGTTGACTCACAAAAAGCCCCATCGCGTGGGCAAAGGCAGAGAGGGAGGGAGAGAGAAAAAGCCAAGAAGGTTATCGGGTCGCGACCCCGCAAGAGGTTCCGCGTGCTTTTGACATCTCCGAAATACTCGGGGCTCTTGCGCCATTCACCATTCCAAAACTGTATTCGAGCTACCAAAATAACGTCTTTTGAAACGAAAAATCTTCAATGGTTCTAAAGAGAAAATTATTTGTATTCAAAATCTGTTTCGAGCCAGACCTGCGTTGTGTAATTTCGTTACAATGAAATTTTAAGCTCTGAATTTCTTGAGGGTCCTGGATCTTGGACCAAAGTGAAAATCCCATTCATGATAATGGAATTGTCCGGTGTTTATATAGAATTTTTGATTATTTAGAAATTTGATTCATTTTGCTATTCCCGACGTCCTTAGGATATTCTAGGCGAATTATAATTCACGAGAAAGACAATAACGAACTTTCAATATTTTATTAAATTTCGGCTAGGAAGATAATAATTGATAAAAAAAAATCAAGGTAATTAATTGATAATTAAAATGATAAGATTAATAAAACCCCAACGTCTGTGCTTCAAAAGCTCCGAATTGAAATACCAAATGGGTAGAGCGTGAAAAATATGAATTTTTCAATCTCTAAAGAGGGAGAATCGAGAGAATAAATTCAAGACCATCGAGCGATTCTTGGCAAAACCATAAATTTCCATATGGATTGAAGAACGTGAGACCATGTGAAGTGAAGCGAAGACAAGGAGGAGAAAGAAATTGAAAATAGTTCAGTTGCATTTGAGTGTTGCACCAAAGTCTGCAGTGTTGCCTCTCGAGCTCATTGATATTTTTATATTTTAACAAAATTTTGTTTTCGATAATCAAAAATCTTCTATGTCATTTTTGGGTTTTTTTTTTTTCGCAAATTGGCAAATCATTTGACGCTTTCAATTGCAATCGAGATAAATATTCAATTTTGTAACTTTTCATCAACATTCAATAATATAATGTATGATGAGTGTCATCAGAATAAGAAAGTTTTGTTCTATTAATTCGAACAGCATCACTATTATATCTCATGTTTTTTGTATGTACCCTGATGTACTATTATTATCATTATCTCCTTCTTATTCACGCATAATCACCATTCCAAGCCAGTGTTCTCAATTAAGCCGGATTACAAATCCGATATATTTGATTGACGCCCAACTCGAGATGAATTATCACCCTCATCACCCCGTCGAATATATGTACGCACAGAATATATACCTGACGAATTCAACACGGATTTATACCGTTACGTAACATGTATAGACCAATCAATCTCCGTGTCCTATCCCTTCTTTTTAATTGATAGTATTGACCCGCGTGTACATATTTAAAAAAAAGTCTGTAACTTAGATGGATAAATCGTAGAGCTTGAATAGGGACGACAGTCTGGGAACGAAAAAAAAAAAAAAAGAAACGAAATTGGTCGTCAAACATGACGGTATTCATTGAAAAGGCTCAATCATCAAACTATAAGATCTCCTTGCGATAAAAAGAGAGGATAAATAAACCGTTATATTCTGGGATATTCTGTCGAGGTATCGTTAACAATTCTAATGAGGACTCAGCCGATATAATGCCCAATGTAATTTCGATTTTAATGAAACCCCAGGGTTTTGAAGGATCATTCCGGATTATTTATTAGGGGACGTTGAGCTCTGACCCCTGCCAATGCAATCAGAGGCTTATCCATTGGCGATCACGATAAAACCGATTATATCTTTTTTTTTTATATCAACGTTTTAGGCCCCACAAAAATCGTAGAATTTCAAACATTTTTTTATTCGACCCCAATAATTATTACAGACCAATCGGAACGTTTGAAAAAAGGCAGGTGAAAAATGAAAGAGAGAAAATACATCCCCTGCACATCTATGTGATGGCGTTGATCAGATAAATTATTTCCAATATTCGTTATCGCGTTCTCTAAAAAAATTCTGCAACATCGATTTATAACTCAATATCCTCATTCACCCTTGCAAACAAATTTAAAAATTTAAGTGCAATTTACGATAAATAGTTTTTTTTTTTATGTTTATTATTTTTCAAATGTAAATTCATTTATCCGGGTCATTAATGCATATAACAGTTCAAAGCTTGAGTTTACAATGAGCGGGATAATGGTCTTTGTGGCCTTTAACCGAAGCGAAAGCCGCAGTATATATTTTACGATACTTGCTTCAATAACTCAAGCCCAGAGAAAGATGGCTAGAGAGAGAGAGGGGGGGGGGGGGGTAAGTAAAGGCCCACAAGGATGCTTAAAAGCGGCACTTTCTTAGCGATATTAAAATGCATGAATCCATAAATTATATCGTATTCGAAAAATATTATCAAGGCAAAATAGTATCGTTTGTGCGAAAGTGATATTTGCAAGATAAAATTTCAATGTAAATATCGCTCGACTATCTATATATACGAGAGAGTCATAAAACGGTTAGATAAATTAGACAATCGAGTGAAATATTTGAAAATTCGAGACAGATGATTTGATCAAAATGAAATCATGAATAGAAGAAAAAAACAATAAAAAAAAAGGCACTTGAACGACTTAAAAGGAAAGAAAAAATAAAAAACAATTCTGAAATTTCCGGAAAAACTCGTCAAATAATGCCAATACAAGATCACGAAACATGCGTGTGCAGCGGGGAAAATGTTTCGCTTGAATGGAAATTCCCCAGCAGCTCTATAAGGGAGCTCTATAGGGAGTGTGCGTGTGTGTTGTATTCATGGTTATTGCGCTCTTTTACGCGGTAGTAATTCAGTGGTTGCGTCGATAGAGCGAGACTATCGAGTTATTTTCACATTGTCTGGCACACGGAATAGACCGGGAAACACGTTTGGCCCTCTGTATAGGCCGTTTAAGCAAACGAGAGACAAATTAATGCTAAAAGGGATTAAAATATTGTAAAGAAATGTATAAAAAACCGAAAGTTTATTATGTACAAAACAATTTTATATTGTCAGATTCGAGAGCAAAATATCGATGATAAATATACAAAGAAACGCGGAAAAGTACAAAAATATTTAAAATATCTATTTTATAATTAGGATTTAAAAAAGGATTAATCAGAAATAATTCATAACTTCACGGGAAATTTGAGAGTAAAATTTTTTAAAAGGTTCAATACATTCTTGGTCAATTTCATGAAATTTTCTCTCTACTAACGAATAAAATGTATAACGCCATTGGTAAAAAAAACAAAAAAAAAGAAAAAAAAATCTACTGAAAATATCATCATTGAGGACGAGCAGATAGAGTCTGAATTTCAATAAATAATTCATGGTCTCAATTTTCTTGTTCAAATTGAAAAAATTGTTTATTCGTCGAAAATAAATAAATTCTTTGCATATCCTGATGAATGAATACAGTAGCACGAAACTAGATAGAATAAGATATGAGTTTATCAGGGTGGTTGGTGAGCTAAAGCAGGTAGGGGTCTATACGCATGTCAACTGGAGGGCATTCAACTATCGATCGTCAGGGTAGTTTTAGCTACCCCTCAGCGAGAAGGGGCTCCGCTCTCTCCTTCCTCGGTACCTCGAGCTGTACTATATTGTATATTTTCCCTTCATCCCCCCTCTCTCTCTCTCTCTCTCTCTCTCTCTCTCTCTCTCTCTCTCTCTTTCGCTCTTCACGTTTACTTCTTCACTTTTCTCTACTTGCCTTTCGCCCTCGTGGACTTTTCGTGCACACGTTCTTCTCCTCCACTATCCTATAGTGGTACACGAAAGCCTCCATCACGTATTCTATTCTCTCTCCAAAAAAAAAAAAAAAAAAAAAAACTAGAGTGCTCCTACACAACACAGATCGTCTACTGTGCCTATACACAGTGCACATGCACCTATGCACAGTGTATATTTTTCTGCATTTTTTTTTTTTTTCCAAGTCCCATGCACTTTTCAGCTACCCTCTTGTCAGCTCTCCATCCCTTTGTCTCTATATATTTCGGCGTCTCACAGATTTCAATTATCCTGATAGCATTGCAACCTTTTGAGGTATCAACGAAAAGACACAAAATGAGGGGAAAAAAAAGAACAAATTATTTTGGGCACCTCGTTTCGTTTTCCATTAGTCGAAAGGATCGTCTCATTTCCTGTACAGTCATTAAGTTATTTATTTTTCGTTTAAATATCCCATATTTTTATCATACGAAAAGTGTACTGTGGAGGCTCGAGGTAAATTAGATCTTCGTAACACTCGATGAATCGTCGATAATTTGATTAAAATAGTAAAGATGAAAATAGGTCTAACTAAAGATTATTATAAAACTATTTTGTGAAGCAGAGAAAAGGAGCAAAGTCGATTCGGCAATATGACGTTTTCCGGTTTTTTTTTTTTTTTTTTTTCCGTTCACCCTGGTGGTGTTGCGTCGCAAGTTCACCCTCGTGTCTCGTCCTTGTCTCCCCGCGTTGGCGGCGACGTGACGGGCTGCAGAGAGGGGAAAGTCGTTCGACGGGAAGGGTCGCTGAGGGGCGACGTTTGAGAGGGGTGGGGGGTGGGGGGAAGGACGAGAGGAGACAGCCAGGGGTGGCTTCTGGGACGTCTGGGACCACGTGTGCCAACCAGCTGATCGTCTGGCATATGAGAATTCAAGAGCGCACGTGTAACATTAAAACGAACTCCCACCTCCACCCAATATCTCTAGACAGTCATTGGCAATTATAGCGATTGGACTGTCGGTGGAAAAACGAAAAAATATGCCAATAATTTGTTTTTGACGATTCGTCAATTGTATGATTAATAAATGGGGTATCCTGTACCCCAGTGCGATTCATTCTCCGATTTATCATTTTGGTTTTTTTTTTTTTTTTTGCTAAATCTATTATTAGTTGAGCTTTAAATAACTGCGCGATTTATCGGGACCCCGCGACCCCCCGGCAAGTTTCACTTCCGCGGGGAGGCGACGAATCCTTTTTCTCATTCCTACTCGAATTTGTCGGCTATTCAAATTTCACATCCATCATCTCTTCCGAGGTTTTCCTTTCTCTCTCTTTCTCCGGTTCGTAAAGCCTTTCAAATTTCCATCAACATGCGAAGAAACGCTGGGGTTTGACATCCATCAATCGTTTCATGTAAATTTTGTTTTCGTCGCTCTTCGATCAATCATTTTTCTCTCAAAGTGTGTGTGGTGTTACGAATCATTTGCCAATTTTAAATTTCGCAACTTTCAACACTACCCGCTCTTCTATCGCCCAATTAATCAATTCTCGATAAACAAGCAAGATATAAAAAAAAATGACATTCAATAAAAACAAAAAAAAAACAATCGAGTAAATTAATTGCCGCAAAGGATAAAAAAATTCTCCCCAAATCTATCAGTTAAATGGCATATAGCTTGAGACGATATTTTTCATCATAGCGATTTGTGCAAGCTGAAAAAATAACTCGATGAAATAATAAACAGTTATTTCCCGTGTGGTTGGATGAAAAATTGTCATTTTCTGATCGCAACGACCTATGTGCATTTTTAAGCGAGTTATACAATTTTTGTTTTATTATTTTTTTTTTTTTCACGTGTTCATCATAAGGTAAAATATTATCGTTCGCATTTCTGGCTCGGTTCATCTAGTTACTGTACAATTAGCATAACGCTCGGTGAATCGGTGTGTGTACATAATTTAGATAAATGGCCTCGACTCGTCGTTCACGAGGAGTCATCTGTGTTGTATGTGATAATAAAAATGCACGTAAATGTATTGAGTTCAATGCTAACAGTGTGTTGGTATCATTGAAACACATGATAGCATGATACATGCACATGTACGAGTGTATATATATATATATATATATATATCACTTTGTGGTGCGATAGTGTGCGAGTTTATCAGTCGCGGTAGCCACAACAACACGGCGAGTTACATACAACACACATGTGTTCCTGGTTTGCGGATAACACTTTTCTCCTCCACTTCCTCCGTGGCGACGTTTTCTCGTGTGCGCCTCGACATAGCGTACGACAAACATGTATATTTATGTAATATATACAGATAAGCCGGCTTGTGTGCCTCCTATTGCAAGCTGTGTGGCGTAGCAACGAAGAGAGAGAACTGGCTATATGTACTCAACCTCGATGTATATATGTAAAACGTATGGTAACTTTACTCGTGATAGCAACAAAACGTGGGAAGACCGCCATTGTGAGATAATCCGATGGATTGAGACGAATCGTCCTCGTCATATCCATACATTCTTGTACGTTAATCAGCAGCTTATTTTAGCCCCATCGCGCTCTAAAAATTTCCAGAAATTAAAAAGGTAAAAAAACTTTAAAACTTTCTTACGTTCCTGCATAGATTTTTTTTTCCCCCAATTTTTGCAGACTATTTAGAGTGATTTGTAATAGACAGGAAATTTCTCATTGATTATGATAGCGAAAGGTCGAAAAAAAAAAAAACGATAGAAGATATTTTCCCATTTTTATTGCGAAATGGGAAGTTTCGAAAGAGTTGAATTTTCAAGTATAGTTTCAACTTTGATCCCCATAAATGTATTTTTTTTTAAACGTGTTTTTCCGTAGGTCAACCATTGATGCAAATGTACATTGAGACACTTTTTAAGCATTAAATGGTCCTGGTGGTCAACAGACTGTTTAAAGCCAATTTATCAAATCAGAATGAAATTTAATTTAATGTTAATTTATACGGATACACGCTATCAAAATACTCGAGTATAATTGATACAATATACAAATGTTACATTTGCTTGTTCCCTGATTATCCTGATGACGTAAAAAAAATTATTAAATAATTTTAATTTTGGTCAAAAGACTGTTTAAAGCCAATTTATCAAATCAGAATGAAATTTAATTTAATGTTAATTTATACGGATACACGCTATCAAAATACTCGAGTATAATTGATACAATATACAACTGTTACATTTGCTTGTTCCCTGATTATCCTGATGACGTAAAAAAAATTATTAAATAATTTTAATTTTGGTCAAAAGACTGTTTAAAGCCAATTTATCAAATCAGAATGAAATTTAATTTAATGTTAATTTATACGGATACACGCTACCAAAATACTCGAGTATAATTGATACAATATACAAATGTTACATTTGCTTGTTCGCTGACTATCCTGATTACGTAAAAAAAATTATTAAATAATTTTACTAGTTTTGTGCTCAACTGTTCATTGAGTGTTACACGGGCAAACGGAGCCAGTATAAATCTCATCGATTATTTAAATGACTCATTGAAGAATATTACCATCCTGTATTCATAGTACACGTGAGTATAATAACGAAATGAATTATTGCGTATTCTATTGTAACTGATTTTGCTGCGACGTAAATGCTGGATCATCGCGTTCGCTGCATCATGGAGGACAAGGTGCGCGCTTGACCCTTGCACTCTTTGCAAATGCAGCCTTGATTTGTCGAACTTTAGCTTTAAAATGCTGATTCTGAGCGTACAAATTGTCAATTGTTAAATTCACATCGGAATGCGGAAATAGTAAAATAAATAATGATTTCACACATGACAAATAACATCTTATAAATAGTAATTTTTGGCCTTCGAGAAAATGGCTTGCAGTTTATCGAATACGCGGAGAAAAATACATCAATGTTCGGTTCTGTAGTATGAAAGAAAAAAAAAATAAGTTTTTACGCTGTGGCCAAAAAAAAAATGAATTGGTTCAAAGAATTTGGTATAAATTTCCTTGGCGATGGAGTTGCTGGTTCGTCTTTGTAAAAAAAAGTATACATATACATATATATATATATGAATTTTCTACGAGTACAGCAGTTTTTTCCAATGGGCTGTCCATATAGTGGACATTTGTAGTGTGGACGAGTCATCCAGAGACTGTTATTTAATCCTCTTATTCTGCCACACAGGATACAGAATATATATTTATTCAGGTTTATATAGACAAATCGAGACAAACTGTCAAATATTATCGAATTGCTATCGAAATGAAAAATAATAGAGCGAGAAAAGATGAAAAGTTTTGTTTGGAATACAATTTAAAAAAAAGTTTCGATTTCTCACAGATGTCATTTGCGAATGAACACATGCACTTTGTTTCTTATTTGGTTACGTGCAATCCATGAGCCCGCATCCACATGGGGTAAGAAAAAAAAAAAAAACATATGGGGTATCTCATGGTTTTTTGTTGTCGAAGGGATCTTTGAAAAACCATGACGCGTGTGCCAACGATCAGCTTCTTCCATATTCGGGGCTTTGCGAAGTGTCACATTTAACCCCAACGACAAAGCTGAATTTAAGTTGTTCGAATCAAACTCCTGTTGGAGGGAGAAAAAAAATCGTGTGGGGGACAAATAAAAAAAAACGCGTGTTTTGGTGCTCGGTCTGTCGGAACGGCTTCATTATTCATTCCTCGCTATCCATGATGTATTACTGTTGGTTAAGCACGATTTCGAGCAGGGGTTAATTCGTACGCTTACGTGGCATTTTTTTTTTTTTTTTTTTGCATCATCCGTTGGAGGGAACAAACTCTTATTAATATTCATTCAATTCATTTTCGAGGGCAACGCCTGTTTATTATTTTAACATTTTATACAAAGTGCGTTTTGAAATCTCGCGGTGGAGCTCATTTCTGAGACAGCGGGAGGGTTTTTTATTATAAAAAAAATTCAGCTGCTCTGTTCGTGTTAGGGATTTTATGGTAATCATCATCGATCGACTTATACCCCATTAGGTATGCACGAAATATAAAATAATATCGCTTGAACGAATGCGGTCAATGCGCCAAACAAATAACGCTTTCAGCGAGCTCCTGGGTCACGAACCCTTATGATGAATTTAAAAAAAAAAAATACTGAATAAATGTTTTTCCGATTGAATATTGAAATAAAATTTGAAAAAGTACACATAAGAATTAGACAGATTTAAAATTGAAAGATATATAATAATTGTTTATAGATGATTTGAATTTATTGAATTTTTGATCAAATTTCCATGGAACATGAATAAATTTTTCTGCGTTGGATCATCGCTGGATCCAGCAATGTATATAATCGGGAACACGGGCTTCTCGTCACTCAGTGAACGAGAGCGAGAGCACCGTCGCTGTTTCCGTAGCAACGCTGTTATATATATGTATATATATATATATATATATATGTATAATGGTCGGGGCGACTCCACGAGGTCTAACTAGACCAGTGTAGAATAATGTACGTAACTCTCGTGATGCTCGCATCGCTCGACAAGGCCGGGAATAGGAGCTAAACCGGCTTGTGTCGTGTTCAGCTTCCGTTCTTCTATCTATAGCTATCCATCGAGATGGGCATAACATTTGACCCTCGATTCGTCGATTACGTAATCCAAATTTTAAATATCAGGCTAGCTGGTTTTTTTAATTTAGTTCGCGATAAATTCATTTTTTTTTTTCCTCACATTTCTAAGCTTCATTCAAAAAGGAACTTAATCTCTCGATGCTTTATCATTATTTTTGGCATTTTAATCGTCGGCTATTTGATTCGCGAGAGATATTTGTAAAATTATGGAACGTTTGAACTTTGCGAATATTTCTTGACTTTCAAAGGCCAACTTTGACTGCTAATTGAGTAATTTTTTATCGTTCTATCGATATTCCAGCGTTCTCCTCTCTCGCGTAACGAATAATTGTGAGCAACACACTTGGCTAGCTGATTAAAAAAAAAATATATATATTTTTTTCCCGAAAATTTGACGCGCATTTTACTCTCGTCATTCACGTCGAGACACTAACGAGTCGAAAAAATACGGGAGCAAGTTTGCCGTCCTCAGTTTTACCCAACTTTTTCAAACGCTCGAAATTTTCGTGAGCAAACTAAAACGATGAGAACGTTTAACAAACTGTGTTGATACACATACAGAACAGAACAGAAATTATTTCAGTCGCAATTCAGACTCTCTCCGTTCACCGTTTACGTTTTAGTTTCTCTTTCTTACTCGACCATCTGAAAATAGACGATTTAATGACTGGTCTGTCCAAAAATATATTCGACATTCGTTCAAAGTTATTTTTATATACTTAGGAGCAATAATGATCATTATTTGAGAAAAAGATTTTTGTGTTTTTTTTTCTTCCTATTTTAATTTTTTTCTTCTTCCATTTTATAGAATAAAATTTCTTTAAGGGGCAATAATGCTTACTCCGTTATAATTTGTTCCAATGCATAATTGGGTTATCCGTAAAATTTTGAAACATGTGAGAAACTTGAGCAGTGGATGCCTCACGTACTTGGCATCTTATCAGTAAATATTTAGAACGATAACGCGAGACATGACCACTGCGCACTTTAAAGACATTTTAACAGATTTCTTATTAACAAGCAAGCGCCAGTTTTTATGTCTGCGTTTGTTTTTTCGCCTCGCTAAACATTTATTCTAATATTTGTACACATCACGATTATCGTGTGCTGTGCGTATGAAAAATATTTTGAACGTTTTTGAAAAAATAACAAAATATTGACCATTTTTTTTTCACACAAAGATTTACTTTATTTCGATTTTGGGTTTTCATCGAAGTAGCTCCCCATCAATTATTCCATCTTGCGCGTTCACTGCGTGTTTATAAATGAGTAATTAGAAACATATTTGGCTAACCGGAAGGCGCGCTCTAGAAAATCATAGTACACATTTGGACATGTGTACTTAAACTCTTTAATCCTCGTCTGGCTCTCCTATAGTTGCGCAGACGTTTTCTAATTATTTATTAATAAATTCGTATAACCTACGAATGATAATCATTGGTAGGTTATACGAATAACGAAGATTATTCGAAGATCAGAATAATCTTTCTTGCCAATTGTAATATCAATAATCAGTTAACAATTTAATACTTAATGGCTCAACGAAATTATTCACCATAACTCGAAAAGATTTTTTAAATTAAATTAAAACGACCCTTGATTACATCAGAATTCAAGGTGTAACCCAACACTTAAAAAATAAAAAAATAAACGACCATTGATAATATCAGAATTCAAGGTGTAACCCAACACTTGAAAAAAAAAATTAAAAAAAAGGTTCACGTTCGCAATTACACCGCGACATTTCAAGAGATTTAAGACCGCGCCCGGTACTCGAAGATAAAATAAAACAAATGAAGACTTTCTCGCATTCGAGCGAATAACAATGCGACGAAAAATATATGTAGCAAACGCGAATTGAGTTCCGCACCTTTCGCTGAAATCGTAATAAGCGAATGTATCAATCTCGAATTCAAAACTTTCTTTCTCCCACGCAAATTGTATACTGCCAAATTGAGCCATCGCGAGTTTATCTGGAACATCTCGAGCATTAATGATCATTTCGCGAGTAGATAAATGGAATGGCCCTGACTGTATATAAATCGCTTTGAACGATCCATTTAGTTCCACAGCTCTATTTCATCGTTCATAAAAATTCTTCATGTCCATGTTCGTAGCAAAATTTTGCCAATACAATTGATCGAAACTGTAACTCGAGAATTCCGTCTAAGGATTTGTACGAGAAAATTCATCGATCGCGGTGAAAAGATAAAAAAATCGCAGATTCGCTCATCGAATCTAAATTTTCATTAGGTTTTTTTATCGATCACTTCGATTAAATGGCATGACGACCATAATTTTTTATGATTATAAATTCGTCACTGTAAAAATTGATGGCAAGTTGTTTTACCTTCAACGAGCCATTCATAAACTGGCAGTGAATTTAAGAAAAAAAAAAAAAAGATACACACAAATGTGCAGTGCCGGTAGATGCACGAGAAGGGATGAGGAAGACCGCTGACCGCAACAAATCGTTCTCGAATGATCTCGAGTGCTCTTCCGCCTTGGGTCACGTATAATCTCTTTCTCTCTCTCTCATTCGCTCTCCATCTGTCTTTTGCTCTCTCGGTGACGTGGGTGCATGCGCCGGAGAGAAGCATCAGAGCTGCAATAACAGCAGTAAAAAAAAAAATATATATATATATATGCACTAGTGGCATGGCATGTGATATATATTGTAGCCCGGCAATGGCAGCATAAGCGCGCATAACGCGTGACACGCATCGCGGTCATACGTAACTCCGCTAAATGGGTTAATATGCACATCCGTATCGTGGCTCGCGTCGTCGTGCCACCGATGATGCCAGACTAATCGCGATTCCTCCGCCTACCCAATCCGCGTTCAAATTTTTTTTTTTTTTTTTCTTTTCGTAATGTCAGCGTCCAGCATCGAAATATCAAAAGCCAACATGGCTCGATTATCATTCCTGTGAAGAAATGATAGGTCTTCGGTTCACTCGCAATAACATACATGATAGAAAAAAAGGTAAAAAAAAAAAGATTAACCTCGTATGAGTTTGGCTATTCAGCTTAGAAATTGTTTAACTGCGTCCTACTTAAGGGCTGTATTTTTTCAAACGAGAATAAAAAATCGACAGGAGACTGATGATGGGTGAATTATTCGATGGGAGATTTGAAAGTTGGTCGTTTAATTAGAAATAATGGGATCGAAATATTTTTAAAAAATGATCGAGTGACCTTAAAGTGTATTTTCAATTGTTGGTATGGCAAAAAATATTTTGGAGATATTCTCATGTAACCACAAAACAAAATAAGGTCGATAAAAATATTTCCGTTTATAAACCATTGAAATTTTATCTACATTATGGATTATATTTATAGTCTTTGGAGACTCGACTGACTATACTTATTTCTCTTGAGTAGCAGCTGTAAGTGGTATATGAGGGTGTCTATTAACGGTCATCTACTACTTAATAATTATGTGGGATAGCACTTGAAAAAATTGTGCAAACATTTTGGTTAAATTTTAGTGCTCGTTTGACTGCTAATTGAGTAATTTTTTATCGTTCTATCGATATTCCAGCATTCTCCTCTCTCGCGTAACGAATAATTGTGAGAAACACACTTGGCTAGCTGATAAAAAAATATATATATATTTTACATACATGATAGAAAAAAAAGTAAAAAAAAAAAAGATTAACCTCGTATGAGTTTGGCTATTCAGCTTATAAATTGATTAACTGCGTCGTACTTAAGGGCTGTATTTTTTCAAACGAGAATAAAAAATCGACAGGAGACTGATGATGGGTGAATTATTCAATGGGAGATTTAAAAATTGGTCGTTTAATTAGAGATAATGGATCGAAATATTTTTAAAAAATTATCGAGTGATATTAAAGTGTATTTTGAATTGTTGGTATGGCAAAAAATATTTTGGAGATCATGTAACTCGAAACAAAATAAGGTCGATAAAAATATTTCCGTCTGTAAACCGTTGAAATTTTATCTACATTATGGATTATATTTATAGTCTTTGGAGACTCGACTGACTATACTTATTTTTCTTGAGTAGCAGCTGTAAGTGGTATATGAGGGTGTCAATTAACGGTCATCTACTACTTAATAATTATGTGGGATAGCACTCGAAAAAATTGTGCAAACATTTTGGTTAAATTTTAGTGCTCGTTGGATTTAATCGTACACACGTCTCAAAGTCTTCTTAAGTAGCCCACTCTGTAGAGTTTCGTGGACGATGTATACCACCTTCCATTGATCGGCCAGTTATCGAACACTTTCACCAAGCGTTCGGCGAAAAGGCCCAAAGGCCCGATTTGTTTGACGCCCCCAGGCGACATATCGCCGCATCCTGATTTCATCCTGTACGTCGCCGATCACTGACACCGATCCTTGCACGATCAATTTATGTGTCAATCAATTAATCCTCCCATAAATATCCTACAATGAGAATCATGTAAATCAGAATAACTGGTCAATGGGTCTGAACAAATTTCAGCTCTATACTATGCGAGTAACCGAGGGTGTAAGTTCCCATTATCTACAGAGATAGATGAATTGAACGTTTAGTAAAATTATATGTTGCCAAATTGGCCATCTGTCAGCTTCTTTGCCGATTAAAAGCACTGAGATAAATAAAATATTATTAATTGTTTTTTTCACATTGTGTGATAAAGTAGAATGATAAGGATAAGCAAAATGGATGATAATCTTTTCTAAACTTCATCCATTAAAAAAAGATAAAGAATTCGTCCCATTTGTCTCATTTTGGTCCTCATTTTTTGATATTTGTGTCGCCAAATAAAGGCGTTTAAAAAAAATCGAGTCAGTCCATATGCAAAGTATGGAAACGAAAAAACGATCTCTTATTTGCTCGGCTCGATATTATTTTGTCGATTTTTTAAAAAATTTCGAGCAAGTTTCTCCGCAGAGATAAAAAAAAAAAATATTGTGTCACAAGGCTTGTTCACAAATGTAATAATGTTTTCCTGATGCCAGAAAAATGGTTAATCATTCAACAAAGTCCAAATTCTAAAAAAGCATCATCGGTGTAAATGTGCAAATGTTATTTTTGTTATCGTCAAAGCGACACAATAATTCGCGGAATCGATAAATGGTGATCGCGATGAGGCAAACGCCTAATTATGTCACGTCAAAGGTTACGCGCACTTCGATTACGTAATCGCGGATTTATATATATATATATATGTGTGTGTGAAAATTGGTTATACGAAACTACGTCGTCTCGATGGCTCTTTTGGGCCAGCTCTTTCTCGTTTTGTCTTTGTAAATATTGCTGGTGCTCTGATCGAGTATTGGAAATTAAACGAGACAGAATATCTTGGCAGGGAGAGACCTTAACATCAGGTGGGTTGCATGAATGGTAAAACGGTATGGAAAAGCGTTAATTGGTGCGACAGACGATGAAACAAGTTGACATCTCGTTGAAGTGTGGCGCGCGCGTCTTTAAAGCGATGCAATTTCGATGCAACTATTACAAGGCTTCAAAGGAGAGAGAGAGAGAGAGAGAGAGGCCTTCGTGCAAAAATGTCGCGACGTGTCTCTATTGCGGGGCTCTATATATATACTTCATAGAAACGCAAACATTCATTCGTGCACGATTACATTGGACTTTATGACGTATACGTATAACATACACACACATGGAAGACACGTGAATACATCAGGACTGATGTAAATGGCGTGTCTGGAGCAAAAGAAACACGCTTTATTCAGAGCTATTTTAAAAAGGATCTATCTCAAAAATTGTAAACAGCGCCAGTATCATTAACAAACATGGTCGTCTCTGAGAGACATATAGTTTTTTTTTTTTTTTACTCCATCAGGCAATTAATGAAGAATTAGTTGATATAAAAATGAAAATATCATCAATTACAAGATAAGAAATATATCGCGGTACTGATTAATTTATAACTAAACTATTTGAAAAATTTATTTAGTTAGAACAAAATGACAATTAATTAAATACAGAATGTTGTTTAAAAAATAAAATATTCGCATAGACGACTGTTCACTATTTTTATCCTATATAAATTCGCCTATATTATATATATATATATATATATATATATATATATATATATATATATATATATATATATAAATCCCACACGCATTATTGATCAATCAAACCGTCCTCATGCACTCGCGCACATTCCCAACGTAACGTTTTCATACAGATAGAACGCTCACAACCTTCGTACGGAATTATGTACTTGAAACGGTATCGATTATTGCATTGCCCGAAGCCGCTTTCGATTCGTTCGTTGGACGATTATTTACTGGACGGTCGTAATCGACGAGCAATCGATTATAGCGATGACGAGGTCAGTTCATGCGTCGTACACACTTGAGAAAAATGCGTCACTATTAGAGAGTTATTTATTCCATCTTTATATATTAAATCCGTTATGTCGATCCCCTCGAGCTATTTGTCCCTCCCTTGCTATGAACATTTTTTTATTTCTTTTTTTTATTGACATTTTATGAAGATTCACATTCATGCTCTGATTTCGTCTTCCTAGTGAACTAATACTAAGCTTGAAATCGAAGCTGCTGTTCGCACCAAAAGCTTGTATTTTATCAGGGTACATTTATCTACAATTTAAATTATTATAATATGAACTTGCTATGAACATTTTTTTATTTCTTTTTTTTATTGGTATTTTATGATTCACATTCATGCTCTGATTTCGTCTTCCTAGTGAACCAATACTAAGCTTGAAATCGAAGCTGCTGCTCGCACCAAAAGCTTGTATTTTATCAGGGTACATTTATCTACAATTAAAATTAAAAAACGATAGACTTACGCGTAGCTATGGTTGACGCGCAGCTCTTGCGGTCACCAAAGTTAAGCAGCGTTGGAAGCGTTCGGTACTTGGATCGGTGACCGCTCATCCAAAACGTCCTTTTGTTACTTTGATATACTTAATGTGTATCACGATCATCCCCTATTCGCGACTTGACTGTAATTAGATTCGATCACGTCTCGAAAACTTAATAGTTTACGTACAATTAACTCTTAGCCAAACATATCAAAGACGTTCAATATACTGCTCAGTTGGACTTAATTTTTCTAAAGTGAACTTAAAATATTTTTCAAATTTTTAACTTACACACTTTTTCTCACCTTATAGCAAAATCATGCAAATTTCCACAACCAGTAATTGCCATTACGTACAAAAAATTCTGCAGTCATCCTCGAGACTGTGACAGTTTCATGATAATTTTACGAGTTGGGTAAATCATCGCTCCGACTCATTAGCAACGTCGATAATTGAAAAGGAAAGAACTTCGTACATGTTTTTATTTATGATTTTTCATTATCATATTTTTTATGTTTTCCCTAATTATCTCTTGAGTATTTCATAATAATTTCATTTGTACTTCATTTGCAATTTTCTTTCTAATTTTTATTTTTATTCATTTAATATTTTCAATAATCCGACACAATTATAAATTGTATAAATATTACAAGATCCTGGCAGAAGGCTTTCTCTTTATCATTTTAAAGAATCTTCCAATTACTGTGTGTCATTTCTCGCTAGGAATGATACATGGAAGCTGCACGTGATGCACAATTTTCTTGTTACGCGGTGTCATATTTCCGCGATGGTTCATATCTACACTGTTGATTGCTAACTCTCATTGAAAAATCTTTCGTGCAACAGAGTATTAATTAGCGTCGTATAAAAATCATGATAATAATTAAAAATAATTCTCAAATTGCTCACCTTCATATTCGTAAATGATTTCTTTATAATTTTGCATCAATCACACCAATTATCGGGTCAACTAAGCTCAATAATTAAAATATCTCATGGCTGAAAGTCGTTCAGTGACTTTATGCTGCTTTCATTGATGCCTCACATGACGTGATTCGTTGCAATCCGGAAATAATAAATAAACGAGTAATAACGAATGTAGCAATAATTAAAAAAAAAAAAAGCAAAAAATCTCGTTTAACCTTTCATCATACGATTTACGTCATGTGTGCAGTATTTTATGCATTACCACAACAACAAATTTGTTTTCGTAATAAAAATTGTATCAAACATTTCTTCTTCGTACGATAATTTTTATTATTTAATTCCTTTTCGTACGACATCACTGTGGATAATCGTTTTCACTTCGTCTTGGCTCGAAGTATCGCAATTACCACAGAAGAAAGTTGTGCTTAATATTCTGAAATTCCTCCTCCACTTTCGGTTGCATTAATTTGTATGTTTTTTTTTTTTTTTTTTTTTTAATCGTCGTCACACATATAAACTGTCAAGTATATTCATCGTGATTTATTTGAAAATAATATTTTGCAATTTCATTTGTTACATAATTCTTGCAAAATAATTAACGTAACGAATGGTTAATCATGCATTGGAAATAAAATTGTTTTCATTAGCTTTAGCAAACTCGCAATTATATATCGAGACTCGATTCGATTACATTGCATATACATCTTGCAATGTCTATTTATTATGATTTATTCATCACCACACACGATGTGCATGATGTGTCAGTCATTCGTCTTTCGATTTATGATAGTTCATCAGCGGTTACAGGTATATTTATTTATTTACTTTTCTACAAACTACTGGGCATTATGGAAAACCTGTTTGAAAAACTAGTATGTGTTACTTGTTTCGCTATATTTATCCGTTGGAATCGATTTACATAAATAACAATGTTTTTATACGATTTTTCATTAATCATTCCATCATTTCATTTCTGAATCGTGCATTATCGTGATGTATGATTTCTCTTCATCGTTGTCAGATCTTTATGTTGTTTTTTGAATGTGCTGATCTTTCAATTATCGTTGTGTAATTTTATAAATTCTTAATACTCTACGATATTCCACCTTAAACACGTTTGTCATTTAGTTATATTATATTATACTTGTTCTTTGTGAATAAAGATCTTTGCAGATAAAGATCTTCGCAGTGGATAAAGATGATTATAAGCAAAACGTTGGAAAAAGTGTTTTTGTTGCATTGTTGCTGTTAATTCTCGTGTGTCTGCATTTATTTTGGATGTTTCTCACCGAGTATGACCATTCGCTCAATTTTCATCCCAAAAATGAAGAATTTTTTATAAAATAATTTTCGAGGCTGGACCAAGGTAAACCAAACGAAAGTATCAAAATATTCGTCTAACTTCAATCAATATATATATATATGAATATTTATTTAATTTTTTTCCTATTCTTCGGAATATATAATTATATTTCCTTGAGTTACCGAATAGCATTTTAATTCAATGGATATTTGATTCAATGGTATGACCATTCGCTCAATTTTCATCCCAAAAATGAAGAATTTTTTATAAAATAATTTACGAGGCTGGACCAAGTAAAGTAAACCAAACGAAAGTAATAAAATATTCGTCTAACGTCAATCAATATATATAAATGAATATTTATTTAATTTTTTTCCTATTCTCCGGAATATATAATTATATTTCCTTGAGTTACCGAATAGCATTTTGATTCAATGGTATGACCATTCGCTCAATTTTCATCCCAAAAATGAAGAATTTTTTATAAAATAATTTTCGAGGCTGGACCAAGTAAAATAAACCAAACGAAAGTAACAAAATATTCGTCTAACGTTAATCAATATATATATAAATGAATATATATATTTTTTTTTTCTATTCTCCGGAATTTATAATTATATGTCCTTGAGTTACCGAATAGCATTTTGATTCAATGGATATTTGATTCAATGGTATGACCATTCGCTCAATTTTCATCCCAAAAATGAACAATTTTTTATAAAATAATTTCCGAGGCTGGACCAAGTAAAGTAAACCAAACGAAAGTAACAAAATATTCGTCTAACGTCAATCAATATATATAAATGAATATTTATTTAATTTTTTTCCTATTCTCCGGAATTTATAATTATATGTCCTGGAGTTACCGAATAGTATTTTGATTCAATGGTATGACCATTCGCTCAATTTTCATCCCAAAAATGAAGAATTTTTTATAAAATAATTTTCGAGGCTGGACCAAGTAAAATAAACCAAACGAAAGTAACAAAATATTCGTCTAACGTTAATCAATATATATAAATGAATATTTATTTAATTTTTTTCCTACTCTTCGGAATATTTATTTATTTTTTTTCCTATTCTCCGGGATATATAATTATATTTCCTTGAGTTACCGAATAGCATCTTGATTCAATGGATATAAGCTACTGAATGAAGGTGGTACACAGCGTAAAACATCAAATTCGTTCGGCTGAGCTAGGCTCGTCATGGTACGGTAAATAATTACATTAAAAGCTACGATAGATTCCCGATGACTTTTTTTTCTCCTTATTCTCCTCCCCAGATGCTTTTGCCCTGCTTGAATCCAAAGATTTTCGTGGTTTCTAATCGCTGCTAAGTAGACCGCGTCGGTGGCGTCGAGTCAGTTGACTCGTTTGCCTCGGTAGATTTTTTCAAGGCACGTTGATCGGTTTGGCCCCAGGCCAGCGAAGACACTGCGATATTGTCCCAACTCCATTATCGGCCGATGGTTTGAATTAACGACAAAGTCCAATATAATGGAGACAACGAGCAGTATAGCCAACAGTGGAATTTTCTGTTCGGCAAGAAATCGCCGTTACAAAAAGAACTTTGCATCAGATATATTTTCTCTCGACAATTTCTAGCCACCGTTGGTCCATTTTTTATTAAAATTTTCCAAACTATGAAGATTTAAATAAAATGCAAAAAAACATCGAGTGGTTAAATTTGTACATTTGCAATCGAGTTCTATCGAAGCATAAACACGAGGAATGAAATAAAATAACGATGAAAATTAAATAATTGTCCAAATTAATCGTAAATTTATCCTACACTTATTCACTTGCCAAGAATTCGCGAAAGAAAATGGTCTTGTGACGATTCGTGGGGTCTTTTCTCCATCTTGAATTGAATGCGCAAACCAACGCGATAAAATGAGCAGCAAAGGGGGTTGCGGATAATAGACGAGAGAAGACTTGAGGGTTAACGAAGGTGAAAAAGGTACAATGGAGAATTTATAAAATACGAGCATGTGCAATGATACATCCACGTATATGCGAAGCGTTTGCGGTGTTTGGACTCTGTAGAGGTGAATGGCTCCGGGATTGCAAATCATCCAAGCAGACGGCCGAGCTTCCTCGGCTAGCATCTGTCGTTACTCGTTACACGTTACATACTTGCGCTGTACTCAGTTGCCGTGGCCACTCAAACACATGTCTGCGTTTGCCTCGAGGAAAACAAGCGCGACGTTAGTTTCGCTCGCATCTTCAGCGAAAAGATCGTGCCAGTCGTGTGGACATCAACGGTAGCCCTTCCTAGAACATCAGCGGGATAAGCACTGACCGGCAATATCACTCCAGGCATGCATGCCCCTTGTGCACGAATGCGCAATAACGATTTCAAAAGACGTACTGATTTCTAAGTCCCTTTCAGGCATTCTTCGAACCCATATCGGGCTTGCTGTTTTCTGAATGGTAGGCGGAAATATCCATTCAATAGGGAAGACTTTTGAGATCATATTAATGATCCATGCAACTATATAGTAGTCGAATTACTCACCTATATGGTAACTAAGGATAATTAGCTGGAAAGATCGAGACGTTCCCAGCATAAATCCTAATATATCCTAACTCTATATATATATATGGAGTGCGCACTCTGCTTTTGTGCGCATATGTTGCTTTCAATTTTTGAGAAAGCATATCGTAAATCGTTTCATTCGTGGAACGTATTCAAGTTTTAATAGATAACTCACGTTAAACTATTATTATTTTTTAAATATTTGCCAGTTTTACTTACTTTTGATTAATTAACTTATTAATTTTCGTTATTAATTTTCATTGTTCCAGGTAAGAATCAGAGGGACCAGGGACTTTTGCTGCAATCATGTACCATGAACCAGGACAGAACTTCTCGTGAGTATATATATATATGAAAAATAGAAGAAAGTGGAAAGCGGTGATGGATGTAACTGGCAGCTCAGCAAAATTAGTGTATTTAATGAAAGACAAAAATCGTACTAGAAAAATAAACTGTTGCGTAAATTACGGCAAAACGACTCATTCGTTAGCAGCCAATCTTTCGGGCTTGATATCCTTGCGCTGATTTCCCGAGACTTTTGGATCTCTGAGATACCTGTAAATGGAATTTTTCCGAGCAACGATAATTGTTAGTCAGTTTACTTGGTTGTTTATGTGCCTTTTTCTAAAATTATCATCGATGTTTTTTATCGATAAAAGCACAATTATTTACAAATGAGCTCACTCTCTGTCACTCAAACAAGAGTAGGTTTATCAATTTCGTAAATTATCAATTTCGTAAAATATCAACTTCGTAAAATATCAATTTCGTAAAATATCAATTTGGTAAAATATCAATTTGGTAAAATATCCTTGATCTTAAACAGAGACTCTCTTATATCCCAACTTGTGAATGGAATTTTTTCGAAGCAAAGAAAATTGTTAGTCAGTTTACTTTATTGTCTATGTGCTTTTTTAAAAAATTATCATCGATGTTTTTTATCGATAAAAGCACAATTATTTAAAAATTAGCTCACTCTCTGTCACTCAAACAAGAGTAGGTATATCAATTTCGTAAAATATCAATTTCGTAAAATATCCTTGATCTTAAACCGAGCTTCTCTTATATCCCGACTTGTGAATGGAATTTTTTCGAAGCAAAGAAAATTGTTTACTTTATTGTCTATGTGCTTTTTTAAAAAATTATCATCGATGTTTTTTATCGATAAAAGTACAATTATTTAAAAATTAGCTCACTCTCTGTCACTCAAACAAGCGTCTAGGTATATCAATGTGGTAAAAGGTAAAATTATCATCAAATATAAAATATCCTTGGTCTTAAACCGAGACCGAGTCTTATATCCCAACTTGTGAATGGAATAATACCAAACAGCTGTATCAACGTGAGAGGATTACACGCGATTAATCGCAGACGCGTATAAAAATTCGTCACGTAAAAATTTTTATGCGTATATGTGGGATCAATGAAACGCACTTCCTGCACTCACAAGATATGATTGCTGATACAGCTAAAGAAAAATAATGATAAGTTGTAGATGAAAATTCATCGAATGAAATACGAAGGTGTTTTTTGAGTGGAGAGCTATGAGACAGTTTTTATGTACGAATGAAATTGGAAAGTGTTCTGTGGCGTGTCCCTCGTGTTTGTTGGATCGAGCGTGACGTAGTCGTTCACACAGCTCATTCGCCACTGGGGTATACCTACACATTTGCCACTGGGGTATACCGACATACTCTTACTGTCTCAGTTCCGCCACTCACGAGGGTCACGTCCATGGACACGCTAACGGGTGAATTTTTTTTCTATCTATTTTTTGATTTCTTGGATGAACCTTGCGAAGAAACACTTTTTTTCAAAGTTTTAACATCTCAAAACTCATAACATTTAGCTATTTTCATCAAAATTGTTATCCGTTTATATTTTTAATTTCACCCATATGTGGTGTATTTAATAAAATTCATACGAAAAATCGTATAATGGGAGAAAAGAATTATTATTTTTTTACTGGTTTTATCACTTCATACTCATTGTGGTGACTGCAAAAATCCAAAATTTACAACCAAGCACAGATTCTTCTGTTAATAAATAAATAAATGAAGAATTCTATCCTTTCGTTCATATATATATATATATATATATATAGAAGCAAAGCTATGAAACACGTTTCTTCATCAAGTTCCTCGAATGAATATTTTTACATAACAGCGTTGAAAAGATTGAGAGGTCGATCATATCGAGAGACAACACTTACATTCTATCCTGCAAGATTTTTTTTTTTCATCGATACTGGTTCTCCTCACACTAATTTTACTTTTACCTCAGTGAACTGCGCATATACTTTATACAAGGAAGTTCGACAGTTTGTAGACATGTGTAGTGGCTAAAATACCAAAAGAGATCTTTAATTATAATACATCAGATCATTCTGTCATATACAATGAGGTAACTTACAAAATGCTCTATTTTCCCCAACTTTTTCTCCAAAATAGAATATTATAATTAGTATTAATAAAAGCGATCTTTAATTATATAAATTATAGAATTATAAAAAATGATTTCTCCAATTACAGAAAATTTTTGAACATTTATACAAGGCACTTTTCGTAAAAAACTTGCGGGCAATATCTACTGTTAATGAGGTAATTTACAAAATACTCTATTTTTCCCAACTTTTTCTCCAAAATAGAATATTATAATTAGGATAAAGTACTTGCCCAATACCATCGAGAGAACAGTATATATTGCCCGCAAGTTTTTTTTACGAAAAGTGCTCAGTATGAATTTTCAAAGATTTTCTATAATGAGAGAAATTGAAAGAGGAAAATATGACTCGACTAGCTGATCTCTCTATCGTATATGAACAAAGGAATTTATGAATCGTCAGGAGGATATCATGTCTCACGATCTTCGCAATTAGTGGAATTTTTTATTATTCATAAATCTTTCGTAAAAATGTTGATAAGAACCAACACAAATTCTCCGTATATATATATATATATTGAACGTAAGATAAACGAATGTCTGCTAATACATATTCGTCATTGATGAATACAGATCCATAGTGAGTTGTTTTTCATCGATACTTTTCGACAAATAAATGCACGTATCGAAGTATGCATTTTTTATTCATATCTTTGAAGAGAAATTCACTTGAAATTCCTCAAAGTCAAAACAAAGAAGGTTGAAAAAAAAAATCTGTCTAGCCTCGATTAATCTTTTTCATCGAGTGTAGGTGTAAGAATGGTTCATTTAATTTTGGACGAAATGGCGTAAAATTTTTGCATTCGATTTTGCTGTTCTTCATTGTGTACCCGAGCCATTCGATTTCATATCTCATCGCCCACATCGGATATTTTGGTCAAAAGCCTGCAAAAATTAATATCCATTGAATAAATTCCTGCTGGAGCTGCTTTCAACTTTAAATAAATCAACGATAAAACGAGACGATGATAATTAATAGTCAGGTGCAAGTAGGCTTTATTTTTCTCACTGAGAATTAAAAATCGTGAGCTATTTGTGCACTTACTTCGAAGCCGTAAGGGAAGAAAAAAAAAAAATGAGCAACGTCGGCCGTGGATGAGTGGCGTCGCCGGGTCGTTAGGGTCGAGAGAGTTGACTCGGGATCTAAACGCAAAGAATCGCTTTCCCACGACGAACAAGAAGAGGTGGAAGCAAAAGATCGGGCATACGCGAATAGGCAAGTTCGTCAAAAGAGTAGAAGAATAGTCTCGAGCTAAAGTTAAATGAGGAAACGGACAGGCAAACGAATAGACCACCAAGGTAGTAAAAATCTTGAAAAAAAAAAAATTATAATCACGCGGAAGAAGCGAGAGAAGGAAACCACGACGATGAGGATTTTGTGTCAGAAATTCTTAGCTTTGTAGACACTTGACAACGAGCCTCCGGCTCTTAAGAGTCCTTGCTTAAAAAAAGAAAAATGTAAAATTTTAAGAAATGTCAAAGAGCAATTATCAACGAAAGAGGGTCATCGTATGTCGGGGTCAAAGCGTTGAAAATCGATTTATAATAAAGATTTAACATTTTTACTCAAAAGCGTTACTTGTAAAAGCTGATAACATAGTTTATTGTCATTGATAACTTTTCTCGTGAGACTAACATGCGTCAGATTGTTAATTGACTTCATATCATAACTTGTAAAATTTTACGTTAAATCATCGATCTATTTAGTGAGAAAATTCATTATCGTAAGGGTAGGTATGTCGATGCCCAAAAATGCTAACGTATATAAAATGTTATTGTTGATAGTAAAACGGGATATTATATAACGGTATAGTATTTAAGAATAACTCAGTAATAATGTCAGAGGTGCCTGGCAATGTAGAATACAATGTGTTATCGATGATTGAGGATAACACGAGGTGAGCCGGAGGTCGTACAGTAAAAGAGGTACGTCATTAGTATAGACTCACCGATGAGATCGAACATAGTTAATTCATTTTATGTGCACGTACACGACCTCGCGAGTATAGCAAAAAATCCATTTCAATGCAAAATACCATGATGATTCAACAAGTTGGAAACTAATTATTCATGTTTTAATGAGAAATATTTAACGATGTGTAAACCTCATTTTAATCACTATTAGAAAGTTCTCCTTTTTTTTTTTTTTTTTTAATAAAATATATTAAATATTGCAATTTGTTGGACTCAGTTATCCCTCTAGTGACGTGATTGAAGCTACTTTTGTCAAGCCCCTATTTTTGTTGGGCTTTATAGGGCTACATAGGGATAATATATAGATATAGACATATAGATGTCATGGTAGACATGACAGTTAATTACCAAATTTACTTAATCGTGTAGTGGTGACATACTCGTCTGAGATCTCAATGTTCCCAGAGTGTCATTTACTCAAATATTTTCTAAAACTTCCAATTAAAAAAAGAAACGTAAATTTATCGTTTGCGCGGTTTTATACCGTCAATATGATAAATATGCGATCGCAGAATCTGCAATACGAGGTGGTGACAATTTCTGCTTCACATGACACCCTCATTCTCCCCCTTACTGTAAGAGTAAAAAAAAAATTAATGTCAGTTTTGCACTTTTGTCAAAGGCAACAAATGTCTATTTGTTGACTGTCAGAAGAGATCGAAGATAGTACAGTAGTCGTGGATAAGATATTTTATACATGACTCTGGCACTGATCGAGATTGATTTTGTGTGGATTATCTGCTGCATATCTTTGGATTTGATCGAAAAACAATGAATATATCATGAATACTTTGACTCTTTTTCTATATTTATTTTCCTATTTTGTGTACAGAAAACATTTTCACGTTGACTTTGAAGAATTTGCTGGTATAATATCTATCACAAAGATCGTGTTGCGTAACTCCATGAAAAAAATTCCATTATTCGTACAATAGTGCGTTTATAATGTATCTCGCCGGAAGTTGAGTATCAATTCGATTTGTTACGCCAGCGAGAGTCACCAGAACTGGGAGGACGCAGAAAAGCAAGCCAGAATTATTCCGAGCATAGGTTAGCCGAGGTATATTTAATCCGGTCAGGGGAGGTCGCGCATGTCCCACAATATCCCAAAGAGATCTCGAGCACGTCGATGACCTCCGGCTTATCGTTGCAGCGTCTTTCTAGATCTTCTACATACACACACCAGTCGATCATGCACATGCGCTTTTTCCTACATTTATCCGCGATAACCTTTTTTTTCTACCTGACAACGATGTGAGGTTGTATATTGATTTTGAAAAAAAATAAAAATAAAATAATGTGCAGTGGAATTTTGGCTTCGATAGCCTCGATTTTAGCAATTTTTCAATCTTGCCAGAATCGAGATTTGGGAAATTTAATCACTCTTCAGTATTCAAAATGTTGAAATAATTCTTATGATTATAAAAACGTCATCGCGACCGAGTCTCGAATATCAAATCGTATACGAAGCGCGCTATTTTCGAATGACCTCCTTCTTGATATATCGGAACCTGAATAATTGCGCAGACATTAACAAAAAAGCCATTTTCGTCTTTGATTAAAAAATTTACCCCAAGATTGGACTGAAACGATAACAAAGAGCAAGGATAAGAATCGAATAGCTCGTAAAGATTTTTCGTTAATGCCGCAAAAAAAATATCGAATGTATAAATGGGAAATCTGACCCGGTCAATTGAGGTCACGTACATCCAAAATGTGGTCAAGAGAGATGCTATATCTATGGAGGATCTTGAGCACGTCGATAAACTCGCGGGTTATCACGAAGCCATCTTTAATGACGTTAACTTTTACGGATTCGTAGTGTCACGATTCCTCGACTATCCATCTATCCATCCGGCTGACGCTCACTTCGATATGTCGACAGTCATCCTGGATAGCCAAAGGAATCCTTCGTGATGCGATTACAGCTGGTATCGTACCTCGTACCATGATCGTCATGGCGGCGAACTAGTGTAAGGTCTGCAGCTATTTTTTCCTCATCCCTCGTTCCTCGGCACTTTTTACCATTCTTTCTATTACACTTTTTTTTTTTTTTTTTCATCTCTCATTCGTCTTTTGTTCCTTTCATCCTTTCTCGTATCTCTCGCAGTTCATTCAACTCTAAATTTCGTGCTCCACTTCTCGTATATCTCCTCTTCGAATTCCTGGACTCTCCAGGAATCTTCTCGCTGAGTCAGTAGATTTTTTGTAGTAGATCTGGAAAAAAATCGTCAGTGCTTGATTCTCGTATCAGGTAACATTGCCATGCCTAATTTACCAAGTGCATTGAACGTATCTTGAAAAAAAATAAGATCACGTCAAAGACTCCTAATGATCGTCATAAACGTCCGCAAAAATTTTTATTACCGTCCGTGGCGTCGCACTAAGCCTGGCCCAGTATAAAATTACCACAGATGTCAAATTTTTTCGAATTCCTCTTCGAATTTCTGGGTTCTCCAGGAATCCTTTCGCTGAGTCAGTAGATTTTTTGTAGTAGATCTGGAAAAAAAATCGTCAGTGCTTGATTCTCGTATCAGGTAACATTGCCATGCCTAATTTACCAAGTGCATTCAACGTATCTTGAAAAAAAATAAGATCACGTCAAAGACTCCTAATGATCGTCATAAACGTCCGCAAAAATTTTTATTACCGTCCGTGGCGTCGCACTAAGCCTGGCCCAGTATAAAATTACCACAGATGTCAAATTTTTTCAATCGCACAACCATGGCGTATAATTTATTTATTTTCAAGGAGCGCATTATGAAATATAGATCTAGTAAATATGATTAAAATTCAGTTAAAAATCTTTTGGGGATGTAAATTGTTTGAAATGAAAAAAATAAATATTTTCTTAAAAATAAATAAATACAGTTAAAAATAAGACCCAGTGTAGCTATTTTTTCGCTTTTTTTTTTTTTTCGAAATTGCCTGATGTAAAGAAGGATTTTTGCCAACACGAATGTCAATACTCAAAGTTCAATATATAAAAAAAGACAATTATTTCTGAATAATAATTCGGCTTGTGCAATTACATTAATTGTTTCTAAGCTTCAGATCCAAAAATTCGCTTCAGGAACTGTTTCTGCGGTTATGTAAATTCTTTTTCATACGTGTAATTAATTCCACAGTTGGATACTGACGTCGTTGTGTTAGCTACAACGGTCAATTTAAAATTAATAAACAAAGAATCTCGAAGCCACGTCGAAAAAAAATAAGACTCTTCTAATGATCATCATAGACTTCCGTGATATTTTATTCATACAATTTCTTACGAGATTCAGTTCGTAATATCAGCATTATACTAACCAAGTGAAATCGTACAGTTAGTAGCCAAAAGTCCATAACCCGTATAATAATTCACTGAAACTCATCAAAAGCGAGCTTATAATGGTGCTCAATGGATCCCGAAGGAAGTTACACGTCCAACGTACAGCTGTGTCCATATAGTAACTCCTTCAACTGCCTACATTATACTCGATTTATGCCAATACTTTAGTACGACCAAGTACATTAAAGGATATATTTATATGTGTGTGTGTATATATATATATATATATATATATATATATATATATATGCCCAACAAGCCAAGTCAGTCGTTTGACAAAGTGCCCACCTCTGACATTAGCGATCGTACTCCAGAATGTTATCAGACATTAGACATCATGGCAATAATTTACATATTCCATTCGTTTGTATAAGTTAGCGCTCGGCGTGTTGGAATTTTCCAAACTGAATTGCATTAACGCGGGTGCGATCGACGAGAGAGTGCATCCCGTCGTATTTAACATAGAAAATAGAAGAAGCGATATATATATGATGAAATAAACTAGAAGGAGGGAAAGTAGAATGTTCAAAATGAGAAATATCCTTGTATACTGCTGGCTCTTGACATCGAAATTGTCATATATATATATATATATACAGAGTGCATCAAAAGTTGTGAAGACTTCATCGTCTTAAAAAAAAATTCAAACTACAATTTTCTTATCATCAAACGATGTTTTCCATCTACGAGAAAATTAATAATCATTACTCGAAATTAAATTTGAAAAAAACTTCTTACTGATTGTAAGAAATGATTGAAGAAAAAAAATGAAATGAAATCTGTACCATTTGAATTAAATTAATTAATCTTGAAACACCGTATATACTGGCTAGGAGTGGGTCCAATGAATTTATTTATGATGCTGAGGGCCATACGCATAAAGAACGCATGAATGCCACTGGCACGTCTATAAACTATTAGCTCTCTCGGTGCGTTTAATTGCGGGTTGGCGCGTGCGACTCGTTGGACTTGGATGAAACGACGTGAAAGTATATACAGTCGATGATTCTTGTCCTGTTTGCACCTAAGCCAACAGATTACCGATCCTTGGGTCAAACATTTTCATGAGAAGATACACACGTTCTGGTCTCGATAAAATTCCACAAAGGTCGCGTTCAAACACAATCTCAGAACAGATGATTCAGTGTAATGGTCAGAACGACCCATATCCCAGGGTTTTTTTTTATGGGCCAATTTTATAGTACAGTTGGGACAATTCTTCGATGCTCTGGGACTTGCCCTAATATTAATTATTTCCCAATCATATAATTACATCGATCGATCATGATCACAAAAAAAGTATCGATGATGGCAATTATATGATTATATTGAGTCTATCATAAATCATCGCTCGCATAAATTTTTTGCTGAGCATCGTAAAATGGTAAAATTGTCGGTTGTGGGTTACGAGCTCATTTGATTGAAAGCAAAATTATTATTTTTTTCTTGCATTATTAATTATTCATTATAGTTCAGTCAATCATTATCTGAACGTAGAAATTGAAACATTTAATAAAGATAAAATTATAGCTTTATAAAATCTTGCGTTGAGACATCAGCAATATGCTTGTCTTTTTTTTTTTTGCATGGTCGATTACTGTCATTGTCAGGGAATATTATTGTATCAGACTGTTCAGCTCAAAGCAATCGTTCATACTTGCGAGTTGAATGATTCACCTTTGGCGTTGAATATCGGAGGTATCCCAAGGTGTCGAGTATTATATACTTCGCCTACGCGGAAAAATCTCAGGTTCGCACTTGAGAAATATTTCTGATCGGTGAGTCGAGATGTCGAGAATATACTCACACTGTAGAGTGTATTATTACATCGAAGGATTATATTAATATTACGAAGTAGCTGTGGGTGGTACCGATTTGGCTTAAATCGCACTTTTGAGCTTTCATGCAAATTGATTTTTAACATATTGCAATCGTAGATCGTGGCCACCTATTATTATTGTTATTATTATTCTATAAGTTTATCCTGTTAGTAAATTGGTGATCCGCTGACATAGATCTCAATAATTTGGCAAAATTTTAGAGAGCTAAGATAAGAAACAATGTGGCGATTTTTAAGTACTTGCCTCCCGATAAATGCAATTTTTATGTTGCTCATTTCTCGAATCGTCCATTGATTATTATTCAAACCAAGTACAGTCAAGTGGTCAGAACAAAATTAAAAAATAAATAAATAAAATACGAATATGAAATCTATAAATTTCAATATTTCCCGGACTATTTTCATTTAATAATTTCAGTTTTTTCTCTTTCCAACGGAAATACTAAAATGTATTTGTCATAAAAAATTATCGAAAACTATAATTTGTTTTATTTCTATTATTACGTTGTTTCACTCCGAGTATTCAATTTAGCTCCAGTTGGATGGGTACAAATCATGAATTTCCGTAGAGTCGAACGCGCAAAGATCACGAGGTGTCGATTACACTGACCGAGCCAGAGATTTTCTCTATTCTCTTGGTGGTTTGTGCGGAGTTTTACAAGGCCGCGATCGGCACAAGTCAGCTTCCGCGTTCGAGATTTGCTCACGATCGATCTTTTCCAATACAGATATATACAATTGCATATTGAAACGAAACAGCATATTTCATCCAATAAACTATGAAAAGATATCCTAAGAAAAAATATATATGTATCGTTATGGTACATTTTTTTCTCTGAAGATAAAAATAATAATAATAATATGTTATTCTTATTTCAACAACGCTATAAATGTTGCTCTTGAAAGATTTGTCCACAGCTTGTTTGACACAAGTCAGCATCCGCGTTCGAGATTTGCTCACGATCGATCTTTTCCAATACAAATATACAACTACATATTGAAACGAAACAGCATATTTCATCCAATAAACTATGAAAAGATATCCTAAGAAAAAATATATATGTATCGTTATGGTACATTTTTTTCTCTGAAGATAAAAAAAATAATAATAATATGTTATTCTTATTTCAACAACGCGATAAATGTTGCTCTTGAAAGATTTGTCCACAGCTTGTTTGACACAAGTCAGCATCCGCGTTCGAGATTTGCTCACGATCGATCTTTTCCAATACAAATATACAACTACATATTGAAACGAAACAGCATATTTCATCCAATAAACTATGAAAAGATATCCTAAGAAAAAATATATATGTATCGTTATGGTACATTTTTTTCTCTGAAGATAAAAAAAATAATAATAATATGTTAATCTTATTTCAACAACGCTATAAATGTTGCTCTTGAAAGATTTGTCACGATCTCACGATCGATCTTTTCCAATACAAATATACAATTGCATATTGAAACGAAACAGCATATTTCATCCAATAAACTATGAAAAGATATCCTAAGAAAAAATATACATGTATCGTTATGGTACATTTTTTTCTCTGAAGATAAAAATAATAATAATAATAAGTTATTCTTATTTCAACAACGCGATAAATGTTGCTCTTGAAAGATTTGTTCTGTGATGACGTTACATTTTTTTTTTCACATAACAGACAAGGAATACATTAATTATTTCAAACCGATATTATTTGTAGAGGATCGATTTTATTTCACGGGTAATTACCGTGATGTGTGAAGAATCTGGAGGATCACGTAGATATCTCTCGCGATTCGTCTTGACGAAGCCTATAATGCCTATGTAAACTCTCTCGCCTACGCACGATAGATCTCCAATTTCTTCCTTGGCTCGTTTTTCTTCTAGCCGCTATCCGTCCGATCAGGACGCCTCTCATGATAGAGAGAAAGAGAGAGAGAGAGAGATCGAGAGAGACGTGCTTGGCTTCCGCGTTCGAGCGTCTCACGATCGCGATGCTACACCGGGTGGCACTTTACACGGTCGTGTCTCGACGTTTCTCCCTATATAAAACATCGTTGGATATTCCAGTCTCGAGTGCTGTGTATATATATATATATAAACACACACAGACACATATATATATGCATATATAAATATACGGTATTGAGTAAGTATACACATTCGAGTTACGGATGCATACGGTCCAGTTTAAAGAGCGTACGCGATATATCGAAGATTCGCGAGGTGAGATCGAACCGCAGAGAGCTCATTAGTATCATACTCGTTAGTACCGACTGAGCGATTCGAAGATCCAGTAAATCACGCATGGAAAGCGAAATCGCGAAAGTTCGAGAGAGAGAGAGATGATCGCGAGACAGAGAGCCCTCTTCTTCGGAGCCTCTCACATCCTTTTATCCACTCATACATCGTTTTCCAGTTCACATCAAGTACTCCATCGTACTACCGGGTTCGATTGTGCATATGTCTACTATCGATCATCCCAGTGTGCTGTAGAACAAGAGAGGAGGAACGAGGTGAAAAAAAAAAAACGTATCTTAATTTCTCCATAACGTTGCAATACGTCCTCGATCTCGGATGAAGTTGGCGTGTATGATCATACGAGTATCAGCAACGAAGACACTTGAGATATTTTTCGATCAACTATAAAAGTCCTCAAAGGATCCTCAATATATTTTTACTTCCTTACTGACTTAATTTTTCATCTGGATAAATTTAGTAATTATTCCTAAAAGGATCGATTTAGTTCGATTAACAAAATATTTTTCAATTAAAAAAATATTAAGCAATCCAGATTTCTCCGAGTGAAGCATTTTTTTTTTGAGAACGTCAGCAAAATTGAGTACGAGGCTAAATCTTAGTGTTGAATTGTTATCGGTGTGTCTCTGTTATCGGTGTCTGTGCGGAGCTTTTTTTAGCTTAAGGTGAGAAAAACTTGAAAAAAAAACGAGGCCAAGTAAAATCGAATTTTTACGTGACAAGTCGAAGAACAGAGCTGAGGGAAAATCGTTCGACGATTCCTTTTTTTTTTCTCCTTCTCTTCTTTCTTTAATTTCGTGATCTCCGGCCACAGTGTGGTGTCAAGGAGAAAGCGTTTGGAAATTTTTCGTTTGCGAAACTTTTGCATCACATTTGCGCCCGAGGTCCCTTTGGCAAAAAGTCAAATCGTCATGGTTTCACGAATCGCTCAGTTGTATTTTCACCGACGCGACAAGGGAAAAGTGAGTCATTGCGAGACCACGGTCATTGCACGTCGTATACTCTCTGGCTCTCGTTACCCGGGAGGACTTTGACTTCCACGACTTTGTAAAAAAAAAAAAAAAAAAAAAAGATTTTACTCTGAGTTCGATGCCAAAAATGATTTTTTTTTTTACCCTGACTCCGATTGATACGAGAATAGATACGAGGAAAATTATTTTTCCACGTGGGCCATATAATATTATCATTATATGATTACACCCTGATTAACCGACTGGCATTTTTTGTTTGGCTTTGAATTGTAAATATATCTTTGTAATGTCATGTCAGTTATAAAATTTACACAATTTGGATACAATTTGGAAGATTTAAAGGGCACAAGTATATTTTTATCTTACGCTATTTGGGACAATCGTAATCGATTTAAAAAAAAAAGTAATCCAATCAACTGATTTTTTTTAACAGCTCAGAACGTGGTTGGGACTTAATCGACAGATTAAAAAAATGTGCCATTTTTTAACAGTACTATTAGTGCCTGATAGTACTCGTGTAATTTATTATTACGTTTATCCACTATAGTGTGACGAGCGGAAACTCCGTAATCATTTCAAAAAGAAAACGCTCATCCATTATCTTTTATGCAGACAGATTTTCGATAAGATAACGATAAGTGTCTCGTGTCTGTGACGCTGAATATTAAGCTGAGCAGTGTGTTGCATGTATACACTTTTTTTTTTTTTTCTGCTGACGCAATTGGATTCCGAATTGCGAGTGTTTATTGCGCTTAAACATTTGCTGAGCAAACGAAAATGTGTTTTGTCAGAATGGCCAGTGAATCGAGCCATAAAAATAAGAATTAATTATTAATTATACCAGAGAGAAATATTTTTGCGTCCATGTTGTCAATTTCTATAATTTAAAAAATTGACATTTTTTTGTTTGTAATGAATATGAGAATTGGAAACTCGAGCTAAGTTTAGTCCCATGTCAGACCTATACACTACACGAATAAATGGCAAACGTCAAGGATTCGAGTCGTCGAATCGTGCTGGGAAATCCCTAATCCCTTCCTCGTGACAGAATATCGTAAGAATAAATTTTAAACATTATATACACAATGATTACACTTTTTCAACTATATTTTCATCAAAGTCCCCTAAATAACTCTCGTTAAAAAGACACGACAGGGCGATTTGGGGTTAAAAAAAAAAATCGTTCAAAAATTGCCTCAGGCCTAATCGACCGAAACCACTAAACGTGGCTACTTCATCGTCTTATTCGTATCGCTAATGCTGTCAGAGACGTCACTCTAAAGTACCAGGCAAAGTATCACACAACAGCTGTGCCTCCTCTTGCCGACAGACTGATGGCATTTCACACTCATTCGCGCTTTTTCTGTCAAGACGTTCAATCGTTAATTTATCTTCAATATCTACTTTGCCATTTACTTTGATACTTAATTGCTCGCTATGTTTGGCACAGTGTGAGTTCGAGCTTAACAATATACGTATAAATTAATTTATATAAGGGAGCAAATGGTAGGATTGATGCAAATTTGGTGGATGCTGTACCGTTTCAACTGGTTGGCACTACAAATATTAAAATTTGTTTCGATACTTTAGTTAACCTCGATGAGTGCCCATTAATCACTGCCAAAAAAAAAAACGTATTTATAGAACATTTCAAAATTTTTTGGACACACAAATATTTATCATAATTTCATTTTCATTTCATTAATTAATACATTTTTTTATTTTCATATTTAATTTTTATCCATTTATCAATTGTTAAATTATTCACAGTTTTATTTTTTTCAATTGTTCTCGAGTAATAATTAATTCATACTCGCTAATAATCACAAAAATATCTCTGTGCACTTTTACCTCATGATCTAATTCCCTCTGTGAGGAGTGAAAGGAATAAAATTGTGTGACTGTCAATATGCGATTGACAGTGAAAAATGTTGCTCTTTCACTTTTCGCAATTATTCCATCATGGTAAAAATTTCCCCAAGGACTACAACATTCTCTCTTTATATTTATATTCTGTGTGTACATCATGAAAATACCAACAAATTCTAAATGACTAAATAATTTATTTTCATGTACGAATATGATTTTTTTTTTCTTCCATGCGAGTAAAAATTTGCAACCCTTCGTTGAAGGTGGAAAAAATGTGCAATTCTTTGGAATTTACGCCACTTTATGTCACGTATGAGTCTGTAAAGATAAACATGGTCTCCTTTTGCACAGTGTGAAAAGTGTCAGAGAGCCGATCGAACGAAGCCATAGTCTTCTTCTTCTTCTTCTTCTTCTCCTTCTTCTTCATGTCTTCGGGCTTACACGACTTTGCAAAGTTCGTGACCATAAATAATCCGTTTCTCCGCTTCGACATGGCGACAATATCGATTCCACGTGTTCGTGCTGCGAGTCTTCTAGAATGTGAAACCGTACGTATGTAACACGAAGATGAACAGATTCCACGTGTGCAGAAACTTTGCAAGAAGCCACCGTATGACGACCTCATTGGTGCAATTCGTTTCCCTATTTTTTTTCTCCAATGTTCCTGCATTTTCCATGCTTTCAATTTTTTCCAAGGCTAAAACTATCGAAACCCATAAAAAATTGATCCGGTAAATTTTCAATCGAGCAGGAAAAACATCCCCGACAACAATCTCTATTATTCCAACATTTTTTCATTTTTATTTTTTGACAAAGTTTAATTTGAAAAAAAAAAAACAAAATACAGGATATCCAAATTCCTCAACGAGCCTATTATTCTTGAAGAGAGACATTGGTGGAAAAATTTTTTGGTAACAGTTGAAAAATAAAGTTCCTCGCAATTCTTGGGAAAGTTTAGATGCAAAATTTGATGATTTAGATTCGAGGGAGCACGCAATTTTGTTGTTTCGGTCTCGTCGTCGTAGTCGTTTGGATTAATCGTGTGTACTTGCGTGTATTAACTTGTGTACTCCAGTGTGCCAGTCATATTTACTATATACAGAGATA
Source organism: Dyspetes luteomarginatus (assembly GCA_963669185.1). Taxonomy (NCBI): domain Eukaryota; kingdom Metazoa; phylum Arthropoda; class Insecta; order Hymenoptera; family Ichneumonidae; genus Dyspetes; species Dyspetes luteomarginatus. The sequence goes on from OY769905.1 coordinate 25,477,611, forward strand.
TATATATATATATATATATATATATATATAGTAGAGGCAAATAAGCCAACATCGAGTAAATGTCCAGAACACAACGGGCATAATTGTTACGGTTTCGTGCACCGGATACGCTTTTCGCTCTGCGAACGACAGAGATTAGGAAGCGACTGTACACTATATACATACGAAATTTTACATATAATAGAACGAGCCCATACATATGGCATATATATATATATATATATATATATATATATACAGGAATAAAATATATCCTCGCTATAAGAGTTTCGAACGGGTTATCCTGGTGATCACATAAAGTAAAGCCACACACGAACTCGTTTCGCCGGAAGACGATCCGGTTCTCTCAAACTAGACTCGTCTCTTTCTTTTATATATATCTATAGTACAGTTACACTCATTACAACCAATGACAATAACGCGTAATATCAATCGACTGTACTACGCATATAATAATAATAATAATAATAATAATAATAATAATAATAATGAAATCAGAACAATAATCTGACGTTTCTAGTTCCACTTTGTTTCACTCGTTTCCGGCAAATCATATTACGATTAACTCGCTCGACAAGCCTGTCCTTGCGACATATTCCATTCCAACTATATATATGTCTCTCACTGCACATTCTCATTGTCTTTAATGATATTCCAAATGCAGTGACTTTGATACAGAGAATAATATTTATAACTGTGAAAATATTATAAAATTATACGGGTAATGCCAAATGCAAAAAAAAAAAAAAAAACCCTGTTTTTCAAAGCAGAATTTTCAAGCAAAGCGATCTCATGTTTATCAAATTAATATTTATGTGAAGAAAAAAAAATGATGGATCAGTAAAAAATAAAAAATTTATGATGAATATTTGACAAGACACAAATATTATATTTCCCACGAATTTTTCTCGCTGATACGGTATATCTTTCAGTCAAGAAAACTGCAGTTGAAGAGTTATATTTGAGGGGGAAAAAAAGCTTAGAATGCTCAGAAAACCGTATGAAGAAGAGAGAGAGAGAGAATGAGTGCAGCGTAGCGAGAAATTGACGAGCACTGCAGCTCGTGCTGTGGCTGCTTCCAGATACATTTAAAGTCTTTGCTGCACCGCGCGAGCGCAGTGTTGCAGCTCTTAATTCCAGAGAGTCACAAATGCCAATGATTAGCACACCAGTGCGGTCGAGACCCGGCAGCAAACTCGTCTAACTCCCGGACTCTCCTGGGCACGAGATCGGAGGTTACCTCGTGTCATGGGAATCCTCGTAGCTTTCTTTGGGTACCTGTGTTTCTCCTTGCTTCTTCTTCACAATCATGTCATTTTATAGATCCTCGGGCTATATTCGAGAGAGTCTTCCTTCTGTATAACTATAGCGCACACTGGAGGATTATTTATTTTATTCAGTACGACGTTGGTACTTCCGTCGTGCAACATAGCACACTTCTAATTTTTTATTAAAATTTATAATTTAATATAAATATCCAGATTTTAGACAAATCTAAGAGGATATTCCTTTCAATTTAAATATTAAATAATATTTATCATTTTCCTCATCTGCTTTATACTCATATTCAAATAACGGTGATAAAGATATAAAACTATTACTCTAAATTTTCATGCAGTCTATGTCTATTCTTCCACGAAAATTATTTAAGCTACTTGAACTATTTTTTGAAAATTATCCATTACATTTAATATAGGAATTATTTTAAGCTCGAAAGAGAAACTAATTAATAAACTCTTTTTGTTAATTATTACACTAAATATTATTATCATTTATATTTTTAAACCAGAGCGAGAATATATTCGTAGAAGCAGTACGCGAGTGTTAAAATATATAATGGCAAATGCGTCACACAAGGCTGGGCGAACGACATCGATTATCGATATCCCAAGTCGTACACTTCTCATCTATTCTCAGCATTCGTCGACGTCAGCATTTTTCCACTTTCTTTCGTATAATCCAATTCAAACCGATTCAACTGACCTTTCGATTTTCATATAAAATTGTGAAAATAACTCGACCTAAATCTTTCACAAAGTTTAAAGTTTGCTCAAAGTTTCAGAATATCAAAAAAATATAATACAAAATATTATAAATGTTTCTGAAGTACCTTCAGGCAATATCGTTTTTATTATCCTTCATTATCGTCGATTCCGAACGTTAATTCATAATGAGTATATGCGTGTGCGAGGAGGACCATGATTCAAGAATTTTCTTATAAATATAAAAATGAGTATAATAGAAAAATAACTAAGAATATATCTTTATTGTATTAAAATTGTAAAATAATTTTAAATAAATCAATTACATAATTTCGGTGAAAGCTTCGTTTATTTAATGTGTGCCTGAGGCTGTCAATTAAACAAGCACGTCTTCTGTTCCAGGTTTCATAAACTGCAACGCCAGCACACTACAGTCACTCGCTCAGCTGCACGGTGAGTCCAAGAGAATTAATTTCAACCTTTTATCAATTTAATTCTATCATTATTTTAATTAGTTGATACGAAAATGCGATGTTCAAGCGAATTCTGAAATAAGCTCGAATTCAAGCTTGTTTTCTGACTAATTAAGTATGATGGAAATATAATAATTTTCATACTATTTATTCCCTATAATTAATTCCCTATAATTTGTGAAAAATCCCTCTTTTTGAAAAATTGATCGTAATCGATTTTCTTTAGCGATTTATTTAAAAAATGTTTCGTCATTCGTCAGTTGACAATCATCGGTGTAAAAATATTGTCAATCCAATATCAGCACCATGCACACAAGGCTTTAGTGTTATTTGCATTGGCGCGATGTTTTCGACGAATTGGCGAAAGAAAGTAAGAAAGAGAATGAAGAGAAATAATGAGCCAAAAAAAAAGGGAGGCAAATTGGCCTCGACCGAAATCGCTGGTCTTGTACTTTCTATCCCATTCTGTATGGTATGGATGCTGGTAACTTGTCCTCACCGACACCAATAAACCGTCTACGCTTTAAACGAATCAGAGATTTCTCATAGTGTAAACTTGCACGACGCTTCTCTCTCTCTCTCTCTCTCTCTCTCTCTTTCATCTTTACCTCCTCTCCCAATGTTGTAACATTCGTAACACGATTAATTTAATTCTTTCGAGTCTCAGTCGCAAAGTCACATTTCGTACTTTTAATTCTTATCATTGAATAATTATATTCGAATGAAAATATATTTGAAGAATGAAAATTATATTTCCAACTGGGTAAAAATGTTATGAAATTTTAATAAAAATTGATATAACATAACAAGAGTTGATATAACATTAAACACATTGCGAAATATTTCGAAAATTTAGCTTCCATTACATTTATCAAAACCAAAAATAACTTTTTCGACACTTTCACATATATTCATATATATATATATCAGTATAATGATGAATTAGAAGCTTTTCCGTGCCCTACATATGATGTGGCTATAACGAGGAAAGGGAATTTCTCCAGATTATTATTCGGCCATTCTTGCATCACGCGAGTTGCCACGGAAAACGTGCAAACACTTTCGTCTTGATCGTCGATTGAGAAAAAGTTTAATTCACAACTTTGTACGGTTTTATCGTCGTTCCCATAAAAAAAAATCTCGCAAGCGAGTTTTCCCTCGTAACTTTAATTTTGGGTGATATTTCTCGCACCATTTCACGCATAGTCTCCGAGTATGAGAGAAAAACGTTCAGTGTTTCTCACGACCAAGATTTCCCCGGTGGCTTTTACGTACCGAACCAACACTCCGTTATTAATTGTTCATAGACCCCAAGCACGTGCGCGACAATATATGTACACAGGTGTACTTGACTCCTTACTTACTGATGAAACATGTCCCAAAGGACTTGAACCATTGAACCTTGACATTTCTAAAACGTCACAGGTGAAAAAAAAAGTCGGCATATCAAAATATGTGACGTTCATTCCTGGTCTGATTTAGCTAAAATTAACGTGTATATTCCACTTATAATAATGGAAAATTATAATTTTTCTAATATCAATTACTTTGGCAAAGTTGAACTCATTTTTGGCAAATTTATTTTGCCAAATAATCTTTAGATCAATTAAATTGTTAATTCTCTTTTTTTTCCTCCATTTACAAAGCAGCTTTATATATATTCTCGTCGATCCACAATTCATACTGTACGGAAACATTTCGGATTATCGAGATTTCAGAGATTCGATTCGATCTCGTTAAAGGTCCATATGTGTTAAGGCCGGAAAGATATATATGACTAGCGTGATTATATTCCGTATCGAGGATTCTCGCAATCCATCCTTGATGACAAAATCCCGCCTTTGGGACGCACACTCGTGAATAATTCATAATGCGTCGATTTATACAGATACGCCAATCGTTCGACGGGAATAAGGGCAAAAAAAAAAGAAAAGAGAAATGAAAATCGAGAAAATTCGTCCTCTTGGTCTGCGTGCCAGAATGATTCGATCTAGCTGACACCTTCCGCCACATTACCATTGAATACTGAATCATTCCCTTTTCATATCGTTCGAATATTTCCCATCAAAATATATGCTCGATGTATATAGAGCAGAAATTTATGAAATCCGCATATAAAAAGATAAAATGTCAGTTTCAGACTCTCGTTTTGTTTTGTTTTTTTTTTTTTTTCAAATCTTCAATGATGGGAAATAGCCAAACGACAAACGATTATTTCTACTCCATTTTTGCTCCATTTCGTTCTGGTTTGCGTGCCAGAATGATTCGATCTGATGGCTGACCGTACATTACCATTAAATATTCAATCATTTCTTTTTACATCGTTCCAATATTTCCCATCGAAATATATTCTAAGCATAGATATGATATATATGCATGAAGATAAAATGTCAGTTTCAGACTTTCTTTTTGTTTTTGTTTTAAATCTTCAATGATAAGAAATAGCCAAACGACAAACGATTATTTTTACTCCATTTTTGCTCCATTTCGTTCTGGTTTGCGTGCCAGAATTACTCGAACTGATGGCTGACACCTCCCACCGTACATTACCATTAAATATTCAATCATTTCTTTTTACATCGTTCCAATATTTCCCATCGAAATATATTCTAAACGATAGATATGATATTTATGAATTCCATACATATATATGCATGAAGATAAAATGTCAGTTTCAGACTTTATTTTTTTTTATTGAGACCTTCAATGATGGGAAATAGTCAAATGACACATGAAATACACACAGCACATTCTTCTTGTCAAAGGTTATTTTCGCTCCTTCATTCTTTGAAAAGCGTGCAATGGAATTTTTTCCAATGTCCTCCGGACAGAGTACACGAAAATGATACGAGGAGGAAGCTCGGTGAGACCAGGGTGGACTCTGAGTGTGAGAATGTCTCGAAAGATCCGTCGGGTGACTAAAAGCTTTCGATGCGTCTTCCGGTTTTTGGGTTTCGTATTACGCACACATTCAAAGCGCTGTGCAAAAGGCCAAAGTGCTGACGATTCTTACTTCCCTCGAAACGTCCGAGGGTCTCAGGTTTCGTATCGTTCTAAACGACTCATGTAGAAACTATAGAAATATATATTGTATTTCAACGGAGAATTCCGTGTAATGAGAATCACAGTAAATCGTGGATTTTTACATCCGTTTTTTTCTTTTTAAATAATAAATATAAAGATATTTTCACAAATCCCTCGCTTATATAATTTTGTGTTCTGATAAGGACAGAAAAAAAAAATGACAATGATTGTAGTTTCGCTTACAAGTATAAAACCGGAAGTCAGAGGATTCAGAATCAGAATTAGTCAGATTCATACTCAGGTTTCGTGTTTGGAGATGGGACACATGAGGTGGAAAAAATTATTCATTACTGTCGATCGAGGGTACGATAATATCTTACGAGTAATTGTCGATAAATTATTCTGTGCATGGGAGCAAACTGGTTTCGTATCTTTCTAAACGACTCATGTAGAAACTATAGAAATATATATTGTCTTTCAACGGAGAATTCCATATAATGAGAATCACAGTAAATCGTGGATTTTTACATCCGTTTTTTTTCTTTTTAAATAATAAATATAAAGATATTTTCACAAATCCCTCGCTTATATAATTTTGTGTTCTGATAAGGACAGAAAAAAAAAATGACAATGATTGTAGTTTCGCTTACAAGTATAAAACCGGAAGTCAGAGGATTCAGAATCAGAATTAGTCAGATTCATACTCAGGTTTCGTGTTTGGAGATGGGACACATGAGGTGGAAAAAATTATTCATTACTGTCGATCGAGGGTACGATAATATCTTACGAGTAATTGTCGATAAATTATTCTGTGCATGGGAGCAAACTGGTTTCGTATCTTTCTAAACGACTCATGTAGAAACTATAGAAATATATATTGTATTTCAACGGAGAATTCCGTGTAATGAGAATCACAGTAAATCGTGGATTTTTACATCCGTTTTTTTCTTTTTAAATAATAAATATAAAGATATTTTCACAAATCCCTCGCTTATATAATTTTGTGTTCTGATAAGGACAGAAAAAAAAAAATGACAATGATTGTAGTTTCGCTTACAAGTATAAAACCGGAAGTCAGAGGATTCAGAATCAGAATTAGTCAGATTCATACTCAGGTTTCGTGTTTGGAGATGGGACACATGAGGTGGAAAAAATTATTCATTACTGTCGATCGAGGGTACGATAATATCTTACGAGTAATTGTCGATAAATTATTCTGTGCATGGGAGCAAACTGGTTTCGTATCTTTCTAAACGACTCATGTAGAAACTATAGAAATATATATTGTATTTCAACGGAGAATTCCGTGTAATGAGAATCACAGTAAATCGTGGATTTTTACATCCGTTTTTTTCTTTTTAAATAATAAATATAAAGATATTTTCACAAATCCCTCGCTTATATAATTTTGTGTTCTGATAAGGACAGAAAAAAAAAATGACAATGATTGTAGTTTCGCTTACAAGTATAAAACCGGAAGTCAGAGGATTCAGAATCAGAATTAGTCAGATTCATACTCAGGTTTCGTGTTTGGAGATGGGACACATGAGGTGGAAAAAATTATTCATTACTGTCGATCGAGGGTACGATAATATCTTACGAGTAATTGTCGATAAATTATTCTGTGCATGGGAGCAAACTGGTTTCGTATCTTTCTAAACGACTCATGTAGAAACTATAGAAATATATATTGTCTTTCAACGGAGAATTCCATATAATGAGAATCACAGTAAATCGTGGATTTTTACATCCGTTTTTTTTTTCTTTTTAAATAATAAATATAAAGATATTTTCACTAATCCCTCGTTTATATAATTTTGTGTTCTGATAAGGGCAGAAAATAACAAATGCAAAAGTGCGCGAATTGAGTACGAAAGAGATGACGAAAAAAAAAACCAAAAAAATGGACAATGATTGTAGTTTCGTTTACAAGTATAAAACCGGAAGTCAGAGGATTCAGAATCAGAATTAGTCAGATTCATACTCAGGTTTCGTGTTTGGAGATGGGACACATGAGGTGGAAAAAATTATTCATTACTGTCGATCGAGGATACGATGATATCTTACGAGTAATTATCGATAAATTATTCTGTGCAATTATTCAAACTTGCTTTCTGGGCATGGGAGCAAACTGGAGGCTATTGTTTGTTAAAATCGCGCGGTGGCGCGCGCTCCCGTAAAACGGCTCTGTTTAAGTGTTTACTTGATAATGATCCGCGCATTCTCTTAGTCTGCACTGCAAGAGAAACACCGCGTTTATTATTATATCGCATAACTCATTCGCTCTGGATTATAAGAACGTTGCGGTATCTTCGTCGAGAATCTTTTTACGAATTAAAACCGGATAATTGTATTTATATGCGTGTAACCGAATCACGTCTTATTGTTTTTCTTTTTTGCAACTAATTTCTATCCGATTAGGTACACACATACATATATATATATATATAGGATTTCTGGCAAGATTATGTGTCCTCCTGCAATGTGAATACGTAATGAAATACGTACACAGATATTTCTCGCCGCGAAACCGGAAGTCAACTCGAGATTATGAAAATTATCACGGTGGATTACGGAAATTTGATGACTCGGTACTTCCCAGACCGGAAGTTACGTGTGGTAGGCTTCTAGAAATTCGTAGCCTAAGTTTTAATTTTTTTCTTTTCCTCATCCGCTGATTATGATTTGATAATAAAAAATCACAAATGGTTTTTTATATTTATTTTTAAATAGAATTTAAAGTAACATTTGGCGAGATTTCAAAAGCCAAAAAGTGTATTCTGATTTCTTCTTTGAGAGCTTTTTTTTTTTTTGCATAAAAATATAAATGTATGAGAAATGTCAACTGTTCGGAGGGAAGAAAATTGTGTCAAACTGCGAGGTTAATAAATCTGTCGAGCTGTGTACGCCGTACGAGCAATCTCGCGATCAATGAAAACACACGCGAACCGTAACCCTTCTCTTGCATTTCGCGTGGAAATTATTTTAAGGAATTATTAATAGAGCTTAAGAAATTATTATTAGAAGTCTCAAGCTGTCGCAGTCAACCAGGATTGAGGTCAGATGTGCTACATCGGGAAATCGTTTTGCCAAAAAATCAATGACTCGTCGAGCGATCGCTCGTGTACACATTTAGATCCGGTTTTCATCCTTAAATATTCAAACGTAGCCTCGCATCTAGAATTAGATTTAAAAATTATATAGCTATAGTTAACTATAATTGTCTTCGAGCATTGGAAATTTTTCGAGCTTGATACATTACTAATTATATAAACGATTATATTATCAAATAGACGAGATCAAAATTTAATATCAAAGTGCAGAAAAATTTACCTTTTTTCATGAAAATTTTACTGATTTTCATTTCGTATCAAAGTTTTTTTCAACTCTTTACTCACAGGACTAAAAGACGAGAGTTATGTGTTTGGTATAGAACAACACGGATCGCGCGTTTCTACTGCATTTTTATTCCAAAAGCTCAGCAGTTCAACAAAATGAAATTGTTTACTTACAATATCGCACGAACTTCCGTTGAATTTTCAACAGTAGCAATACCTGTGCTTCACTTTTCGCATGGTTTATCTTATTCTTATTTATTCTGAGAATATTTGCAGTACGCAAACGACAGGTAGGACAAATAATTTTCACGGTTCGACGGAGAAATATATTTTTGTTCTTACGTCTCGAGCAGTCGTTCTCGTTTTCGCGAAGATCCCTTCGTTCGTCAAATTTTTCCATTGCTTAAAAAGAGTTTTTTTTTGCCTCTTCTTGTTCGTCTTCTTCCTCCACTTGAAACGAGAGCCCGTGGCGAATTGCCGAGGCTTAACCAGTGCAAACGAATTGACACGTAGCCGCTAATGAGACTCCGGGTGGCAGCGAACTACCGTCGGCAAACTTGCGGACTCGTAAATCACGACGTGTCGAGAGCCATACACACGAGAGAATCGCCAACATCAGCGTCATCTGCAAGAGTTCATTCGCGTGAGCGCCTCATTCTCTCGTCGCACTCGTTTGTCTCTTCACTTTAACCCTCCCCTCCCCGTTCTTTGGGCCAAATTTACGTATGGCAAACGCGAGTGTAGGAGTTTGGATACAATTTCATCTGTGGCAATGTCTATCGTGTCATATTATATCGTTATGCAAATCGTTTTATATATTGGGCTATTTTAGGACCCGCAATTTTGAGCCACTGTGTACCTTGCTCGTCTTCAAATGATATAAAAATGCCTGGAAGAGATTGATATATTGACCATAATAACAATCGATCCCTTGCTACGATCTAATCAAATGAAATCATTTTTTTTTTATCAATAGTCCGAGGTCCCGTTAAAGCGACTTAAAAATATTTTCTGTCGATTGCAAGGAAAATTTAAAAAATCATTAAAAAAATATATTGTGGAAATTTTATCGTAGTTTTATATGTAAGATACGTAATTTTATATGTAAGACAGAAATCAATAAAAGCTCAATATTAATCGGTTTTATCACAGACGAATCATTCATATGATATTTCGAATGGTTGATTCGCATCCTATCAATAATTCAAGTAGGTCAAGTTTAGGTCGAAAGAAAATAAAACATTAAATAATTCAAGCGTATTCTTAATACTGTTTAAAATAAGAAATTCTTCGTTATTTTGTCCACATATGATGATAGCTGGAATTTCGTACCAATAAAATGTCCCATATATTGCTGATAAGAGCTTTCAACTGTCGTAAATAATTAAATCACTCGACATGCATGCGAAAAGCTATACGGAATTTGTCCACTGTTGTTGCAAATAGAAGCTTTGCTGCGTAGTTTTCGTGGCAAACACCTCAAATGCATTATGCATGTACCCAACATCAGATATGCTGGCTGCTGGCTACCCATGAGATTATTAATATGTATTGTATACTAGATGACGTGTAATAGGAGAAGAGGAGCTGAGAGTAGTTTCTGTGGTGGTAAGTAGGCGAGTGAGGCGACGAAGACCAGAAGGTCCGAGGTCCCGTTAAAGCGACTTTAAAATATTTTCTGTCAATTGCAAGGAAAATTAAAAAATTCATAAAAAAATATATTGCGGAAATTTTATCGTAGATATGTAAGACAGAAATCGATAAAAGCTCAATATTAATCGGTTTTATCACAGACGAATCATTCATATGATATTTTGAATGGTTGATTCACATCCTATCAATAATTCAAGTAGGTCAAGTTTAGGTCGAAAGAAAATAAAACATTAAATAATTCAAGCGTATTCTTAATACTGTTTAAAATAAGAAATTCTTCGTTATTTTACCCACATATGATGATAGCTGGAATTTCGTACCAATAAAATGTCCCATATATTGCTGATAAGAGCTTTCAACTGTCGTAAATAATTAAATCACTCGACATGCATACGAAAAGCTATACGGAATTTGTCCTCTGTTATTGCAAATAGAAGCTTTGCTGCGTAGTTTTCGTGGCAAACACCTCAAATGCATTATGCATGTACCCAACATCAGATATGCTGGCTGCTGGCTACCCATGAGATTATTAATATGTATTGTATACTAGATGACGTGTAATAGGAGAAGAGGAGCTGAGAGTAGTTTCTGTGGTGGTAAGTAGGCGAGTGAGGCGACAAAGACCAGAAGGGTGTTTTATACAGGATGTAACAAAAAGTGTCATTCGTCGCTGTGATAAAAACAAAGTAATATTTTTCCACCTCGAAAACTTTGCAAACTTAAAATCTTGTCTGTAGGAAATACCACGGGGGTTGAATATTTTTTCTCTCATTTAATTGAAAGATTTTTTTCTGATATATATATATATATATATATATATATATATATATATATATATATATCAGAATTTATATATAAAATCTACGTCCCGCAGTAAAAATTATTTGGAATTATTGTCCTTATTGATATGAATATCAATAAGGGCAATAATTTTTTATTTTCTGCTATGTGCAAATATCAACTTTTGATACATCCGATATCGTGGAGAATGGAAAACCCAAGGAGAAACGAATTTTAGAGGAAACATGTATAGCAATGCGAAGGTTACTTTCGTCAGACGATGCCTGGCCGTGGGCTAAAATGAACAGATATTCATAAACGAGCCCCGCGAGAAAACCACCAAGAAGGACCAACTCGTTTCCCTGCATATTCATGCTGATGCAGATTTCACGCCGCGACCGCACAGCACCCGGTGAAACAATACATTAATTAGGTGCCCTTTTCGGCGTCGGGTTCACCGCTTCTAGCCTCCGATCCTCACGGGCACCCTCGACGACCCTCTCTCGATCCTTGCCCTTTTCCCTCTGCTGCTTCTCCCCCCTTCCCATCCCTCTCCCTTGTCCATATTTCTCTCTACGTCCATTTTACAGTTTTATTTTATTACCCCTCACGATTTTACTCTTTGCGTCTCTCTTGTAACTCAAATATGACCATCATTATTATCTCATTTATCAGTTATTATTATTGCAAACCGTTTCTCTCGATATTATTATTAGTAAATGTTTAAAAAAATGTATCATACAAACATTTTTATTCTCCCATACGAATTTCAATGAATTCCTCTATAAAAAGTTTAAAAAATAATAATTTTCAAATAATAATGGTCAAATATGACCGTCATTATTACCTCATTTATCAGTTATTATTATTGCAAACCGTTTCTTTCGATATTATTATTAGTAAATGTTTAAAAAAATGTAACATACAAACATTTTTATTCTCCTATACGAATTTCAATGAATTCCTCTATAAAAAGTTTAAAAAATAATAATTTGCAAATAATAATGGTCAAATATGACCATCATTATTATCTCATTTATCAGTTATTATTATTGCAAACCGTTCCTTTCGATATTATTATTAGTAAATGTTTAAAAAAATGTAACATACAAACATTTTTATTCTCCCATACGAATTTCAATGAATTCCTCTATAAAAAGTTTAAAAAATAATAATTTGCAATCATAAGGAAAAGAAAAAGTTTTTCCTCAACTTTTTTGCCGAGTCATCGAGTAAAATGTAAATAACTTTCCGCAAATCAGATATTCACAAATTCTTCACTCACATTGTATCCTCGTTGAAATTCAACCAACAGGGGATTTAATTGTTTTGAAAAATATTCAATTATCTAGGAATTAAAAAAAATTGTGGCTAGGAATATCCCGGAGCATTTTTTTTTTTTTTTTTTTTTTTATGTACTTACAGATTCGCGCGATGTATTTTCTATATAACGTCGACGAGATCCTAAGCGGTGGCTGATAGGTTTTCCTTGTCCAGCATATCTCTTGAATCCTTGGCAGAGTTTCTGATCGTTGATAAGGATCCCTGTGGCTATTTTATTGCACAATAATCCGGGATGACCGGTCATCCGTTCTCTGTGGGAAAAACAGTGCTGGCACATTGAAAGATCCTCATTTAATTCTTCTATAATTCGTTCTATCGGAATTCTCAGAGAGTTTTACACTTATTAATTATTCTCCCTCGAGAGTATTTTTTTTTTTATCGATTGATAATAATCGAATGATGTAAAAAAAAAGGCAATTAGACGAGACTTATGTCTCAAAAAAAAAAAAAAATATTTTGCGTAAAATACTTCAGTGTGTCTGATAAATCCTATATAATGCAACGTGAGAAGAAAATCTCCCTGCAACGATTTTATATATATATATAAAAACTCTCTCTCTCTTTCTATGTACAAGGGCGTAAATGGTATCAAGAATCACTTCATTTTTACACACCCCCGTCAACCCTTGACAGTGAAATAAATCCTCCGGATCGCGTCTGCTCGTCCTCATATATCCCACAGGGTGAAGCAATCTTTTTTTTTTCATCTTATGGGGAATGAGGGATGGCAGATGATCCGTCTGAAACGTGTGGTCATATCCTCAGCCCCATAGCACGCCCGACGCCATCTTGTTCGCTGGCTTTATTCGCCCACGCAATCGTATAATAAACACAATATCGGATGGTCAGCTCCGGCGAGCTTTCCGCGTAGGTCGAAGATCACCTCGAGGAATTAAAAATTTCGAGAAAAGAGATGGCAAAGGGAATCTCTTGCAGTTGAAAATTGGGTTGAATTATATGAAATGGACGATGTAGAAAACGAATAAATATCATCGGTCAAAATAGATGAATAAATAAACAAATAAATATCAAATAATATAATTTTTTAAATATTCCCAAACAATTTTTTATTCTTCACAATTCTTTAACATTTTTCACTAAAGTTTTTTTATTTGTACGAGAAACTCAGCGTTGCTCGAAATTTTTAAGTACATTTTAAACACGAGATACATTCCTTGCAGTAATTTATATTTTTATCGCCAAGACTGATGATTCTTCTTATCTCCAGTACGAAATTGATCTGTATATCGTAGTTTGATATAGCTGTGAAAAAAAAAGGGGACAGTATAAAGGAATGACGAGACGAGAGGCCCACCAGTGAAAAGGGAAAAAGGATGAGCATTGGGGGCGAATTTGCGGACATCGACAATGTTGGATCTCGAAATTGGATACGACGTACGATACACCACGGTAAAAAGAGCGCGAAGAGTGATGGAAAGCATTCGTGTGCGATACGGGTGGGAGCGAAGAGTTCGCGCGAATGGAGGAGAGAAATAGTATATTGGGTGGCTTGAGTGGGCCAAGTGGCCGGGGTATGGGGGAGAGATATCTGGTAAGAATATTGGTTTAGGACGCCTCGTTGGCCACGGCAACGAAATCCCATCCTCCCCTCTCTCTCTCTCTCTGGCTCTCTCGCTCTTCTCGGTCCAAACGTGAAATTTCACACGCGAAATCTTTTCGCCAAAGGAAATTCACCCTCTTGTATGTTATCTGTCTTTTTGCCTCTTTTCTCGACAATCTTCACCAGCCGGTCATATATAGATCTGCCACCAGATCCACCTTCCTCCTCATCGTCCTTACTGTATATTATATTATATATCTATATATTTGGCAATGAAATTTATATACCACGATAAGTTTTTTCGTCGGCCAGTCGCATTGCAAAAAGTGGCGAATACATACACAAGATAATACTTTAATTCGAATATTCATTGAAAACTTATTTCAATTACAAATAATTAACATCCCAGAGACTAATGAGGTCATTTGATCATCAACTTGTAGTTGATTCGACACTGATTATACCTTTATTTCTTTTCACTTGATTCTTCCTCATTCTCTTTTAGTCACTCTCTTTATATATAAGAAACGTAGAGAAATAATGCAATGGAGCTATGAAAAGAAATAACAGAGAGCATGCCACCTTTATCTACCTCTTGGCAGTCGGAATAGATGCAAGCACGCTCCCGACCCAAGAGACATTATTCAAATGCTTCGGTACGGAAGTGTCACAAATTGCAGACTCTATGTACCCAAGCGACACCTGGGACCTCGTCGACCATTAGTCTTGCTCAAGCAGTGCTATACGCATGACAGGGAACACGAGAGGGAGAATGGCACGTCAAGTTTTTGAGATAAAAAGAAAATGGGGCGTTCTTTGGAGATGTATGTTGACAGAATATAGAGTCGCATTCATAGATCCAACTACCCGGCCCTTTTACCAGCGAATCTTTTACTGTATATAAATGAGGCATCATTAATCTCAGTCCAATTGGCCCTTCGTGATGTAACGGACTAGACGTGAATTCCAACAACACTTTGTACAAAAGTTTCAGCAGGTTGTTTCATTACGAATAAGGGAGTGAGGAATTCAAGTCTTTCAAAAATCCGAATCATGAGTATATATTTATCGCTTAACGAATACTTGATTAAAAATTCGATGGATTATTTTAATAGCTGAAAAGTCGTCGATCATGCTAGATAGAAAAAAAGATCTTACGTAGGTGTATAGTATATGAAATGGTTAAAATTTTTGTCGCTTTCATAGATCCAACTACCCGGTGCTTTTCCCATCGAATCTCGATATATAAAAATGTGGCATCATTAATCTCAGTCCAATTGGCCCTTCGTGATGTAACGGACTAGACGTGAATTCCAACAACACTTTGTACAAAAGTTTCAGCAGGTTGTTTCATTACGAATATGGGAGTGAGGAATTCAAGTCTTTCAAAAATCCGAATCATGAGTATATATTTATCGCTTAACGAATACTTGATTAAAAATTCGATGGATTATTTTAATAGCTGAAAAGTCGTCGATCATGCTAGATAGAAAAAAAGATCTTACGTAGGTGTATAGTATATGAAATGGTTGAAACTTTTGTCGCTTTCATAGATCCAACTACCCGGTGCTTTTCCCAACGAATCTCGATATATAAAAATGTGGCATCATTAATCTCAGTCCAATTGGCCCTTCGTGATGTAACGGACTAGACGTGAATTCCAACAACACTTTGTACAAAAGTTTCAGCAGGTTGTTTCATTACGAATATGGGAGTGAGGAATTCAAGTCTTTCAAAAATCCGAATCATGAGTATATATTTATCGCTTAACGAATACTTGATTAAAAATTCGATGGATTATTTTAATAGCTGAAAAGTCGTCGATCATGCTAGATAGAAAAAAAGATCTTACGTAGGTGTATAGTATATGAAATGGTTGAAACTTTTGTCGCTTTCATAGATCCAACTACCCGGTGCTTTTCCCAACGAATCTCGATATATAAAAATGTGGCATCATTAATCTCAGTCCAATTGGCCCTTCGTGATGTAACGGACTAGACGTGAATTCCAACAACACTTTGTACAAAAGTTTCAGCAGGTTGTTTCATTACGAATATGGGAGTGAGGAATTCAAGTCTTTCAAAAATCCGAATCATGAGTATATATTTATCGCTTAACGAATACTTGATTAAAAATTCGATGGATTATTTTAATAGCTGAAAAGTCGTCGATCATGCTAGATAGAAAAAAAGATCTTACGTAGGTGTATAGTATATGAAATGGTTGAAACTTTTGTCGCTTTCATAGATCCAACTACCCGGTGCTTTTCCCAACGAATCTCGATATATAAAAATGTGGCATCATTAATCTCAGTCCAATTGGCCCTTCGTGATGTAACGGACTAGACGTAAATTCCAATAACACTTTGTACAAAAGTTTCAGCAGGTTGTTTCATTACAAATATTATACAAAGATTCGAATGTGACTATATTGATCGCTTAACGATGCTTAACGATTCTCGTATAGGTACGATAACTCATCGAATACTTGATTAAAGATTCGATGGATTATTTTAATAGCTGAAAATTCGCCAATCATGCTAGATAGTAAAAAAAGATCTCATGTAGGTAGGTATATGAAATCGTTAGCAATAACATGCTGAAGAACTTTTTTTTTTTTCAAATTAAAAGTTTCTATGTAAAAGTGTAACGAGTCTATAAAACAAGCAAACATCTCGGCCTTGCAATCAGATCTTGTCCCAAAGTATAACGTTGAGGAATACAGAAAAATTCTATTCCGCGGCTATATTAGTATCAATTGAGAGAAGAGCCGATCGTCGAGGCCGCCGGGATATTCTCGCAGGGCCCTGAAGGCCGAGATCCGAGTTTAAGCATTATAAAAATATACGCACAGATATATATATATATATATATGTCACTGTAGATAAATATAATCGTGTGTGGTAGGGGGTTATGCGAGAAGAGTAATTTCTCGAGGAGGATCCAGAGAGATGGACGACTGACCAATTAAAATGAACAATTATACATAGCCAGGGCGAGCTACTATGTTGCCGCGTTGCAATTAACGGTAATTATGGTCTATTCGTGTCGCGAATCATCTGACACAATCTGCATCGCGAGCTACTTTTACCGCATGAGAATAGGGCCTTAACTGTCGCGCAATCCGTTTCAAACTTACGCGCTCTTAATTCTAGTTGCATGTGTATGCGTATAAAATATATATGTGTGTATAGGATATATAAGAGCGAACAATCATCTGTTTTACCGTTCACATATTCAATTCACCTGCCACTTCGCTTTTGTCGCTCTCTCTCTCTCTCTCTCTCTTCCTCCCTTGTGCCCTCTATATTCTGGATTTTTTCTCCCTCCTATATAGGTTTGTCCTCTTTCCTCACATTTCCATACACTCGTTCCCTCTTATTTACGCCATTTTTTCCCTGGCCCCCCGCGTCTTTCTTTCTCAGGCTAGATTGACAATTCGCCCGCTCGGCAAAGTGAACGGACGAATCGTTTCTATGTCTGTCATCCTCTCTCGTAATTTAACCCTCTTTAAATTTCTTAACTTTCCGTCACGATTAGCTCATTACATGCGGAAAAATTGGCAATATTCGAATGATAATGGGACAAAATAATTATGAAAAATTGCTCCAAGATCGTTTCCTCTTACAATTATTTAATTCTATTCGCGTCGTTCAATAAATTCCCATAAAAATATTACTTTTTCCTCTTATAATTATTTAATTCTATTCGCGTCGTTCAATAAATTCCACATAAAAATATCACTTTATCGAATTTAATTTGCTCCACGGAGTATTAAAATTTTGGGCTAGGAGTACGATCGAAATCAGGAAGTTGATGAGAAGGAAAAAACATTTCATCGTACATATGATTACAAGAGCATCCAGCAAAAAGCGCTTGCATAACGTTTAACAGAAGTAAATGGTCGGGTATGTAATCGTGCACGCTAGTTTGGAGCGGACACGCGATATTCGGTACTGCCGAGAGGAAGCTCTAAAAGGATGTCTCGACGGTATAATCCTCTTGGCCACATTCATGCCGGCAATCACTCTCGTTCTTTGAGGAGAAGAAAAAAAAAAAAATGAAAGACGTTCAAGCATAATCATGGGCACGTGCCCGTTGGGTCCCTTTCTTGGGGTTGGTCACCCAGAGGCTTTGGGGACCGATCGTGCGAAGGAATCGAGAACGGTAAACCGATATACCTGATCAAGGAATACCTGCTTCTCAGACCTGCCTCAATGTTAGATCTTCCTCGAAGGCTATTGCAGTTGATACGACTGTATCGCACTATATATATATATGTATACGAAATCGCCTATAACAATATTGGTACGTAACGTGAAACTATTGACTATAATAGAGTGATTTTGGTTACGTAATAAAATTTTACATGTAGGCTGCCAATGTGACAACATACCGTGTGTGGCATTGAGATTGAATTAACTTCCACTTTAGAGGTAATCTTTAGATTGAGTATCATTCAATTATCGATTCATTACACATCATTTTACATAAATACGAGATAAAATATTATACTTTTTAAATTATTTATCTTCGCTTGGATTGAGTATCATGAAATATTTGCTGTGTCAAGTGAGGATTTTATATATATAGCAAACTAGAGAGAATGTTGTTTCGAATTCGATAATGGATATGACTTAATACACACTATTATGAAGGCATGTGGACTGTATGGAATTATGGGCCACCGCATTGACATTGGAGTGAATTGGCGAAAATTTGATGAACTGATTAAAGTTTTCCATGATTAAATCAGAATAATGTCAATGGTTTATATCCATGGAAGGGTCCATGAGCTATCATCGTATGCAGCTGAGTGCACCTTTTTGACATTAAGCCATGAATGACAGGCACTGATGGTATTGACTTGAAATCCAATCGAATCTCATACAGGATGTAAAATACAACGTCATCATAATTATATATATGTATATAAATGTTATATATATGTATGTATATGTGTATATATATATATATATATACATTGGACAAAAGGTATAATTTATCCATCACTCGTTATGATGACACTTGGGATTTTTCAGTATGGTACGAAAGTTGCTGCTCATTCCTATATATAATGGAGAATGTTCTGAGAATAATACCGCGTAAAAAAGTAGCTAACTATCCAAGTGACACTTTGAGGGGAGTTTTATTGAATACTTTTCTGAAAGTAACTTTTCATGAAGCAAAGTTTATAGGTCTTTCAATTTATATGTAGTACATACCTGTGGCTATAAAATTATATCCATATAACGAGGTTTTAGAGCTTATCCTGAATTGCTCTCATAACAGGTTTTATTGGCAGAAAGTGATGTACAACGTAAAAGCGTAATATGACGTAAAATTGACATTATGACGTAAAATAATATAATATTTCATCAGAGCTTTATATCGGAGGTGGGAAATGTGCCCCAATGTTCGATATGGCAAAGACGAGAAGCTCGATAAAGCCTATGAAATTGATCACACGTGGTCTTAATTAATTATAACTCGAGCCACGAGCTCGATCTTTGTCAAAATATCTCAAGTTTTCTCGATTCATCAAATAATTTACTTAATAATAATAAAAAAAACTCAATTTCTTGTTCAAGTGCCAGTAAACAAATAAATGTAAAATGAATATTATTGAAATCGCGAGTCAAAAAATAATATGAGACGACATGGCGAACTGTGGTAACTTTTTTTTGCGTCCAAGTCGTCCCGTGTCGATGACCGAATCAAGAAACAGGCTGGAAAAAAAAACAAGAAAGGAATAAAAAGGAACTATACAAAAAGGACACGTGATGATGGAATCCGAGTCCAGTCGCTCGTGCCGACACTACTGTGCGGCCTTCGAGGATTCACGGTCGACAGAGCTCTCGCCGTTTACCTTTCCTTTCACTACTTAATCCATTCGTGCCACTTTATACAGGTACAATATATATATATATATAGATATTATACTGTATTATCGCGAACTACTATTTTATGGGTTTAGATTTTCGTCCTTATCGATGGACCGGTTTTGAATACATTTTTTCTCCCAATTTTTTTCAGATATTTTTTTTATATACGCAAATATAAAAAAATCAGATCTTTTTGGCTGCGCTGCTCGCATGCTACAGTGCAATGTCAGGTTCTCGTATTATTTGAGAACACGATTTATCATTTCGTTGCACCGTAATATTTTTTTTTAATGCTAGGCTGAATTTACGACATATCGTAAATGAAGTATAAAAAACGTTGATTGGATTTTTTGTTTTTATATTGATCGAATATATTCATTAACGCGCACCTGCGTCACAAAAATGGTAAAGGTAACGATTAAAGATAACATTTGTAAATCGATCCTTACAATACAAAAATTCGAATGAGTACTTCCTTATGTGTGTGTGTGTGTTTTTTTGTAATTAAAAAGAAAAAAAAATACTCAAATAATTGTTTCGATCTGTTAAAAATGATCATAAGGCCGTGCAGATTTTACGATGGAATATTCAGAATATATGGAGTATCTCAAGAAAAAAGATTTGTCTTCATTTCATGGGACAATACAAACAAGACCGTATGCATATATAATATAAACGTATAATAAAAAGTCCGGTTACTTTCGCCGTGTTAGCTCAGCAGGTTTCACCCGTTTTACCGAACGACCGCGCACCGACTATCCAATTAAGAGAACGCGTGCATTAAAAATGTAATTCTCTTCGAAGATAAAACGAGCTCTTGCACTCCGACACATATACTCCTGCAGTACACTACATACACTCCATACTACTTGCAGTACACGCAAGCATATAACGCATGCAGTTTCACGACGTATGGTGAGAAATTTTCACGATTTAATATACATTTAAAAAAATTACTTTTCCATTTAATCACCGTTATACGCTGAATTACATTAAAAACGCAGTTAGTCAGAATTTCCAGTGCACTCGAATATTTCCGGCAAGATATTTTGACCACATTTATTTCATGTTGTACGATTTTTCTTTAAAAATGAAAAATTCTTATCGCATTAAAATTGATTTAAAGTAACGCGAATAAGGAGCACAAGCAATATATAAAATTTCGTTCTTTAATTTTACGAAATGAATAGTGAACAAAAAAAAAACGCAAAGACTCTGCACACACCCTGGCTGCCATTCGAAATTACATAATTACTCGTAGTACTTTGGAAAAAAGAAAAATTCTCGCGATTTCGTGCAATTTTACAAGCGACGTAACATTGAAGCCTCGTCAAGAGGGAACATGAAATGGGCTTACGAGTAAGAGCATGAATTATAAACATATATATATATATATATATAGATGTACATTGGGGGCGTCGTGGTCTCCGCAGTTCGAGTTTTTTCAGGGTCTGTCTGAGATGAGGTAACCCTTCAGACGCGCCCTCGTTAATTTACCGGTGAGAATTTCTTGAGCCGTTAATAAGCACATAATTATGTATATTTTTATTACTTTTATTTTATTTTATTTTATTTTATTTTCAAATTTCTTCACTCGTTTCCTTTGAAAATGATCTATTAAAAAAATTACCTTTGCATCGACACCTTTCACGACCATGTAGAACGGAAAAAGTGAAGAATTAATAAGAAAATTCAATAATGAAGAAAAAATAATTATTGCTGATAGTGCTTATGAAAAGCGAATTAAAGTGGAATATGGTGCGAGAAGTAAGTACAAGGGGGGAGGAGGCGTCAGATGCAGATCGACGAGAGCCGCGTGGCCAGACGAAGCGAAGGAAAAAAAAAACATTGAGAAGAAACGAGGGAGAAAAAAGTAGCAAAGTGTCATGCAAGAGGTCATATTTTAATTGCAGCTTCTCCCCCCCCCCCCCCCCCCCCCCAATTATCATTATCATTATCAGGCTCTCTTGGTGAAAATTCGTCGAGAGTTATTTATTTATTGCCTATAAGCCTTTCGCAGTATGCCCATCGTTTGTCATTCAAAATTTCGAATAATTTTTCGGACAATTGTCAAACCATTTCCTGCTGATAAAGCTGAGGAAAAAAAAATGTAAAAAAGGCAAAGTAATTTTCCCCCCGATAAATGAGCCTAATAATGCGCTTTACTATTCTGAAAAACGAATTAATAATTCGAGAGCTGATGATCGAGACGAGGGATGAAAAAAAAAAAAATGGCCACCAATTAATATCGGTTTTTATGACAACCGATATTAATTGGTGGCCATTTTTTTTTTTTTTCATAAAGCGATTCTCCGGCATGGAATGCATTAAAAGGTAAAAAAAAATATACAGAATACTACATGAAATCGTTGATAATTTCAATTTGGGTGACCCCACGACCCCATGATACATCCGGAAACCTTAGGCATTTCGAATCCACCCCATAGGAGAGTAGACCAAAAGCAGGAACATTAAGGAATCGCAGAAAATTTATATTGGAAAAAGGAAAAGAATTTTCCTCACGCGAGGCTGTAAGATGTTAAATTAATCGTAAGTTTCTCATTCGTTAATTAAATTCCTCGATAATTTCGAGTACGAACGGTGTTTGATTATATTCACGCGCGCCAATAAGATTTACTTCCATGCGAGCGGCCATCACATTCGTTCGTATCATATTATTTTATTTATAATTTATAGATGAATATTTGTCTTTTTACGCATATTGAGGATATCGCAGCCCAAGTTATATTTGACCAAAACCTTCGCCCAGGGAGATAAAGAAAAAAATAATTATCATTCAGTGCGTAAATGAAGACGAGGTGGTCGAAGTAGACGAGGTAGACGAAGGAATGGCAAATTACATGTATTAATATTTAATTAAGAGGGTACGAGAGATGGAATAAGAGAATTTCACGACTCAAGCCGCGTACACGTTCTCGCGTATCTAAAAAAATAAATCGATGCCACGGTGAATTTATTAGGATAACATGAAACAATTTTCTTTCTGCTGTAACATTTTTTTCCACAAGAAAATATATCAATTATTCAAGGACACAAAAGCGAGCAATCATCTGGGGTTTACAAATATTTATTTGATGAATAATTTTACAGCCAAACGTTAACTCAGCATTTATAATTTTTTTTCGTGTTATTTCATATGTTTCAGGTAAGTTCGAGATGGTTTTCGACCATATACAGTGCTCAATTATCAACCTGGCTCGTAACAAGGTTTTTAAAAATTATATTTTCTCCATCAAGCCATAATTAAAAAATTTTATTGCATTTTTAAAAATGTGACAAATATTTTGTTTGATTGACGTTCTATTTAAACTTTGACATTAGGGATTAATTTTACTGTACTTACATTTTCATCACTTCTCATTATTTTCATCGTATTATCGCTGGTCATAGCGATATCGGACCCAGAAAAAAAATCAATCACATTTTTGGTCTTGGGTTTGATGTGTTCTTTCATCGATGAAGAAAGCGCATTCCAAGCTCTATATATCGTCAAGTATATCCGGTCGTATATAGCTCGCATGACAAACATGCCAACGCTTTCTATCGAAACCAGATCAATGCCATTCGTGGGCCTGAATCGTGATTCCTTTTTCGAATCTAGCGAGAATATTTCTTGCACTACTGGATTCAAAGGATTTTTACCAAAAAAAAAAAGGGATGATTATTGTACGTCTTAATGATGTGTCTCGATATATAAAAAATCGAAACATCGATCTTTGAGTGAATTATTAGTTACTGATAATTAATAAAAAAATAATTTTTTCACCGTCAAAATGTGTGTTAAAAATTATTTTACAGCTGCAGACATTTCTTTCTTCCATATTTTTTTCTCCAGTAATGATGCAAGGCGTCATATAATTTTTATTTCACATGAAAAACAAATTCAGTATTAACCCAAAACCACGAGAAAAATTTATATATTATAGAGCGGAAAATACCGGATAATTAATCCATCGCGGACTTACAATTGATCTCTCGTTAACGAGCAACCAACCTATGAATTATAATCCCGCTATATATATATATATATATATATATATATATATATATATACACGCGTCGGTACCAAACATTTTTTTAAGCTCCAATCCTCTTTTTATTTCCTCACCTACCTTTTCGTCTCTTGCTCATTTCCTCTTTCTCTTTTATTTCTCGCTTTTCCGATTCTGTATCCCAGTCGTTTTTTCCGCTCATCCTAATTTTTTTCCTCTCTTGTTTTTTCGCATTATTGGTTCGCTCAGCCGCAATGTCGCTCCATCGGCGTGTTTCTACCCATTTTATTTTCACGTTCACCGCGCACACGCTTTTCGTTCGTATCTGCGATGCGAACGATCTGTGCATTTTACCAAGGGCGAGTTCTCAGCTACATCGACCGGTCCACCACCGGCGGGGAGTCGTTCGTTTACATGCCCGTCACAGGAAAACCGTGTTTTTTACCTCTACCCCTTCATCCCATTTCACTGACAATTCACTGCGATTGCCCTTCTGTAAACCGGAACTGCATATACCTGGGATGCACACAATTTCGTAAATTGGCGATGAGAAAGAGAGAAAGAGAGAAGGGGGGTGACCAATATATTTGATCGTTATAATAATTTTTTCACATGCCTGAATCAGTAAAATTCGTTTTGTAAGAAAAAATCTCATAAAAATTATCTTCTACTGGAGTATTTACACGTTTTCGTTTCAATACAATCCAATTAACAAAAAAAAAACAAATTATAAACTCATATATATAATTATACATTCACTCCTTATTTTCAAAGGATCCTTCATTATTTTTGGGTTAATAAAAAGTTATAGAGCTATAACGAAATTCGATGATGAATCATTTTGAATTCCATGCAACTCGTTTGTCAAAGCTGACGCCGCCGAGTATATAATTATACCGAAATGCAAACAAGGGACAGGCGCACAATCGAGTTAATACCTCTCGCTATGTTAATTATTCCGATTTTCAGAGGGGATTCCAACAGCTGGCCTGACTCGTAAATTCAGGAACCTCGAATTATGCTAATTCGTGTGTAATTGATAGCAGCTTTGCAACTCCTGTCAATGGGCCCTAATGAAATTTTTACATTATTATAAAAATTATAGAAAAAAATCATAAATTTGAAAATAAATATCGCATAAAGAGAATAACAACTATTTGATAATAAAACAAAAAGGAAATGCAAATATTCGAAATAATAAATGATTTTTGTGAGTTCCCACAATTATAAATTAAATATTCGCTATCTGTCAATTGGGGGAAAAAAAAAGTATAGGCGAAAATGAATTGACACGAGAATACTTTAATCATTGGCAACCCACTGATATTTTTTTTCTCCAAAAAACGTAACTTGTTTCGACATTCTATATATTATTGTTAATTAAATAATTCAATAACTGTATAGTTTCCCATAAATATTTCATCATTATCGATCTGCAATTGAAAGAGTGTCTGGAACAGAATCGCGGGTGACCCTCATAATTGTATAGAAACTCCGCCCTATCGGCACGCGATCGTAATTATTAATTGTAATGACCGTCGAATTGAACGGCGGTGGTTCTCATAATAAATTTGATATTTGCCAGTGGGTAATTTATCACGGGGTGTGATATAGTGAACGTCAATACTCTTTTTCTATATCATAAAAATATCTCATCGCCGCCATCGAAGTTGCCAATGTGTACCAGAATTTAAGGGGTGGTGAGAAATCGATACAAAAGGTGGTTAATGATGGGATCATTAAGGTGGTGGTCAATGATAGGTACACAAGAAAAGAGAAAGAAACTGTAGAGGAGAGAGCGTGGTCTCGGCTGGGGGGTTGGCGCCCAAGGGGGCAAAATGGCCCGCCAGTACTTAGCAGGTCGAGAAGCTGCCACGTCTCTTTGATACATGTTCGTGTATTGCTCTCACCGACAGCGACTCCCCAGTTACCGCTTTCACCAGATCTTGCGGATCTCGTAATTAATAATAATAATTCACCATAGTGCACATATTGAATCATCTGCCAGGGGATTCGAATTTCGCGGACTGTATTGAAGGGCTACAATTTTTTGACTGTTGGTCAAGTTCCGAAAAATTATACACTGAAAAAAAATTGAGCTGTCATTGTTTTATATACAATTGAATATCCATTGAATTCACTTACGTAACGCCATATATAATTTAGTACGTACATATGTATGTGTATAGGTATGAGAGATGACTCAATAATTGAATGAAATATTATTCTGATTTATTGGAAAAAGAAACGAATTTTGTTGGAATCTTAGTTTACTCTCTCTCTCTCTCTCTCTCTCTCTCTCTCTCTCTCTCTCTCTCTCTCTCTCTCTCTCTCTCTCTCTCTCTCTCTCTCTCTCTCTCTCTCTCTCAATCTCTCTCTCTCTTGCTCTCTCCTGCTCTCTCCTGCTCCGTGGGTAACGATTGTGCGCTGCTGGTGGATTCTCCAAGATGTCGGGTTACTTGAGAATCCAAGAGTGAAGTCCAAGGGGCTTAACTCCAAGTCAAGAAGAAGCTGATGGGATTAATAAGAATCGTCGGTCATGATGCCCAAATCTTATTATACACTCCCTCGATGATCGTGATTATTATGATAATAACTTTCAATCATTTTCTTCATAATCACAGACATTCTCAAACTAAAACGCTTTCCTTGTAAAATTGAAAACTAAGAAGGAAAAAAAAACAATAAAAATAATGAAGTTTGAGCAGCTCATGCTCAAAACGCTTTTCTCATTCGTATTTACAACAATTTTTCACAACTTTGATAATAATAAAATTAAACAGTGACACAGAATCACTGAGTTTAATCATCATTAAAAACATTATTTAGGGATTATTTAGTTTAGTTTTGATATTTTGTGAATATCTGGAGCCTGATGGAGAAGATTTGTCCCGTTTCAGTAAGTTGGAATGTAAGACGTAAACGTTCGCGACTACACGCGAGAAAGATAAAACTTGGGAAAAGTGGATCGAATCGTTGATCGCCGTCAGCACTTATTTGATATATTCCGTCAAAATGATCCACGATTATTATGATAATCTTTCTTCCAATATTTCGTATACGTCCATCAAAGCCAGCAGCAAGAGCAACCCCTCGCTCGGCCGGTTTTCTTTTTGTCGCGTCGCGGAACCCCTCTATCGTGCAAATTGGATCAAGCCTCAAAGTTTTTACGGGTATATAGGCACCAAGCCACGACATGTCTGCTGAAGCTTTATGGTGTGGCTTTGAATGCTCCCTTGCCTCACAATACATCCATCCTCTTTATCCTTACTATATTGATATAATATAAACTAGACCTTAAACCCTTTTCACTGGCCCTCGTAATGCACGCTCTATTATACAATAATGCATCGTGTACAGTTTTTTTTTTCAAACAAATTTTCCACATCGTTACAAATTATTTTGCACTTGTTCACGTAACAGTCACAGAAGAGACAAAGCTTCTCCACAATTCAAACGATAGTTTTTGTTTCGTGTCAACCTAGCATGACGTATAATATTGTAGGATTCTCATCGAGTTTTTTCCACCTCTTGATGTCTGGTTTCGATTTTCTTACAACTTGCATCCATTGCTCGCTTCGAATTAAAAATTGACGGTTTTTTTTCCCACCATTTGCAATCGACAATTGTATTCTTATCAAACTATGGTTGAGTTCTGTAGCGAGTTTTGGTAAGGCCATCTAGTAAATGATATTACGATGTTGGGAGATATGATTCTTTTTCAGTCGATTTCAGTGGCAAGCGTCGCGGTAATAAAAACTACCCTCTGAGGGCAAACCTTCTCACGATATAGCCATCCCAGTCGTCAATGACCAGCAAAAGCGTCACTTTTATAACTTCCTTAAATTTATATGTTAGCGCCGTTATGAACATATATTTTTTTTATAATTATTATTATTGTAGGATTTTCATCGATTTTTTTCCACCTCTTGATGTCTGGTTTCGATTTTCTTACAACTTGCTTCCATTGCTCGCTTCGAATAAAAAATTGACGGTTTTTTTTCCCACTATTTGTAATCGACAATTGTATTCTTATCAAAGTGTGGTTGAGTTCTGTAGCGAGTTTTAGTAAGGCCATCTAGTAAATGATATTACGATGTTAGGAGATATGATTTTCAGTCGATTTCAGTGGCAAGCGTCACGGTAATAAAAACTACCCTCTGAGGGCAAACCTTCTCACGATATAGCCACCCCAGTCGTCAATGACCAGCAAAAGCGTCACTTTTATAACTCCCTTAAATTTATATGTGAGCGCCGTTATGAACATATATATTTTTCATAATCATTTTTATAATTATTATTATTGTAGGATTTTCATCGATTTTTTTCCACCTCTTGATGTCTGGTTTCGATTTTCTTACAACTTGCATCCATTGCTCGCTTCGAACTAAAAATTGTCGGTTTTTTTTCCCACTGAAATGTTTCTGAGTAACATTTCAGTGTCCTATAATATATGAATTGGATTAGACATTTTATTTGGTTTGCCTTAAACATAGCCATGAGGCTTGTCACGCTCGATATCATCGCGATCGTAGTATATGCGGGGTGAGAAGGAAAACGGAAATGGCGTCGGATCGAAAAGACCGTGGAACAAAAGAGAGAGAGAGAGAAAGCCGAAAAGGGTGGCCTTATCGGCTAGACGTGACACGCATTTGCATGCTGCTATAATAAAAAGTTGCGTGACCAAAACGCCCATCGGTCTAACCCTCGAAAATCAACGACCCTTGCACAGAGACCACTCCCCACTGTACGTCACAACGCTGACGAGTTGCCCTTTCGTTGTTTCTTTTTTTTGTTTTCATTTCATTTTTCTTATCCTCCTTTTTTCGCCCTTTGTCACATTTCTCACATTTCTCCATGCCCATCTTCTTCATTATACGGTTTGCCTCGTTAATTTTAAGCTATTTTATTAAACCCTCCATACATCCCAAGAAGGAAGAGAAGTAAGAGAAGGGCTTTTCACAAAATTTGTAATAATGAAAAAATTCCCTGATGCCACAATAAAATGTTACATTGATCGCCATTGTGCGACTATTTTTAGGGAGAATGAATTTTCGACGCCTCATGCCGAATGAGTCGAACTTTTGCAACGCAATACGAGAAACGCCGTGACGCATTATTATTCGCGTTGATTATTTTTCCGACAAAAACATCGCGTGTCACTTTTTTTTTCTTTACGATTATATAGTTTTTTCTGATACAGTTTCAGCGCAGCGTCACGTACGAAGGATTTTTATATCCACAATACTCGAGACAAAATATTCCCTAATTTTCTTCGCTTTGTTTTTTTTTTTTTTTTATGAAAATGTCATTTGGACGAGCCTTTACTCATGATTTATTAATTCGGGGTTATCATAAAATAGAAAAGATGATATTGTAAAAGGGGTGTTGGGCCATTTAAATTTTTTATTTGGATATCGATATGATATATATATATAACCGTTATTATTGCTCACCAAAACTTTAACGATTTTCATACAAAATTGACTTTTGCAGTCACGCAATTTGAGCGAGCCTTCATTACGTATATATGTGTGTACGTATGTGTGTGTGTGTGTACGTGAAATATTAATAGCGTGTCGCGTGTTGTCGCTCACGTTTTATCGATACGATAGAAACTCTAAGGTTCTGGATCGCGTGTGTATATGCAATCTCACGCAAAGAAAATGGAGTGGATACATGCGCGAGAGAGAAAACAAAATCTAAAGAATTTATAAGGCTGAAACGTGGCAAAAGGCTTTTTTGCATCAGTCACATCTGTAAACAGCTTTATGACCTCGTAATTGCATATTTTTTTGACCTCTTGGAAAAAAATCTGACCTCGTGTATTTTCCGTACACGTTTTTTGGATTTGTGCAAAATTATAAAGACGAAAATTGCCAAGAAAAAGTCAATCAGTCGGTGATATGTTAGTGTATCTGGTACACTGGTCACAATTTTTTTTTTTTTTTTTTTATCAATGTCATGAATTAAAAATACATCGAATCCATTTTTCTTGGCAAAGTAATTTATATGATTGTGTAAAAACTATGATAAAATCGAATATATTTTTTATCGCGTGGGTTATGCCAACTGTGTTGGAAAAAAATTACACACTTTTTGTATTCACAATTAGTATGCGTGTATTTATGACGAATATAATATGTAGGTACCGCGTTAATCACTCATCGGTAGCATATGAGTAATTACATTCTATAATAATTCCATACATTCCACTTTGAAAATTAAAAAAATTAACAACACTCCAGCCGACCATTTGATTATTCAATTTTTTCACAATGGAGGATTTTATTCCAACCTTCATATATTTCATATTAATGAGATCCAAGTTCAAAGCAACCGTTCGGGAAAGGGGAAAAAAAATCTTTTCAAAAATATACATTAATAATTAATTTATTGTGCTTATCATTTTATGAGATAAACTTCGGCGATCGCGTGCTCACCGCTCGGAACAAAAAAAAAAATCATATATTATAAGAGAAAAAGTGCAGAAATGAGATACGAAAGTTATTGCGTCGATCAACTTTTTTGAGAGCATTATTTTTCTTGTCATTTTTCATCCCCTATCACGTAACGTCGAGCAACGCCTCATTAACCACCAACCACACCACGGCACCAGCAACCTTTAGGGTCCTTTAGCCACGTTCTATTTTTTTTTTTTTTTTAAATTTATTTATCATACTGACACTTTTACCGGTTTGGAGGCGGAGCTCGAATTCGTTCCTCGTACGAGCCGGATATTATTTACCAAACAATCTCTCCCCCCCCCCGCCCCACTCTGCGATAACTTTTAAATTTATTCGCCTAATTTTTATTTTTCACCGTTAGCTCGCGCTGGCTTAGCAGCACGATTATGGAAATATTCTCGTACCGAGAGAGAGAGAGAGAGAGAGAGACTCGGATTTGCATTCGATTACAGAGGAGTCACTCGACTTGGAATAAATCGAGCGTTCGATACTTTGAAATTTGTTCCTCTTTTTTTCACTTCTGTACTTTATACTTTGGAATAGTCAATTGGAGACGCGAGGGAGACTTGCCGGAAGTGCAATGTTTGAGAAAAATTTAAATGTGAATAAATGAAAATTGTCTCGATATTGATATTTAAAATATCTATGAAAGAATGAATTTTTTAAATAGAATTTTTCATTATTGTTATTATTCATGTATTTTACTCTAGATATGCGAGCACTTTTTTTTAACTTCAAAAAAAAATACTATAATTCGTAGGTTTTGATGAAAAATTGATTCGAAAAGATATCGCGTTCTTACGAGGGGCGCATTATTTTTATCATTAATGTCTCATATAAAACAAGATATTCCAATTCGATTAAATTACATTGGATAAAATAATTCTACAATACACGAAAGTCTCTCTTTCAATCGTGTTCATAAATGTCCCATTATCTGATGAAATGTAAATCTTACCACTCATCAAAGTGGATCAAATGGATTACCCTGAGAAATTCTGATAATGATACTCTGTCGTAAAATAGTCTCTTATTTCCTTAAATAGGGATTATGGATCGTAGTTGATGTGAACTTGGCACTAATGAGATACAAAACCTTTTTTCCTAAATAAGTTTCGGCCATTTTGAGAATAATCCGATACCAACCATAATTCTAAAGGACTTCCAAACATGCTGATAAAAAAAAAATGAAAATTCTAATAATTATAATCGTTAATATAATTTTTTTTTAATAAAACTTTTAATTTCATTAAAAATTCGATCTTTTTTGTTCACAAAATTGACGAGATTTTTGAGAATTTGCAACACGCAGTGAAACATTGAACGCAAAGTAGGATTGTAGTGCAGTTAAGAGCAAACGATTGATTGATTGATCGGAAAATTTCCAGAATTTTACAAAAAATTTGCCTGTATATCTCGGGACTGACAAGAAGACCCAATTCGTTTGATAAAAGTCCTGGAATACATGAGTATATGTAATCTCGTGCGGATACGCTTTCGACACTCGACTCTCGATTGGCCAGCGTTATTAATGAACTTACTCATATACAGCTCGCGTGAGTTGGCCCGAAACGAGGGTGAACTTTGTGATCCGCACGAGAGTGAAAGGCTACTCTGCTCTGCTATACTAGACTCTGTGTGGCTCTTTGGGGATGAGTGTCAGTCTTTCCCGACTGTTTTCGTGTTTATAATGCTACGTATCAGTGAGTACGTAAACCTCTGCTGGGCCATGGATATACGCTTCGGGGATTGTACGTGTCAAGAATTTCGATACTCACGAACGTGTGGACGTGATCCTTTACTCGCCTCTGCGGCCGTCTGTTCCTATATAATCAACGATCCGACGTGCTCTACAACCTGAGGTTCAATGAACTTTCAACAAATTTCAAGCTATACCACACGCTCATTTAACGCGATTATAATCAATTTTTTAAGAACAAATTTTAATTTATCCTTGGTCTACTTTTCGAATTAAATAAACAAACAAAAAATCATTTCGAACACTTTTCCTCAACGAAATCTCGCACAAATACTTTGCCACATCTCTGTGAATTCTGTAGGGTATTCAATACGTGGACACGTAATCGAGCATAATTTTAGTCGAGGGAAGAGTCACCTAAAGTCCTCCCCCCTATCCGAGACATGGAAGGAAAAAAAGGAAATTAAATAAACAAACAAAAAACCATTTCGAACACTTTTCCTCAACGAAATCTCGCACAAATACTTTGCCACATCTCTGTGAATTCTGTAGAATCTTCAATACGTCGACGCGTAATCGAGCATAATTTTAGTCGAGGGAAGAGTCACCTAAAGTCCTCCCCCCTATCCGAGGCATAGAAGGAAAAAAAGGAAATTAAATAAACAAAGAAAAAACCATTTCGAACACTTTTCCTCAACGAAATCTCGCTTTTAGTCGAGGGAAGAGTCACCTAAAGTCCTCCCCCCTATCTGAGGCATAGAAGGAAAAAAAGGAAATTAAATAAACAAACAAAAAACCATTTCGAACATTTTTCCTCAACGAAATCTCGCACAAATACTTTGCCACTTGAGAGAGTTGTGAAATCGACTGTTTCCAGTCTTCCCCAACTTTTTATATTAAATTTTATTTTACCATGAAAAATCGACTCGCACATCTCTGTGAATTGTGTAGAGTATTCAATACGTGGACACGTAATCGAGCATAATTTTAGTCGAGGGAAGAGTCACCTGACGCCCTCCCCTCTCTCCGAGGTTTGAGCATAGAGGGAAAAAAAGGAAAAGAAAACCTGTATAGCATTGGGGAATAGAATGACGAAATGACAGAGTGAAAGAATAAAATGAGATAGGATGCATGATCGTGTGCCACGATGAAACGGAAGGCAGCCAAGCACGTTAGGAAAAAAATTGAAGTGTGTGCATTGGGGGGGCTTCATATAGTATATGGGGGAAAAAATGGTAGAGAAGGGCATTCACCCTTGGATATATATTTCGAGCGCACGCGTTCCTATGTCGTAATATTGTATTCGGGACGACTCGGTGCTATTATATTTTTGGGGAGTTGGTCAAAAATTTTCCCAATGGGCCCCTTACATTCTTTCCATCGTGGTCATATGCGCGGCCAAAGCCTTGTCATATTTCTGAAGCCCCATCTTTTGATATCAACAAAACCATCCCCCTGCTTTTCCCTCAGACTTTTTTCACCAACCCAGCTTTTCTCCAGATCCAGATCCTCATGATCCCTTATTTCTCGTGCTCGCACAACTCATCTCTTTCCATCTCGTTCTCTGTATCCCTAATGCTCTACTCTCTAGCCCCTATTCTACTCCATTTTATTGCACACCTAGCTTTCCCCCTTCTCTCGCCCTATTCGTCATCCACCCCTTTGCTCCACTGTTTCACCCCCCTCTATCACGTTATCTTAGTCCCCGCGCATAGGCACATTTTCCTGTATATTGCAAATGTCATGTGGAAAAGCGCCATGTAAGCACGTTGAAATTGGAAATAATGTGTTGCCATGCGATAAAAATAAACGGGAGTGGCAATGTCATGTGAATAAAAAATATATCCGGACATGTGGCACAGATATGGTAAGCCTAAAACAGTTTTTCTTACATTTAGGAAAAGACAAGCCACCTTAAAAATGATTAAGTATGATAGGCAAATTGGAGAAAACAAGAACTTTGCCAATCATAGATCAGTGTAAGGCTGATGATGAGGGACTGGCCGTCATTTTTCGATCCATTTTCTACCTCTTTTTTCTTTCCCCCTTTCCTTCGTTCCTTTCCCCACATCATTTTTCGTCATAAGATCGCGATAAGAAAAAAAAATACCGTATAGAAGGTTGAATCCCATGAGCGATATCCGGAGAGCTCTTTCGTTCCCTGTTCGCCGATTCTTGTATACTCGCTCAATCGCCCAATTGTTCGTCCAACCTCGTGGATAGCTCTCTCGCTTCGTGGAACTTGCCGTAGAAACGATTTATTTCCGCCTCGTGCTTTCAATGCGCTCGCCCTTTATTCGTGCGATCGTACCCGCGGACAGAATCATTAATCGACGCCCAAACGGAGCCCCAGGAATGACAGTGACGAGTGGCAAAATCCGCGATTTCCTCGAGAAAATGCTCGACCGTTTGTCCCATAATGCTTTGCGGAAAGTGCTGGCGCCAGGATAGACGGGAAATGGTCTCTACATACGAATACTACCAACTACACTCTTGCCTGTGTACAGCCTTAACCTCTTTTATCAATGTTTTTCTCTTCCAAACATTTTTACCTTCATAAATCACTTCGATTTCCTGTCAAAGTTTATACAAAATGATGTAAAAATGGAAAAAAAAAGGAACGCAATATTTTCACATAGTTTTTATTTTGGGTGAATCTAATTGCTCGTTGCATATATCTGGTATACTTTTTGTGCCTATATAGATGTTTAACTTGAGTACGAATATTGTACAAAGTTCAGGAGTTCAAAGCAATTTTCTGCAGGAAATGCCACTCCCTGTTTGTCCCATAGTACCAAAATTCTCTTGTTGCCAACTGCCACTTAGCTACGAATTCAAAAACTACCCTTCGCACTATGAGAAATTAAAGTACTCATCGTACTTAAGCATCGAGAATTGCCGACTCACGTGGAGAACCTCTCTGAAAAATTGCGTCGAATGAATTAACACTTTGATGAGAATTGCTCAGAGTACCTACTAGTCTAGTTTTATTTCATAGACATTGAGAGAATCCGAAAAATTTAAGAAAAGCTTTCAGTTGATTCAACATTCGCGCTTATTCTCTTTTTTTGATGCATCCTAAAAATTATTCGTCCTGCCACATCTTTTGAAAAAAAATTACACTTCATCTTGCATCGTTTATCGATATAAAAAAAATATTTTTACTTATTGTTAATCAAATTATATCCCGATTTTTTTTAAATTACAACACTTTGATGAGAATGCAATTTCTCAGAGTACCTACTAGTCTAGTTTTATTTCATAGACATTGAGAGAATCCGAAAAATTTAAGAAAAGCTTTCAGTTGATTCAACATTCGCGCTTATTCTCTTTTTTTGATGCATCCTAAAAATTATTCGTCCTGCCGCATCTTTTGAAAAAAAATTACACTTCATCTTGCATCGTTTATCGATATAAAAAAAATATTTTTACTTATTGTTAATCAAATTATATGCCGATTTTTTTAAATTAAATTGCAATCGAATTACAATTTCGAAATTTTCGTGTCATCAGTGTGATCAACAGATCACGTGTGATCATACAGATCACCAGTCTATAAAAAGATATAACTAGATGTACTTTTATGTATAAATTTATTCACTAGAATTCTTCAAGCTCGATGATGTTGGGTCACGACCTTTTCAATTTGACTTGATCATACGAAACTAGTACCGATCCTTCGACACTCGATTACGTTCGATAGCAATTCGTTTCACTTCATGAAAAACCCTTTTCAATTATCGTTTTCCGTGTCACGTGTAATGTCTCGTACTATCGTTCATCATCGTCTGACAGCAGAGTTTTACCAATCGTGATATATCTAATACTTGCCAATATTCTAAAACCTTTTTCCCCATCGATGATAAGTCACTGCGATTTTTCAAAAATCTTCCCCCATTCGAACGAATTTGTTTCGCTTACGCAGAACATTCTTCAGTAATACTTTTCAGTCCATCATCTCCCTTAAACTTGGGGAAAAACGTGTTTTGCACTCAAAGGGGACATGGAACAATCCATAAATTCTATCCATCGTATTTTTTACGGTGAAACCTTCCATCTGAATTTTATAAAATTTTGATCCATTCGATGAGCATTAATCATAAATCCCTTTTTCTTTCTCTTTCCAAATTTTTTATCCAAACCTTTTCCGATCACTTTCTCCGTTATGATATTTCAAACTTTAGCGCAAATGCTTTGATCTCTCTACTTCTGTATTGATCCGAAAAAGTGTATTATAAACGTATAAGTTTATAAATTTATTTTTCAGCGTGAAATCTGAATAAATTGAACCAATTTTTTCCTGCTATCTCAAATTTCCATATGAGCTCTCACGACTATTCCCAGATCCGTAATATATTTTACGTGAATAAAAAATCGTGCTATACGTCCTCGTGCGTTTTCTGCCGAAATGATGTACATAATTAATGTCGATATTTTATGTGCACTACATAGCTTTTGTATCAAGGGTGTTTGTCCAAATCGCTTGACAATTTTTGTAAAGGGCACGCGAGCACGTGATGTACATGAAAAAAAAAAAACCCCCCATTATATTGCCCCACGCGAAAATATCTCAAAAAGTTCATATTTTTTATTGCTATTCCAAAATAGACAAGAAAACATGACAAATATACAAGCCAGACCCAAAAAATCATCCGAATTTCATAACAAAATATGAATATCTTTTTAGGCATATTCGTAATCACATAATTTTC
Source organism: Dyspetes luteomarginatus (assembly GCA_963669185.1). NCBI lineage: Eukaryota > Metazoa > Arthropoda > Insecta > Hymenoptera > Ichneumonidae > Dyspetes > Dyspetes luteomarginatus. The sequence continues at coordinate 25,514,541 of OY769905.1, forward strand.
TCATCCATATGAGCGTGAAAAGGTCTCTTGTGACGAATAAATGAATAAATTATTTCAAAACCGTATATTTGTATAGAAAATTAATGAAATTGCAGTCTCTTTACAAACGAAATTTATCGTTACTAGCTATGAATAATAAATTACACGAGGCAATAAGTATATAGGGTCGTATATGTTTTACACACATGCCTTAAACATTTATGAGCAGACAGAGCATATGTATAGGTACACAAGGGGTTGCTGCGGAAGAATATTCCACCATAATTTTACGTATCCCTAAGCGTGCATAGTACATCCACGTATATATATATATATTTTTTTTTTCTATGTAATTTATGTATATAAATAAATAGATGAATACGTATACAAACTGTATATGGCGTAGACGGGTACATAATAGACGAGTGGTGCTATATTTGCTCACGTACGATCATGAGAGGCACGTGCTCAAGCCACACGTGGGGCCAAGACCACTCTTACGCCAACAAGATACCCCAACAGATGTCCAACGTTGCAAATATCCCCACCGTAGATTTTACACGAACGTCTATTTACATCGGTCTAATGATGGCACAGGCAGAAACTCACATATGCTCTATCTTGCCAGGCAGTCCTCTTAAATACTATTCGTCTAAGCACACTATATACGTGGTCTGAATATTCATCGTTATGGAGAATTTATTTTATTACTATTAGGAAAACAGTTTGGGAATATGATAATTGGTAGTCCAAGCCAGAAATGCATCAAATTCGAGAGTTTACACTGGCAACAAATATTTAAAGGCAAAGCAGAAAAAAAAATGTCAATCTAATCGTCCAGACTTTTGTTTCATTACTACTATATGAATATTATATTGAACAAGCAAGCCAGAAATGCACCGAATAACTATTCGAGAGTTTACACTAGCAACAAATATTTAAAGGCAAAGCAGAAAAAAAAATGTCAATCTAATCGTCCAGAATTTTGTTTCATTACTACTATATGAATATTATATTGAACAAGCAAGCCAGAACACACCTTCATGCTTATGATTCAGGACTTTACATATCGCGAGTAATGTACATCCATCGACTCAGCGTAGTGTACTAATCTGCGATCATGGGCAATTATTAAAGATGATCTATCTACATTCTCAATCAAAATTTAATTTCAATGAGAAATTTTATTACTCTGCCACACACGATAAATATCTAATAAAAATCAGCCGGGTAAAAAATTCTATGAAACTTGATTCTTTTTTAATAATTATGACAAAAAGTTATTAGTAAATTAAATTTGAAATATTTATTTTACATACAATTATTTTTCTCATCTGAACTTTTTAATAATTTTCTCTCAATTTTGAAATTTCTGTTTTTGAAATCCCTTCAAAATTGTTTTTGTGAAACTGAATCACTCTATCCGGAAAAATATTCAAATTCGCGATGTTTCATCAGTTTCTCAATTTTTATAGTTGACAATTTTTAAATTGAGACAAAGTTCTATGAAAATTCTGAAGGATTCGGAAAAATCAGGAAATGCGACTAGAATAAAAAACAAGTTTTTTGTGAATTTGTTGAACAAATTTTTTTCAACTAATTTATTAATTGCATTATTATTAAAAATAAATCTTATCAGTATCGTCAATGCGGTTTGGTATCTTTTAGATTTTCATCGTATATGTATCGTGAAGTACTAAAAATTGTCATCGGGCCTAACTTTTGTTTGGGAATGTACTTATTGAAAAAGAATTCGCGAGGCTAACGATAAGCTGATTGCTAGCCAACGTCGTCGAGCCCTAAATCTAGCAATTCACCCAACTGCAGATATAAGCAGAGTACTCGCTCGTCATGGGCTGAAGCATAAAGCCCCGAACAGTGGTAGATTGCGGTTACGTCCCCGAGTCTGAAGATCACGGTGATACGGGGTGAGTTTGAGAACTGGGGGGAGGGGGTGACTTGGCTACCTGTAATATTGATCCAGGCGAACCACCCCTGGTCCTTCTTGCCCTTCTCACGACAAGCTCGTTTTGGGGGGGATGAGATCCATGATCGTTGGTGCTGCTGGGCGCTGAAATGAAAACATTGGCTTTTCATTCGGCCCTCGGCTTCACCCGATACTCGAAAAGTCCCCACAAGTAACCACAAAAAGTCCCCTTGCGACCCACGCTTTGGCGCAAATTGGTGGACGAGAAAATTTTGAGGCATTTACAGCTTTCAGCAATCCATCAATGACGCCTTACAAATATTTGCTAATGGAGTTTTTTTAGCTGTCGTCTAAAAGAATATGTATTTAAAATTTTTGAGGAGATATTATTCGGATCAGCTTTCAAATTTGATCTTTTTTTTTGCCTTACTCGATACGAAAAAAAAAAATTCTTATAAAATTTATGTATATTTCGAAACATAATAATGCAGTAATGGCCTGAAAATAATTCGATTAGCTCCGTTGGGATTACCGAGTTACGACATCGTTCGTGAAATTGCATGGTTTTTTTTTCTTCCCCTATTTGTATAACAATTCCAGAGGAGAATTTTACAATTGACCATTGTCGCTCTATTTGGATTCGAGTTGGAGACGATAATCAGGGCCATTACAGGATATTACTCGTTATCGTTTAGCCATATATATATATATATATATATGCCTTTGACCGTTGGCCGAGAGAGCTGTCATTAAGTCCAACTCAATAAATTTTCCTCTCTCTTTTTTACAAGTCAGCCGGTGTATAAACATCAGGATCCCGGGAACTCGTTGTCCTTAAGTGCCTTTTTTTAAAAATTAAATGCCACACGAGACGACCATCCTGGCAAGGGCATAGTCGTCAAGTTTTCTTTGTTCGCGGTGGGACTTTTGTACTTTTTTCATCTTCTACCATTCTAGAACCATATCGGTACATCTACTCGCGTTAATTGATCCTTTTCTCGCCACGTTTATGGATTCTGTGAACATTTTTCTCGACTCTCATATTCCGTGATGAGTTCTGTGAATTATCTGCAATTATTTAATAACTTGCAAAATAATTTTGTTGAACAGACAAATTGTTATTCGTTATTAGCTATTTGGCAAAAAATACGATATATAAAGTGCAAGAAGCAAAACGTACCCGTTAATCATTTCGATATACTTGGCCTTCGTCAGAATTTTTTTTCGACCTTTATTTATAAGGTTTTTTTTTTTTTTTTACTAATCGTTCTTGACACGTTCGAGTAATCAGTTCGAAAAGGCATATGCGTGTTTCGCTCTGAAATAGCGGAGAGAATCTCTCTTTTGTGTCTTTTCGTTCTGTGCAATCTGAGACGAGAGGAGATGAGGGCATGTCCTACCTGGCCACCTCATTAATTTAAACCAGGTGGCGAGACACGAGACGCGAGACGATGATAAAGGGACAAGGAGAGTTGCGAGGGTCGTTGAGTACAAGTACATAATACCTATATACATATATATGTTACATATGCGATATATTTTATACATACACTCTTTTGGAGCACGAAAAGATATCACCAATTTTTTAAAAATAGCTTGAAGAAATGAGGCCCTTCTTGGTTAGCTCATCATTGAGAATGTCCCAAGCAATTAATGCCTTATAAGGCCAATATGTTTTTCTCCGTTTAAATAATTTTGATCTAAAAATAAATTACAACTATATGTTAACCCTCCCTGGATAGCCCACCTAGCTTTAACACGCTGGTCACATGGGGGTCAAAATGGGGGTCAAAATGAACCCAAGCGATTTATGGCTCAAAATATTTCAAAAAGTATGCACTCATTTGGGAAAAAAGTTAGGGCATTTTTGGTAACAAGTTTATTGAACAGTTAAATATTTGAAAAAACAAATTTTAGCTATTGAAAAACATGCTTCGAGTTAAAGCTGCGAAGGGCGAAGTGCACTATATTTCATAAAAACATGGGATCGTTTTGACCCCAGGTGACTAGGGAGGGTTAAACATGATTCATGTTAGGTCCCTTTAAACAGCTTCGCACATTTGTCAATTAAATTTTGTACATTGGTAAAATTGATACATTAAGAAATATAAGGTATAAGGTCGAGTGTCACTGGAATGTTGTGTATCATCAATATCTCCGTACTCACCAAAACTAACGAATCGGGCATTGGCCACCCGAATAATTTAAAATAAGATCTTTATCGACCTCTTTACATTTTGAAAAATGTCAAAGGTTACATTATTTATCCTGTATCTATTTTCGTAGTCATATTTATCGGCATAAATATTTGCTTTCTCATATTTATCCCTACAATTATTTTCAAATTATTTAACGTCAACGTGTTGATCGTCGATATATATATGTTGAAAATTGATCAAGATTTAAAACAAGTTCTCGACTGAAAGACTTGAATACCAATAAGACATTGTATAATTATAATATTATAATCTTAAAAAATACATGGGTGATTGGTAAAATTTATAAGCAACCAAGAAATGAATTTTTTTTTCAGGCTAAAAAATATCGCCAACTCTCAAATTGACTGTTTAGAGTATTTAGATGATATTTATGTGCATTGGTGCGATGACATAAAATCTCAGATAAAACATGAAGTGTCACGAGGTATATATACTCACGGAGAAGCGGCCACACACAGATCGTATCGACAATAAATGGTGCACCTATCGATCGACACCGCGACGTATCGACCTTTCAAACGCACTTAAACGATACGCCGATATATAGCAACGATTTTAATTTTAATTAATTAAAAATAGAAATATATCATTTTAATAGATACTTGAATTTTTCGTGATCAGCAGAATTTTCTCCGTCGATTGATCCAAGAATTAGCCTGTGTAAGGGTTTTGTATCAGGTTAATAATAATTGGGATTTGAGAACAAACAATGATGTATATTTAATAAAAATTTCACCTGATATTACACATCCGGTCATCACAGCTCTCATAGCGAAACTGTTCCTGCTGATCGCTGAGCACACTCGCTGGTTCGATGCCCTGTACTCGTGCCGTCTGTGCTCTTACAATTAGAAAAAAAAATCTTTACCTCATAAGACTCGCTCTGAAAAATTGGTCGATTATCGCAATTTTTGATCGAATATTACTCGACTGTAGCGCATAATTCCAATCAAGTTCGTTTAAGCGCAAACACTTTGCTAGACACACAGAAAAAAATTTGAAGGGGCTCTCGTGCCCCTTAACTGTAATCGGCTAAATACGATACTAGTTTTTCTAGCTATCAGTCTCACACGTATATGACACCTGGCGCATACTGATTGGCCCAACTTCGTACTGCATATTCGCACTATCGCACTGCGTATGTCTACCGTACTGCGCGTGATAATCAGAGGTGCTCGTTATCATTCGCTCCGGGAACTTATTCGTGTCAACGACGTCACCATACTGTATATATTGAACCATCTGCCAAAAAATTTGAATATCGCTGATTGTATTGAAGAGCTTTTTATTTTGGACCGTTGGTCGAGTTCCGAAAAATGATACACTGAGGAATAACTCATCCGGAAGTACTTCTTAGGATACTTTGGATCGAAGGTGTTCCCGTAAGTAAACGAAAGAGCCATCGAGCGTCTTTGTTCCCGAAAAAAAGTTAAATTATCATTGTTTTATACAATATCCATTAAATTCATTTACGTATAGCTATGCATGCATAATTTAGTACGCGCGTATTTAGTGCATGTATGTGTATGTATAGGTATGAGAAATGACTTAATAATTGAATGAAATATTATTCTGATTTATTGTAAAAAGAGAATTTAATGTCGATAAAAAGTGAAACGAAAAAAATATCGTTTATGAAAATATCGTTTATGAGTTATGGTGAAAAAAATATCGTTATATCGTATCGAAAGAATATCGTATCGAAAAAATATGGTGGGAAAAAAATATCGTTTATGAGTTTATGGTGGAAATATCGTTTATGAAAAGGTCAAAGGGACGCAAAAATTTGATTATTTTTTCGATTTATTGCTGAGGGATCATCTGCCATCACCAATATTTTTAGCACATTAAAATTACACAAATATCTCACAAACTGATAAACTTTTTCGAGTATTATTTTACGTCTAAATATTTTATTACCGTGTCTGGGCAGACAGTTCAAAAATAGAACTTTTACCACGTGACACGTGGCATATTATGCGAAATATCAATATACTCCTATGTCATGGGGCATTGTTAAATATGGTATATTATGCAACATTAACGATGGCTTTTGTCGAACTTTAATAGGGATTTCTCTCTCATCATTAACTCCAACAAAACCATATGTCTCATTGCTAATGATAATAATTATCCCCTCTTGGGGCTTAATAACCTCTTTCATTTTTAAGATACTTTTTTAATTATTCCGAATTCATGTTTTTATGCCCTCGCCTTGACACTCCTTGCTAATAAATGCAACAATACTGTGCAAGCTATAATCTAATCGAACTTTTTGCTTGACATCGTAACGTTCTCGAGGATGTTTTATGAGCGAGACCGGTGTCTTCGTTGTATCACAATAATAAACTAAATTCGATGCTCTTTCTTTTCACAGAACATATTTAACTGTCCATGAACTTATTTTGTTTGAACTATGCGAGTTGTCTCTATTCTGGATTACGCCAATGACTGCTATCGGCCAAATGACGAATATAGATTGAGGAATTGCTAACATTTAAATTTTTTAGTGTACGCTCTGTATTAAGTGATCAATGTGCGCAAAGATCAATCAATAAGGGAAAACAATTTTTCGATTAAATTTCTATTTCGATTAAATTTCGATTAAATTTCGATTTCGAGCAATCACTTAAAATTTTCCAAACATTTAGAATAAAAATTATTACTGAGGTTTTTGTAAAAGATTTTATGACAAAATAATTGTATAGAATACCAGGAAGCCAAACTGAAAATGGTGATTTTCATTGACTATTTTATTCTGAGAGTGCTCGATTAATAAATATTGAATTATTATCGAAATTCTTTCAAAAGAGTTTTGTCAAAATATTTTTTCTATTCTACTATAGTGTATTCAATCGATTATACCCCATGGAATATCCATTAAATTATTGACAAGTCTCTGTTTTCACTAGAATCCCCGGCGCGTATCAATCACCATGTTGCGAACTACGTTCTTAGTTGTTTCATTATTGGTTGTATTTGCCGTAATGTGCTCAGCATGGAACAAGGTGAGAGGCATAAATATTTGGCAACGATTTTTTTTGTTTTTATGATTGTTATAATTTTTTTGAAATGCCCACGTTACAGATGTTAAAGGTGGAAGGTGCTCATAAACAATGCAGTCGTTATAAACATAAACCGGGACCTTTTGCAGGAGCTTGTAGAGTGAGTTGCGTTTTTATGTGTTTCCGATCTGAGTTATTTTCGTACAAATCTTAAAACTGTTTTGTACTCAGCCCGAAGCTAAACGCAACGAAGGTAAAATAGTCCCCTGGAGATGCAGTTTGTTAATGTGCGCTCGAATGGTTAACAACCGATACATTGAGGTGCCGGTCGGTCAGCCGTTTGACGGAACGCTCTGTGGCCCCACGCATGTGAGTATCCACATCTCGTCACAATCCATGTTTTATCTGATATTTTATGCGATCGCACGAATGCATCTAACCTAAATATTCTACGTAGTCAATTTGAGAATTGGCGATATTTTTTGACGTGAAAAAATGTAATTTCTGAGTTGCTTATATATTTTAACAATGGTCCATGTTCTTTGAGATTGATATTACACTGTCCTATTGGTATTCAAGTGATCTATTTCATATCTTTCAAAGATTCTGTTTCAAATCTTGTTTAGTTCTCAATATATCGACGATGAGCACGTTGATGCTAAATGATTTAAAAAAAAACAAACGTAGGCGTGAATCCGAGAAAGCGCATATTTATACCGAGAAATATGACTACAAAAATAAATGTATGATAAATAATGTATGTACCTTTCAGATTTGCCAAAATAACCTATGCAAAGATGTCGATGAAGACCTTATTCCGAAGTACGATGGTCCCGATGCCATATTCGATTGTGTTGCTCAGTAGAACGGTCGTGAGCTCGGACACGTTATTGATAACACTATACCAGACTAACTCGATCCTGCACCTTCATTTGCTGATACATTCACTTTAATGATGTACAAAATTTAATTTCGAAAAATATGTAATGCTTTATCAAGGATCCTAATGAATAAATCATGTTCAACAAGCTAGTTCTAATTTATTTTTATTTCCCATTAATCCCAAAAACTATTTCAGTGTCACAAACATCGATTGGTGTTGGGTCGATTGCTGAATTCCTCGATCCATCGAAAATCGATCTTTTTCTCCAACTATTCCCATGTAAATGATTACTTTCTTGATTCCTCGACATTTATTTGCGGTTCCCTTACTCGAGCCGACCTTGAAATCATATTAAATCGCTATGTAGCCGTTTCCCCCATGTTTATTTCTATGAATGTAGGAAATTATCGATAAATATATTCGTCGATAATTCCAAATATCGTCATCACATACCGGTGTCAAGACGACGGGAGATTGGTGACGTCGAAAGTTTTCCCTTTCTCTCTCTCTCTCTCTCTCTATACCGGTTAGCTATAACCTCAGAAATTCTACGACTAACCGTACCCGCCTTTCCGTTCTGCCATGCTCCTGAAAGCGGCAGCGATAGGAGTTACGATTACTGGGATAGCGTCGAAAAGGGGGATGAGACATGATTGATTGCGTATCGAGGAATCGGGAAGCGCTTGAAGGACCATCTCGAGCGAGAGATATATGTATAGAGAGAGAGAGAGAGAGAGAGAGAGAGAGAGAGAGAGAGAGAGAGAGGGAGAGAGTGTTTGTGTGTGTGTGTGTGTGTGTGTGTGAGAGAGAGAGAGAGAGAGAGAGAGAGAGAGAGAGAGAGAGAGAGAGCGCAACCCTGTGAGTGAGACCCAACACTACAGGCGTAAGCACGTGACCCCATCACCACAGAACCCGGGCTAATCGATAACCGCAACGTTCAAGAGAACTCTGCACGTTCTGCCACGTCGACGCTGTTATTCATAGTCATGCTTGTGGCGAGCGAACGTCAGAGTTGACGTACCCTGACGCCCACACGACATCTCCGAATATTTTTTTCATCACATGATAGGTGACCTCGTAGAATGCCGAATAAGAGGTAAGACGGCTAGGTGTGTGCGGGCACTTAATAAATTATGTGTAAGCGATGAAAATCTACACGAGTGTGAAATAGAAGAATTCACTCTAGAAATATTTCTGTTCGAGGATCATTGCTGACTGATATCGAAAATTGTACAATTTGCATCAAATGGTTCCATATTGGCGGAATATATTTTATTTATTTAAATCATTATTTTGTTACAAGTTAACGAGTGCGCGAGCGTGCGGATTTTTCGCACAAAGCGTGAAATCGTGAAATTGTGATTGACGACGGAGTGAAAAAGCTTCTTCCCTCGTATCACACTTTTTATTTGACCTTTTGTCCTCGATCTGGATGACCCCGTCGCGCCATATTGGCAATTCGATAAATATATCGTGTACATAAATATTCCAATTTTCATACTCTAAAATGTTTGACAAACAATGTGGATTGTTTACAACAACAAATGTTTGTAAACAATCTTGTGAAAAATAATATAAAAAATATCAAGTTTTCCAGTTGGAAAATAAATGGCAAATAAATGGCACGTTCATGGCAATAAATAAATGTTCAAGTTCATCTTTACACACAAAAATTATTTACCTGCCAAGAATATATGAAAATTTTAGATCCTTCGATTTTTCATGTCACTGCTGCAATTTTTTAACAATAATTTTTAATTAAAATTGCGGATCTCTCCATCTTTTTGGCACACATTTCGCTGAAATAAAAATCGTTCGTGTGACGTCATGAGAGACTCCACGTGAGCGTTCATATTTTTTTATAAACGAACACAACGGAGATTCGACGTATCGAGAGTAAAAGTCGTCTCGAATTCCATCGCGTGTATTCCCGCCTTTTGTCGTGTGCTCTCGAGATTCTCTGCCGATTCAATACGGCAATTGAGTAACACACACGAGCCTCGCTTACATGCGCCACGCTTCGTTGCGTCATTACCGGTTTTGCGAAAGCTTTGAAATCTCGCGGGGATATATATCGCGATGCTGCAGCGATATAGAGTGAGAGAGGGGGGGGGGAGAGATCGCGAGCTCGTATAACGTGAAAGAGAGAGAGGGAGAGATCGCGAGCTCGTATAACGTGAAAGAGAGAGAGGGAGCGATCGCGAGCTCGTATAACGTGAAAGAGAGAGAGAGGGAGAGATCGCGAGCTCGTATAACGTGAAAGAGAGAGAGAGGGAGAGATCGCGAGCTCGTATAACGTGAAAGAGAGAGAGAGAGCGATCGGGAGCTCGTATAACGTGAAAGAGAGAGAGGGAGAGGGAGAGATCGCGAGCTCGTATAACGTGAAAGAGAGAGAGAGGGAGAGATCGCGAGCTCGTATAACGTGAAAGAGAGAGAGGGAGAGATCGCGAGCTCGTATAACGTGAAAGAGAGAGAGAGAGAGAGGGAGCGATCGCGAGCTCGTATAACGTGAAAGAGAGAGAGAGAGAGAGGGAGAGATCGCGAGCTCGTGAGCTCGTATAACGTGAAAGAGAGAGAGAGGGGGAGATCGCGAGCTCGTATAACGTGAAAGAGAGAGAGGGAGCGATTGCGAGCTCGTATAACGTGAAAGAGAGAGAGGGGGAGATCGCGAGCTCGTATAACGTGAAAGAGAGAGAGGGAGAGATCGCGAGCTCGTATAACGTGAAAGAGAGAGAGGGAGCGATTGCGAGCTCGTATAACGTGAAAGAGAGAGAGGGAGAGATCGCGAGCTCGTATAACGTGAAAGAGAGAGAGAGAGAGAGAGGGAGAGATTGCGAGCTCGTATAACGTGAAAGAGAGCATCACGCATGCGAATGCTCGTCAAAACAATAAAGAACCGTTTTTATGATCATTGCGCATTTTTTTTTAATCATTTCATCATCATTATAGCCTCCGATGTGGTCTTATACCGACGTGATATATGTACGAAGCTGTAACGTTGAGAAATAATCAAAAACATCGATTATGACAACTCTACGAGCCGAATTAATAAATCTGAGTGAAATTATGTACAAAAATTAATTAAAAAAAAAAAACAATTTATACAGTTTCACATTTCGCAAATCTACGTTTTCGAAATCAGCCTAATGTGATGATGATGTTTTTATACCAGTAATTAATACTCTGTTGTCCAATATGAGTATATTTTTATGTACTTTTATGCCTAAAAAAAAAAAAGTAATTGAAATAATAATAAGTGAAATGAAATTAAGTTTAATTGTATTAAATTGCACTGGGGTTCGATCTAATTAATCGCTAAGTTTTCACTTAATCATTCTGAAAAAAAATATTATTACTTTTATTTTTTGTCACGAAATAATCTTTTTTTTTCATCCCATGTTTCCACCCCTCAACATAATTATCTCCGCTCTGAGAAAGCTCGCAACTGGCTCCTCGAGTGAAATGATTCGGGGTACGTCTCTACCTTTATATATTTTTCTATCCAATTTCGCTAGGCATTTTTGTACCGTGCAATCTTCTTCTCTCCCTATGTATTATATATATATATATACATACGCCCACATCAGCCAGAGGAAAGAAAAGAAAGAAAAAAAAACATCTCGATGAATCTTCGTGGACACTTCGTTCACTAACCCCGACGCCCTATCTGCCCGTTGGGCAAGAGTCCCTTTCCCATTCTGTTTGATTCCATCCACGCTCTCGAGGGCGAGGAACGAATGACGACGACGATCGTCGGATCGTCGACGATGTCTGCATACAATCGCTAATACACAACCGCATATATATATATATATATATATATATATATATATATATATATATATGTGTATATCTCGGCCTGTAACACGTCGAGCTCAGTAACACGTTCAGCGACTATCCCAAGTAAATGGAAGAAATGACGGAGAAAGTAAATAGCTCTTCTGGTTTCAACCACGCAAACTCACCCCTGATGCAAGGGTATATAAGACCCTCTTAGAGCCGCTCATGGCAACCCTCACTGGTGACTGGCAATCAGCCTGAATGCGCGTCATCATCATCATCATCGTCTGTCCCATCCTCGCTTCAATCCCCTCGGTGAGAGACCCTCCCCTTCCCTCTTCTCTCATTTCACCCCCCTTTACCCTTTACCCCTTCAATTGCCTTATCCTTCCTCGCTGTGTCACCCTTCTTCAGCCTTGTCTCATCTTTTTCCGCCTTTCGTCCTTCGCGTTTGTCCTCTTTCTCACTCTTCATCTTCTCCATCTAATCTACTCGGCCATTTTTTTTTATATTTTTTTTTAACTTTTTTTTTTTTTTAGAAAACTCATACTCTTGCTGCTAGACTCGCGACGCAATCATCGGGATCAGGGCTATTACCGAGTTTACCAAAACTGGCAATTGCTGTACCGCAAAGGGCTGGCAAAAAAAAGAGTTCAAAAACCTGGATATCGAAAATTTCCAATCTCAGAAATTGAATTTTTTCCAATTACTTATTTTTTATTGGAGAAAACTGGTCATGTCCTATAGTCAAAATTTCCACAGTTAAAATATTCATATCCAGCGTATAATCAAAATATCTTCAGGTTGTAGACAAATTTCATTTAAAAAAACGTTCAAAAATATATTTTATTGAACAAAAAAAATGGAATGTCGTTCGTGGATTCGAAAAATTGTATCTTTTTGTCTCAATTTTTCACGCATTTGATTTTATTTTTTTTATAAAAATTATTATATATGCATGAGAATTTTTTGAAATATGCGAGGGAATTTGAAAAGAACGTATAAAACGTTCAATTCAGTTAGAATTTTTTAATTAAAAAAAGTATTCGATACAAAAATTAGTTGAAGAAATGAATTTTTTCGAATATGTTCGAACAAAATAAATCCGTTTTCCAAAAAATTTTAAATGCTGGCCTGTACCGTAAAATAGTTTTTCTTTCCCCTTCCAATCTGTATCAGTGCGTCGTAATTTGATACTTATGTATCATATAACGCCGCTTGCACACAGTATAATCGCACGTGGTCTCGTATACATCGTCATATATATATATATATATATATATATAGAGGGTGTATGGCGCATTGGGGGTTGTAAACTTTTGTGAGTAGGAGTCGGGATAAACGAAAGTTGCGGGGGCGACGACGTGCAGGAAACCCCTGTCGACCCTTCGTAGGCTTCTTCGTCTCTCCTCAAATTTATATCACCAATGTTGTAGCGTCGAGGGGACAGAAGTGATTTTTAACATGCAAATTCCCCAAGTGAAAACACCCACATCGACATATATATAGCACAGAAAAATAAAAAACGTTACCGAACAAGGCAGAAATTTATCTATGTATGTATATTCTTATTGCATCATCGGCCTGATTTTTTCCGTCAGTGCAAATCACAAAAAAAAAAGTGTTCTGTAGATTTGACACAAAGATGAAACGCATACTCGCGACCCGCAGGGCAAAAAGCCTTTTCGCCCTGTGGGCAGTCGGGAGTAAAAATAGTAGAGTACAAAAAGCAAAAAACAAAATCGATCATCGATGAAAATTCGTTATTAATTCATCTCGGTCAGTTTGATTGTGACGCAAAATCTTAGAGACTGTCGTAGAAAATAATTATGAGAATAAAACTGTGTAAAAACAGATGAGATTAGAGTGAGAAAAAAAAACATATTTGACAAAACATTTAAATATTTGTCAATCGTTAAAAATACTTTTAGAATAAATAAAATTTTAACGCCCAATTCCCAAACAGATACCAATATAATAAATAAAAATTTACCGATCAATTGATCAAAAAATAAATAAAATTCAGTATATGATGTGCCGAAACATTGAAAAAAAGAGTCAACGAGTTAATAATACTTGTAAATTATTGAAAAGTACTTTTCTCATGAATAAATCATTCGAGTAGAATTAAAAAATATCTATCCACGTTGATAAAAAATTAAACAGACCACAAATCGGTAATATTTCGAGGGTGTATTAAAAAAATTATTAAAAATCACTTTAATGATTTAGCCCAAAAATGCAATTATAATTATTATATTGAAATACCAACTTAAAAAGCTTGTGCGTAACTGAAAATTTCATGCCTGTTCGTTATTATTATTATTTTTTTTTTCATGGAATCGTCTTGATTGACGATTCTATCAGCTTTTATTTCGTTTATTACTTGGAAAACGTTCGTTTCATAGAAATGCTGTGACATTGTTGCACATATGCTCGTGTTTTGTTCCGTCAAGTTTCCAATCTCAGCACAGTAGAAAGGGTCAGTGCACCTATCGCCTTGAGGCTCTGCGAGGGCGTCAAGAGCCTCCACTAAAAAAAAAAAAAAAAATCAGAGTGGGGGGAAAAAAGAGTTTCACGACTTTACGAAATGAATTTACGATACAGGTTGCCCCGATTGCTCACGACGCGGGCAAATCTCATTTGTTTTTTTTTTTCTTCTTCTACATGATCATCCTCATCCCGACGACTTTTCCGTCTCGACATTGATCCGATCAGTCGCGCGTACTTTCGCTCCTCCTCCTCGTTTAGTAATTTAATTTTTCTTGTGTACCTTTTTTTTCACCGCCTCGTATATATATATATATATATTCCTTTCGTACAAATTCCATTTATTAACTTTTAATTTTCACGTGCTGCATAAAGTGTGTTGAATAATCGACGAATGATAATCGATAGTGCGATCGAATCAATTTAATTAATCATTAAGAAAACAAACTTTTATTATTTTTTTCTCTCGTGTAACGTTCAGTGCAGTTGAAAAAAATAATCACAGATTCATCGAGATTTATTTCACTCAGGAAATGTCAAATTGGACGAGAATTTTCGGCATCTGGTCTGGCTGTGCAGCAGGTACAATGACGATAAAAATTGTGTTTTATTTTATTACCAGTGATTGTCGTGCAGTGACGTTATTATCTAATTTCGTATGTGAAATTGAATAATTGTGAAATATTATTCTCCTCGTGAAGGAACGAAGAAAAATTGTTTAATCAATTTTTAATAAAAATTTATTCACCCAGTAAAATTTCATCAGCGAGCGTTTTTACTCGTTCTAATTTAAGCAAGATATGACGACAGATTTTTTTCTTTCTTTTTTTTTAGTTATTGTTAGGGGCAATGAAATGAAGACCAAGAGCTGACATACTCGATCGCCGATTGTTTTTTCGACGGTATAAACGCGTCGAGAAAAACGTTTCGTTTTTGTCACAATTTTATTCAGGACTCACTTCGTTCATCGCCTTTTCCTTGACAACTGCGAGAAACAAGTTTATCCATCGAGGTTTTCGACAATAGCTCAGTCTCTTGCGAATCGTTATTATTTAATCGTCAAGCGAATAATCGACGAATTTGCTCCAAACATAAAATGGCCACTTATATAAGGAGGGTTAAATTCCCAATTAAAAAACGCTTCAGTGAGTGAAATCTTGTTGAAACACAAAATATTATCGATGACCATTCATATTATTTTCCCTAAAACTAGAAAATTATTTATTTCATCGACAAAATTATTCCCAATGCTTCATGATGAGATTGACTTTTTTTTCCATTTTAGTAAAGAGGCGATTAAATATTTTCGTGCAATTTCGGAAATTGCCACGATTTTTAATGTGATTCAGACATAATCCATTTTATCGTATTTATGGTCTCATAAAATAATTGCCAAATACTTTTTTTTAAATATTTAATCGACGTATTGTGTTAGACATTTTGTAATTCGATGTATTTTAAATTCGTTATTTATTCGTGTTGCAGGTAAATCTCCGTTCTTCCCGGGTCTAGAGGAGCAAGGTGGAAATCTTCTGGAAGATCCAAATGCGGCTGGTCAACTTGATGGAGTTGGCGTTGGTGTCGGGGTGGGTGTTGGCGTCGGTGGAGGAATGAACGCTCCACAGACCGCACCGTTATCATCGCCTAGTCGTAGCAGCCCTCACAGTCAGGGCAGTGAGACCGGAGAACGATTTTCAAGAAAGGTCTTCGTCGGTGGATTGCCCCCGGATATTGATGAAGGTAAGTCGGCGATTACATCTATTATCATTTTTATCATAGTTCGTATTGGGTCTTTTTTAATGCTAACATATATATATTCGAAATCAAGAGCCAATTTTATCAATAAAGTACCCAGAGTGGTAACATCTACCATCAATATTTTTCGAGATATAAATTTGTTGTATCGCCATGCCCGCTCACTTTTCATTGGCCCTTATTTTGGCTTCAATCGAATATCAAAGTTACGAGATAATATCGCAATGGATTTTTTCCATAAGGGATTTCATTTATTAAATTGAAAAAAAAAAGTCAAAGCTTTTTAATGGTTCGTACATCAGACTGTTATAGGACATTTTTTTACGCTCTTGTTACATCATATTTGAGAAAATTTCTTATATATTTGCCGAAATCTTAATTTACTAAAAAGATAATTTTTTTTATTCTTTTGGATTCAAAAAAAAAAAATTGTCAACTTTGTAGCATGAATATGTCACACATAGCTCAGAAATGGGGTACACTCAAGCCCATATCACCTTCATTGAATTAATTAACTCGGCATTCACATTGAAAATGCTTGAAAACTTGTGCCCTGTTTACTTTTAATTTTTTTTTTCCCTGTTTTTTGTGAAAAATCATATTTTACAGGCACACGCACATTCACATTTTTTCATAATTATGCAGTTATGACTGTTTCGAACATTTTAAATATTCTGACATGAAAATACGAGAAGAAAAAAAAATCCGGAAATCGTTAATTTGAAATGTTTTTTTTTTTTTTTTTTTTTTTTTTACAGACGAGATCACAGCCAGTTTTCGTCGTTTCGGACAGTTAGTCGTAGACTGGCCTCACAAAGCAGAGAGCAAATCGTACTTTCCGCCAAAAGGTTACGCCTTCCTGCTATTTCAGGTAACGTGCAGAACTGCTGAATGATTTAGTTATTTAATTATCACTATCGTCCTGTCCAGTTAGGAATCATAAAATAGAACGCGTTAATAAAATTAATGAATACAACTAAAATACAAAAGACGTTATCCAAGAAGTACGAAAACTTTGAGGCTGATGTACAATAATATCATTAACTTTATGTATTTGATCTGCAAGCTCAATTGTCTTAATAATATTAAAATTTATTCATACAAATGAAAACAATTCTTTTTTCTATGTGAGGCAAATTTCTATCAATCCTGAAGGATTATCAAATTTATCACCAATAAAAGAATTTGACCTGAAAAATCACAGAGTTTTTCGATTCTATTATTATTTTTTAATTTATTAATTGTAAAAAAAAAATCGTATATTTGAAGAAAATTGCCACCCCATAATATTGAGATAAAATAAAATAATGATTTTGAAAAATGAGTAATATGTTATCGTGAATAAAAGATAAATGATAAATGTACGCGACATCGATGCGTGAATAATTCGAAAAAAATTTAGTCACAAGAAAAATCAATAATAACGAATCATTTGTAACGGTAAAAATTTGTTACAGGATGAGGGTTCGGTACAGCAGCTGATTGACGCTTGTATTCAAGACGACGACAAGCTCTATCTGTGCGTGAGTTCACCAACGATCAAGGACAAGCCAGTACAGATACGACCATGGCGTTTGAGCGACGCAGATTTTGTTCTGGACGCTTCGATGCCACTCGATCCACGGAAAACAGTTTTCGTCGGTGGCGTGCCACGACCTCTCAAAGCTGTCGAGCTCGCTATGATAATGGATCGACTTTACGGTGGTGTTTGTTATGCCGGTATCGACACAGATCCCGAGCTTAAATATCCCAAAGGTGCTGGTCGAGTTGCTTTCAGTAATCAGCAAAGCTACATAAGCGCCATATCTGCACGTTTTGTTCAGCTTCAACACGGTGACATTGACAAGAGGGTGAGTAGACTTATCCTTGATTACACTTGCCCTTAATCATAAATTATTTTCTATTATTTTTGTCAATTTATTTTTTTGCAATAAATCATCAAATTAATTAAATTAAAATTTAGCTCGATGGATCTCGATAATACTTTTTTTTCTAATCGTTTAAATGCATCGAGATTTGTTTGTGTAAACTTATTTTACGAGCTCAAACTATCAGGACCAATTGGGGACGAGTGTTGTACAATCATCTTAATTGGGGATCCTTTTTTTTTTTTATTCAATTTGTATCAGGTCGAGGTCAAGCCATATGTACTGGACGATCAAATGTGCGATGAGTGTCAAGGTCAACGCTGTGGCGGGAAATTCGCTCCTTTCTTCTGCGCCAACGTCACCTGTCTTCAGGTAAACTCTCAATCGATCATATGAATTATCTGACGAAAAAAAGAAGAAAAAACACCTTTTCAAACTGAAAACAAATGTAAAAATTCCAATCTGCCCGCTATATATATTAATCCCATGGAAGAGAAATATGTGTAAAAATATATTCGAAAATATATAAGATATTTCGTAAAATCTTTGTCAAATATACATATCTCATATCATAGATATTTTTTCATACATTTGGCATATAAATTATTTCTCCCCTACAAACTACGGAGATCTCCACGAAATTCTCATAATGGGTCAATAATAAAAAATAAAAAAAATCACCCCGTAATTTGTGAAAAAATAAAGAAAAATTCTACAATAACTCAACGTTACAAGTTAACACAGATTTGTATTATTTTTTATTTTATTTTTATTACAGTACTACTGCGAGCACTGCTGGGCAACAATTCACTCGCGGCCAGGTCGAGAATTTCACAAGCCGTTGGTGAAGGAGGGTGCGGACAGGCCTCGTGCCGTACCATTTCGTTGGTGTTAACCCCAAGTGTTTGGGTTTAACGGCCCAAGCCTGCGTTTGCCACCCTAATTATCTCGCGGCCCTAGCTAATTAACTACCACTCCTGTAAGTCCCCCTCCCCCTTTCTCCTCTGCCCCCCTCCGTAAAAAAAAAAAAATCTCCGCGCCCCTCCAGCCCAGTCCTCAAATATCCTCGAGTCTCACTGAAAACAAATCCCCAAACTGTCCGTATACATTACTACCGTTACTGCTACGAGAAAAACAAAAGTACTTGCAAACTGCTATTGCTATTCCCAAAATACCCAATATTACTAAAAACGAAAAAAAAAAAAAACTATTACTACTATTACTACTACTACTATTACTACAACTACTACCACTACTACTACTACTACTACTACTACTCGATCGTCACTACTACCACTATTTAACTCACTTGCTATTCCACTACTACTCCTACAACTGCTTACTCTCCTCTTCCTCCAATTAATCAAACCGAATCCTTCCCCGAATCCCTCAATACGGGCCTTTGAACCGAAAAAAAAAAGAATAAAATAAAAAAACAAGCAAACGTGGTCGACTGTGCTTCGGCGGCCAAACTGCGGCAATCCTTCGAAACTCTGGCAATCAACGAATAACGAATTCTTCGCGACCATAGCGCCATCCACGAGTGAACCTCGAACTTGTATTCGCTGTGCATGAAAACAAGTGGAACGTGAAGAAACAAATAGAAATCTACGCGATGATTCTGCAACAACAACAACAACAACAACAACAAAACGCCACTCTTGGATCACTTGCAGAATCGTCCGGTTTTCTTCGAGTCTCCGTGATATTGAGAGAGGAAGCGGAGGAAAAAGCCAAAACCGCAAACATCGTTCGATCAACGAGATTTTTTGATCGGCCACTTCGAAGTATCGTTTCTTGTGTCGAATTGGGATGGAAAAAAGTATTCAAGAGCGCCAATAACCGTCAAGTAAGATTGCAAAGAGAAATGAGAAGGATAAACGGGGAGAAAGGGAGTGGGGATTGGGACAGGGGTGAATTGAAGAAAGAGAGAGAGAGAGAGAGAGAGAGAGAGTTAGTGACAGAGAGTGAAAGAAAGAGGGAGAGAGAGAGAAAGAGCATTCAATCGGAAATGATCATTACATTATTATTACCGATTGAAAGAGATAAACATCACGTGATAATAGGGAGAAAAAAGAAATATCCAGGTGACGAGGAGCCATGCGCGAAATTCGCGTTTAAGCGTTTTACGTTCTTATTTTCCATTTTTTATTTGATGGATGAAGGAAAAAATCCATGCTTTTGTGATAGACAATTTTTGGTCTTTATCACATTCTCTTAACTGTAAACATTTTTGTGAGCTTGAAAGGATTAAATAGGGCACGATTTATACAGCTGTGTGCGCAGAGACAGGGAAATAGGGGTTGGAAAAAATTTTGTCGCAACATATTTCGTTTGTCTTGATAAACGACATTTTTATCCACACTAGTGGCGTTGAGACTTTCAAACGAGTATGTAGAAAAATACAGGAGCGTCTTTGGAAAGCGAACAAAAACGAAAAGATTTACAAATGATGAAAATGATAAAATTACATCAATGATCGTTCATATTTTGTGGCAAGATTTTTATTTTCACCGACGGGACTGGAATGGCGATGAGAAAGAAGATTGGAGAGAAAAAAAATCATCGGTAATACCGGAATGATTTTTTTCTTATTGTTTTGTTTTGTTTTTTTTTTTTTAATATATCTCTGCGTTTTGATCCAAAACGCAACGTAAATTATATGGAAGAGTAGGCGGAAATTTTTTCGTGCAATTGAATAGTGAATTGTCCGTTCTGGTTGAGCACATATCGTTTTTTTTAATTCGTTTCATTTTTTTTTATTTATTTTTATATTTGTACATACATATATTATATCTATAAATTTATTTATATTTCTTTCATCCCTCGCTTTCAATCGCCATTCTATCGATTATATTGTATAATTTATTTTTTTTCTCAACTTTCGCCATCTCAAAGACTCGGAAAAAAGAAAGAGAAGTGAATAATTCATAAACTCTTCGATATTCTTCGATAAATGGCGAATGTCTGTGGCAAAAAAAAAAAAAACGAATTGACAAAAGCGCATTGACGCAATAGTAACGAATATCTCTAGTTACAATTTTTTTAATAGTCAATTTTGTGAGATGTCAGAAATAATTTAAATTCAACCGTGACGATAAATCTTACGATTTTACGGGATGAGAATTGGAATGATCGAGGCAGGGACGAAACGAGGAAAGAAAATTCAAAAAGTTGGCGATTTGCATGGAAAATTTCGGTAGATTGACGGAGAATTTTTTCTACAGAAATTTTTTAACATCGACGAAATTTTGCATGAAAGTTATATATATATATTTTTTTTTAATTCAGGGATGAATTCTCGAGCAATGAATTACGCGGTTAGGTAACAACCGGACGATCCTCGAGTGACGCATGGCCCCTCTTGTAAATACCTAATTACCTATCCAAAAAGAATATCAATTCCAGTCTAAAAGAAAGAAAACACAAAAACTCCTCTTCGATCTCCCCCTTTGTCCCTAAAAATAATAATAATAATAATAATAATAATAATAATAATAATAATCCAGCGTACCTTTTAATACCCGCAGTAGCAGCGGTCGAGTTAAGCATACAACATACACACGCAAACATACACAAAAATACACACTTTTTACCCTCACAAATTTTTAATTCTCGGTGTATATAATCAAACGATGCAATCGCGTAGTTCAAACTGAGCCTCGGCCGCGTCGCGATCGTCACGACCGAGATTCATTTAAATAATTGCATACGTGTAACAATACGAATAATTGTTAATCCACAATGATGAGAAGAAATGAAACAATATACCGATTACAATGATGGATACATACATATTGACACTGTGATAAAAAAAAAAAAATTAAAAAAAAATTGAAAAAAAAAAATTAAAACAAACAAACACAAGAAACAGTGAATCTGAAATCGTGCACGTTTGAGAAACGTCACCGTGACGCAAACGAAATTAGCTATGAATTTTACGATTATACAAACGAAAAATTAATAAAAATAAACGATAACGGTTATGAACGAAAAACGGGTATTATCGTGTACTACAAGATTTTAATCTTCGAATGCTTCAATGGAGCTTCCAAGGTCCGAAAAAAACTTTTTTTAAATGAAATCGTAAAAAAAACTTTTTGATTCTCGTATTTTCGCGAATCTCTTTAATTTTGACATATTTTTTATTTAATCACAAAAAACACTCAATCGTCAAAGATGACAAATTTTATCGAGTTTCCAAATCTAATATTACCGATAAACCGATTTTTCGTAAATACCGATAAAATGACAGCGACGAAGACACAAACGATCCAAACTCTCTTTATCAACAGCGACATGATCGATGCTTGTGAGAGAGAAAACAAAATCGATTCTTTTGCCGAAGGAAAAAAAAATAAAAAATAAACACGACCGTGCAAATGGGGGGAAAAAAGAGAAAAGAAACGAAAAATAGACAAAAAAAAAAGAGAAGATTGCCTCAAGTACGACGGGGTAACGAAGTAATCTCCACATAACACATATACACATATATATA
Source organism: Dyspetes luteomarginatus (assembly GCA_963669185.1). Lineage (NCBI taxonomy): Eukaryota > Metazoa > Arthropoda > Insecta > Hymenoptera > Ichneumonidae > Dyspetes > Dyspetes luteomarginatus. Next base: position 25,536,945 of record OY769905.1, read on the forward strand.
TATATATATCTACATATATATATTTATTTTTTTGGTCTCCTTTTTGTATATAACGCTCGTTGCCGACTAGAAACGCCGGCTAACTGTAATAGGTAGATGAAAAAAGAAAAGAAAAAAAACAAAAAAAAAACACGAAGACGCGGGCGCGTCTCATCGGCAAAATATTTTCGAGGGGCGCGCAAAAGAGACCGCGAGAATCACAGCATCCCTCTCGTGAACTCTTGACGATTCACCTCCAACTTGAAAAAAAAAAAAAACCCCCCATCTATTCTCCTAATCTCTATCCACTGAATAAACCTCGATCCACTTTTCCTAATTCCCACAAGAATACGAGCCAAAGGTTTTTTGCGAGTGGCTCGCGCTAATCTAATAGTCAAGTTAACGATGTAAAACAATATTAGCAATTGCGATGCATATATCGATGATAATCGGGCCGAACGGGCGTGGTTAATAGGGGAAATATATAACATTCAAACACACACCACACACACACACACACACGCACGTGCAACTCATACAGGAGCACGAAGATCTATGAAAAAGAATTTTTCCATCAATAATTCATAGTGGACTAAAGTTGAAAAAAAAAAAATACAGAAAATAAAGCCATTAAAAAATGTTACAAAGATCAAAAGATATGAAAATAATTAATTAATTAATTATCGTTATTGATCAATTAACTGACTGTTGATTAATTGATAGATAATGGCTAATTAATTGAATATAATCAATAATCAATTAACTGGACTGTTAATTAATCGATACTTAATGGTTAATTAATTATTATAAATAAATATAAATTTCTGAGATTTCGAATGTTTGTGGAAAGCAAATTACAAAATTTTAATACACGTTCAATTCTTGAATAGCAATCTACCGAAAATTTAAAAAAAATCATCGATATGAAATTTTCTATCTTCTTTGGGTGCAAATATCGGTCGCCCAAACGTGGCAAAGTCGATCAATTTGTCGGAGCTGAAGATCGCTACTAAACGATCGAAAACAAAGATTGTTAATTTTTTATTTTTTTTCACGAGCTTGAATAAATTCGAACGACTAAATAGTTACGATTGGACGGATTCTTAAAGTTGACGATAACAAAAAAAACCTGAATAACGAAACAAGAAGAAGTTTAAGTATGTTCGAGCGTTAGAGCAATTTTCAAGACGCTGATAATAAACAAATATAAATGGGAATAAAAATGTTCACTCCTCGTTCTGCGGAAAGGACAAAAAACAAATTTCGCGACAACAATCGCAAACGTATAAATACATATATATATATAAATATATATTTTTTCTTTTGTCAAACAATATAGAACATTCGTGATAAATTCGTGTATACATATATATATATATATTAAATGCGATTATTTAAATGTGAATTAAAATTCGAGAGCGATTCGATCGTTGCATGTTATCGCGAGGCAACATCCTCAGAAAGAATCTTTTTTTTAAGGCAATTTTTTTTTTTTTTCATTGGCCACGCGTGCACCAATGTCGACATAGACGAAAATTATCCAAACTTGAAAAAAAAAAGCACACAAGCCTTGAGCTTACGCTTTTGAATTATTCGTAAAAAAAGAAACTGCAATGCGTAAAAAGAACATAAACGTTTTTAATTAATATTTTCAACGAACATTTGAGATTATCACGAAAATATCCGATCGTCGTGGACCACTTGAGGAAAGATGAAATTTCCATTTAATCGATGCGTGAGAAATAACGGAGGCAGAAATACACACACACACACACACACACACACAAAACAAATGAACAAACGCTATTTTGTTCGCCCCAAATAAAGTTCAATCGAAGTTCATAAAACGTGAACGCGACTCGCGTGAGAGATGTGACGTTTTTTTAGGGGCAAAAACATATAATGGTTCGACAGGAAAAGGAAAACGAGAAAATAATAATAGTTGTAATAATAATAATAATAATAATATGTTAGGTGTGATTCTTCACCTCCTTTGTAATATGTGTGATAAAGCATAATATATGTAATACGATGATGATTGTATATATGTACGTATATACATATTCAATACACACATATATATATATATATATATATATATATATACATATATATACATATATATACATATATACGTACATATATGTAATGATAATGATTTAAATATTTAATATATTCCTACAGACCTCTGAGGGATGTAATTGAAATTAGGTACTAATTGCACGATACGAAAAAAAAAAAAAACAAAAGAAACAAACGACAAACAATACTCGCGACGTAAACAGGCTGAAACCAACAATATAAACACGATCGATGACACTTGACATGGAAACAACTTAAAAAAAAAATGCGATTAAAAGAAAAACGTGGCTCGAACAATAGCGAGAATGACGCATCAACAATATGATAATAACGTATTTAAACGAACATGAGAAAATAAACTGGCAATGAAAAAATAATAATAACGAGTTTATCAAAGGCATCTCCGACGAACGCGGTCGTTCTCGCGATTAATGAATATAAATATTATAAATATAAAATAATAATGATTAACGGAAAAGTAAATTTGTCGCTCGGATAAGCGAAGAATATGAGAGAGATGGCGTGAAAAAAAAATAAAAATAAAAAATAACACGCGAATTGAGAGGGGTTTGTAACAATGGTAGTCATTTACGATAGATTTGTATTTTTCAGTGTTGAAAAGTTTTTTATACCGCTGTTATATTCTTGTCTAAATATCTTAGTTCAGTATGTAAGTGAGAAAATGTCGATGGGCAAAATGGAAAAAGCAAAAGAAAAAAAAACAAGAAATAAGGGATAGTAAGCGTGTTTGTTTGTTTGTGTGAGTGTGTGTGTGTGTGTGCGTTTGGGTGTGCATCAACATGAGTATCAAGAGAAAGAACGAGTCTGTGTGTGTTTTTTTTTTCTAAATGAAATTGTCGTTTGCATGAGAATTTTCGGGACGAAAATAATCCAAAAGTTTGAAGAGAAAAGTAAAAAAATAATAACAAAACAGTAGATAATTGTTTCAATGGGCAAATTTTTGTATTTAGATTCGTAGAAAAAATGTACAGGACAAAGTGTGAGGAAAAATATGGGCAAGATTAGTGCCCAAGTGAGACTTGGATAATTTAGAGAGAACCGCGGACGAACAGAGTGCGGGTTTCAAATCGTTCGGTCCAATCCGAAAAAATTTAGATCACTTTGACTTTATCATCATTTTTTTCTCCCCTTTTACCAATCTCGATTATTACACATTGAGCCCCCCTCGAATTTGATGAAAAAATAATAATAATTCGTTAATGTGATATTCGAATTCGGTTTGACAAAGAAAAAGAATAACAAACATACCACATAACACAGAAAAATAACGAAACACAATTCGGTCGATTGCAATTTATTTGTGCAATCAAAAATGCAAACGTGCATTCACACTTACGCAATTGCGTACACGTGTCGGAATTCAACGACACGACGCAACACACGAACATATTACCTAACTATTTTAATGCAATTAAATATATATATATATATATATATATATATATATATATATATATATATATACATTGACAGTACCCATAGTGTACTTTGTAGTACGGATGCTCGCTGCTACCTACCCTCACCTTCCGGTCCCCTAGAATTATACAAAACATACACACACACACACACACACCATATATATATCTTATCGCTGCGACAATTCAAATGAATTTTTATTTTTTTATATCAAGTTATTGCGTTATAATTATAGATAAAATCCTAGCACTTAGCAAGAGTCAAAATATTTGTTTTCTTTTTTTGTTAATATATACATATATTATATAAATAACTCATATGTGTTCACGGATATACGAATATACGAACGATTGTAAATGTCCTCTCGTACGTATATATGAATCAATCTGTGTTCACGTGTAGGCGAATGAAGGACTGTGTGGTGCCTGAAAATGCACGATTTTTTTTTTCTTCTCTTCTCACATCTTACACTTTTATTTCTCATTTTATTTTTTTGCATTAAATCGCGATTCAAGTTTGCAATCCTGGGCTCTCCGAATGGCAGATTCGCCCATGTATTTCGAGAAATGGGAATGTAAAGTGATTCTTTTTTTTTATTTTTATTTTTTTCTCCATAAATGGGAGAAAAAAGAAAGAATTTTCTTCTCGCCAGAAATTACCACCGCTGTCACTACTATTACATTATATATTTTAATACGTTATAACGTTACACTGCATACTCGTCGCTCGACACCGATTGATCGACGATTTCTATTTTTTATTTTTTATTTGTGACCGATTTATAGTTTAATGAAGAAACGAAAATAGTTTATCGACTATTTTATCTACCGCTACTACTATTACTACTGTAAGCGAGATATTTTTTATTTCATATTGTCATAAATATTATTATTATTATTATTATTATTCCGCTATTTTGCTACTATTTTACGTCACTATCGTAGAGATCTCCACATGCCAAAGAAAACATACAATACACACACACACACACACACACGTAATGCGACAGACATTTTATACACACTGAAAGGTGACAAAGGCTGAGTGGAGCACGCAAACGTTAACGTAGGGCCAAAAAAAAAAGATCAAATCAATTGAGATGCAAATAAAGAAAAAAAACAAAATTAAGAGAACAAAATAGTTCGTTTGAAATTTGGCGTACCGCGAAAAGTACGAACAAAATTTGATTGAAACTTTTTCAAACTCCAATATGAGAAATCCGTTATTCAAATAAAATATTACATACATGATTTTCATTATACCTCGTGAAATAAAAAAATTATATTATCAAACTTTTGAGTTAATCTCAGCAGAGCGAGAAATGAAAACATGAAAAAAGATTCAAATACATCACACATCTCGTCGATGAGATAGAACGTCAAAATCAAGTCCTGCACTCTTTCGTCACGCGTTTGGGATAATTGATTATTCTAAAACGACTATGAGTTTTATTTTATAGATCTTTTTTTTTTTTCTAAATTAATTCTTATTGTTAAACTTTTTTTTCTTCTTTTTTTTCAATACTTTTTCCCAAACGACTCTACGATAATCGTCTTTAGCGTTATTATTATACCGAGGATGAGTATATAGTGTGAATTGCGCGAGTGTTCTTAGTCAAATTAAATGAGAGAAAGAAAGAGCGAGAGATAGAGAGAGAGAGAGAGAAATAAGGGCCGTTGCGTGTACGTCATCGTCGTCGTCGGATTCGTGGACTGAACCGCACGCTTATAGGTACTTTTAAAACTGTATTAATTCTAGCTTGTGGTTTTTGTAAGATAGGGCTGCTCTTTTCTGTCGTGTAAGAAATTAAGAGAGAGAGCATAAGCGCCCTAGCGCAACGTAGAATCTAGAATTTCTAATAATAGCTAAGACTTTTACGAAGCAGCTGGGAGTAGTGCAATGTTATAAGGGAAACGATGGCTTGAAAGCCGGTAAAGAAGGTCGCCTCTGCGAAATTTCGGGAAACACAATTTAAAAAAAAAATTACATCAATAGCTAAAAAATCTTATCTTATGGCTTGAAATTAAAAAAAATTAATTCAGTTACAACTCTCGCGAGTCATTGAATTAATATTTGATCGAAAAAAAAAACATTTTCATGTTTACGATCTGAGGCAAAGCATTGATTAAAAAATTGTTCAAAAAAATATTGAATTTCCCATTTCGCACGGCCCATCTCGACCGCCTGAAATCCTCTATTAAGGAATAGATAAAGCAAGCGATAGTATGAGATATAAAGTGTGAGATATTTAGGAAAGGTTTTTTTTTTTCTTTTTTTTTTTTTTTAAATTATTATTGTAACTTTGGTTGGAAGAAAACTAAGCGACGTCCCTCGTCAGCAAGGAAAACGAACTGTGCATTAAGACATGAATAAGAATAGAAATAGCGTTAAGGAAAAAGTCGATAAAATTATACGCAGATGCGTGTAACGTGCGTTAAATGAAAAATTGCGTGGAGATAAAAACAAAACAACAAAAAAAAAAAATGAGTGTGTTTTCTAGTGAAGGAGACCGTCAGATTACATTTCGCTCGATTCTTCCGATATTAAAATTCTTCTCTATATCCCAGAATATTTCTCTCCCTAATTTTTGAGACGGCGTTTATACTCATTGTCAGTAAAACGGCCACTGCGCCTGCATGTATCGCACTCTATCGTACAATTGAAGAAAAAAAAATATATATATATGTATAATGATTATACTTAATTGAAAATGGCCGAAAAAAAGAGTTATTTAACTGAATTAATTAACAGAGGCATGAGTGACGTGACACCCGGGACCGGTAAAACGCGGTCCAAAAAAAGCAGTCCGGAAATAATCCATGCGCGTGATTCTTATTTCGATTTAACGTAAAAAAAAAAAAATTATCAAAATGAAATTAATTAAAAACTTTGAATAATGACGAGTGGAAAAAAAATTGATATGGAAGGGCCTTGATAGACGTGAGGGAGAGAGAGGGAGAGAGAGAGAGAGAGAGAGAGAGCGAAAGAGAGAGAGACGTCAAATGATTTTTATAATCTGTACATTGTTTAGTGAAAATGCGTGACGGAGTGTATCGTTGTTAATGACGAAAAAAATTGGTGATGAAATAAGTTTTCCTTTTGTAATTATTATATATTATATATCGTTAGGCCGAAAGAAATTGTGGTAACAGCGCGAATTGGTCGAGCCCGATTCATTGATTATCCCTAATGGTATTTATATAATGTCGTATTGATATGATGGGATATAATAAACGCGAGAAAATAACGTCGATGGAAGAAAAAAAAAAAATCGGATATGTAAAAAAAAAAAAAAACCAAAAAAAAACAAAAAAATGAGAGAAAAAAAAAACACGATCGGATTTTAGCAAAATACAAAATGCCGGTCGTGCGCTAGCCAATTTGCTCCTAAAAAAAAACAAATCTTTTGTACCGTTCTTTTTTCTAAATAATCGACTAGTTTGTAAAGAAATACGAGTAGTCTGCGTGTTGACGTTGATGGATACCAGAGAATAATAAAGACGAATATAACGTAGAAAAAGATCAAGATGGAAGCAGCGTAGAAGGGAAGAGAGAGAGAGAGAGAGAGAAAAGTTATTCATACGCTTAGGAAACATTTTTGTATATCCACACTGGTGCGCGCGTTACACGCACGTCTTCGTTAGGTCCTCAAGGTCAAGGGAGAAAAAGTCTCCTCCTTTTTTGTCGATTCGATGAAAAGATTTTTAAAAAATACAAAAAAAAAAAAAACTAACATCGATCGCTCTCGTTGTTTTGTAGATGTGAGAGTGTCGAGTGTGTTTGTGCATGCATCTTCTTTGAATTTTTTTCTCGTTGAAAATTTTCTTACGATTAAAACGTACAAAAAGATTGTATTATCCTTGGGATATACGAGCTTGAAATATTATACGCAATGGATGTGCGTGAATTTGAGAAAAAATGGGGGGAAAACCACCGTGAAATTGGAAAATTAACAGACAGGCATGAATCAATTTAATTGATTCAGTTACTGATCACACTCAATCGTGTTTTTCTCCAAAAAAAAAAACGCAATGGCGAAGGTATAATAAATTAAATTTTCCGCGGTTTTTCACCATGAAATTTATCTCTTTTCTTACTTTTAGACTTTGTTATCGATTAGAGAAAATTAGGGAGATAAAAAGAATTGTGTGTTTGTTTTCATGTGCGTATATGTATATTTGTGCGTGATTGTGTCGAAAAAAAAAAACGTAAACGAGTGCATGCGCTTGAACAAGGAAAAGTAAAAATAGTAAAGGAGTGTAAGAAAAGAGCGTTTTAATTCTTAACGGAAATTTTCGTGTAAAATTCATCTTTCGTGTGTGAGAGAAAATCATTTTTTTGGGGCGCGGCGGAGGGGGGGGGGAATGTATGCGTCGATCGATGTAAAAGAGAAACGGCGAGACTGGAGGGGGCGAAAACAAAAAGAAAAAACAAAAAAAAAAAACACTTGAAAAAACGTGCGACCGTAAACGCGTGACGTGCGGACATTTTTTACCTTTTTCTAACGAAACTTAAAAACATTTTTGTCATTCGATCGTAAGTTGTTCGTAGCGTGAATTTCATATCTCGTGACTCCGACAGACAGCGAGTTGAAGTTAGCTTTTTATCGTTCGGCCTCCCTAAACTAGCGTAAACTCTCGTGATTTTAGTCGAGTGTGGGTTTGATAAATAACAAAAATTATAAAAAAAAATATATATATATATAAATAAATATGAAAGAAAACAAGAAAAAGAGAAAAAAAAAAAACAAAAAAAAAAGCGTAAAAATAAAAGAAAAATACATCCTCGAGTCTCGTTGGACTCAAAACGCGAATGAACGAGGGCTCGCTGGCCAAGGAGCGACCAAAACTTGCGATACTTTTTCTAATTTTTTCATTGAAAAAAAATATATATATAAAATAAAATAATTTGACAACTTTCGAGAGAGATGAAAAAGTGTTGAATAATAATTTTTTGTATATTAAATATTTTAATTCTCTGTATCATTCTTATCGTTCGAACCCAATTTTTTAAAGGAAAGAAAAGCAAAAAAAAAAAATTAAAAAAAAAATAAATACCATTCATTTATGAATAGGCAGATTCCTTGGCCGAAAAGCAAAAGAGATATTTTGTACATCTTCGCGAGTCTCTCGCTTCCGTACCGACGAAAATACACCTTTCTAGAGTAATATTTGAAATAATAATATAATTTCTCTCGCGATATGCAAAAAACTCTCTCGTCTCCTCGGCTCCTGATATGAGCCTGACGACGAATGAGAGTCAGTTAAAAATATTGTCGTTTTTGTCGCAAAAAAAAAAACATCTGGTAATATCGTGCGGCACACACACACATACCGTAGACGCGAAAAAAAAAACAAAAAACGATCGTGTGATCTCGCGGCGTCTCCTCGAGACTAATAATCGTAATTGTAAATTGAATGCAAGAAGAAAAAAAAAAAGGCCGAGAAATAAATGGAAGAATACCTTGAAAATAATTTTTGCCGGCACGATGGAACAAAAAAAAAAAAAAAAGTAGCGAGATCGTTAGACTTTGTCGTCTCACCTCGTTCTCGTGCCGGTTAGTCGAATCTTAGATATAATAAATATTAATTAGCTGAACGTACAGTATTACCCAAGTACTGGAATGTCAGGTGTTTGTTCGTTCGTATTTTTCATATAATAACGTATAATAAACAAACAAAAATAAAGAGCCCCGTCATCATTTCGTTTCTATTTGAATACTTACTTATTATCTCTGCCCTTATCTTACGAAACCTAAATATATATATATATATATATATATATATATATACATATATACATACATATATATATATATATATATATATATATATATATACATATATACATACATATATATATATATATATATATATGCACGGCATGCGTCTAGTGTAGTTGCATTTTTTTTAATTTTATAAAAAAGAAATAAAAATATGTACGACGAGATAACAACTATTTTATTATTGGAAAAAAAAAAAAAAATCTCTATCGACGTCTCGCACGTGCAGGGCCTCGAAGCATAAAAATACAGCTTCACGACGAGTTTATATTCAAATGATTTTTTAGTGTATCTTCATAGGAACAAACGTGGTATGTGTTCTTAACGAATCTATCGACGAGAGAATCGATCGACGATTGAGCAAAAGATGGAATGAATGGGAACGCATGAATTTGTTTATTTTTTTTATTTTTTTTAAGATACTCGATTGGAGAATAAAATTAAAAGGTGTATTGATGTGTTCGATATTTGATCGACTTAGTGTACAAATAACGCCATTTTATCCATCACAATCTCGTCGCTTATACGACAAATTTCTAAACTCTCGAATGTACTTTTATCACGGATGATATTTATCTTGTTGGTGCACTTGATGATTGACCAAACGATAGTCAGACAAAGATCCGAATGAGCCAGATATGAATTTTTCGAAAAACTCTTTTCAAAACTAGACGTCTCTAACTTTTTCAAATGTTCTTGAAATAATCGTTCAATTAAACGTTACATTCGAGCAGCTTCTATATTGAAAATATTATATACTATAATGAACCGCGGTTTTTTTTTCTTCCATGTTCTTTCACAAGGTAGAACTTCACATTTCACCGATGAACCCATCAGACGTTAAAAAAAAAAAAAATCTCTTTTTTTTCATAATAGACGAAGATCGAACGAAAAATAATAACGATTCAAGTTACTTTGACTATTTTTACATTAAAACAAAAAGGCAGAAATAATACCCTATATTTTTCTTCGATATCCAGATTAAAAGAAAAAGGAATTCGAAAAATTATCGCGTAAACTAAAATATCAACGATACTCGTTTTTGCAACAATTTTTTTATGATAAAAATTTTATGTGCTTTGGAGCAAATTACGACAGTTTTACACAATAATACACACGAAACATAATATAATGAAGAAGAAAAACATACACATTACGATATTCGATGCCAGAAATGGACTGATAATTTTTGAAAATAAGTTGAATAAGAAAAAATAAATAAACAGCGATCAATATATCTCTTCCCTCCGTAAAATCGAACCGTAACGCGTCGCGTAATCAATAAAATAAATCGCAAAATAAAATATTTAATTCCTTTTGGTAATTCGCGCGCGAAGCCTCTGATAATAAATATGTAACGCAAACTTATCACCACCATTTACATTATCAAATATAATACGATAATAAATAAAATACGATCTTTTGAAACAAAACAAAAAAATAGCAATATAAAATTATTAGCAGGGAAATAGTTTTTCTAAATATAGAATATAAGTGATGGAGTAAATTTCGCTTTTTCTACCGCTCCAAAAATTGCGTTTCTATCGCACGCTTATGTCCATTTAGTATTGGGTATTTAGAAGAAGAAGAAGAAAAAGTAAAAGTATCTATTACCAAAGAAATAACATTTTTTTAACAAAATTAAATACTACCAACATAGAAATAGGTTTATTTTTACCGTACTTTGGTTTTGACAGACATTTATAAACAAAAGGACGATATCAATATGACCGATCAGGGACAAGAGACGAATGAATTCTGGATTGGCATTAAGTATTAAAAAAAAAAAAAAAAAAAACAGGACAAAAGTCAAGCTGAGAACAAAATAAAGAGTCAGGAAGGAGTATAATGTTTGAGTCGACGATGAACTTTTAAACGATCTATCAAGGTTGCAAAAAAAAAAAAATCTTTCGAAATTACGATCGAGTCGACTTGATCTTGAATTAATCGCGAAAACGACGAGAATTAAAGCGAGATGTATAAATATACGAAACGGTGAGGTAACGAAAAAAAAAAGGCCGAACATATGAGAAAATGAAAAAAAATATCACCAACACAAAACATGAAAACACGCATATACATAAAAATACACATAAAGACACACAGTTTATAGTTGTAATTACGTGCTCGTTTCTCATTCACTATTATAATTACCTACAAGAGTAATTTGTACTATGTAACTATTACTATTTTTATGAATTTTTGTACATTTTTCTAATTATTTTGTATAATAATCCCTAGCAGAAAGTGTTATTATGATGGAACAAGTCTATACGGTCGCCCTCTTCCCCCCACCCCTCCTACGAGTATTCCAGAGGAAAATGATCGCGGCGGATCCGGAGAAGCCACAATAATATTTGTCAGCGAACTGCCGTCATCAGACTTGATGATTATTTGTAAAAAAAAAAAAATGGAAACGTCGAATTTTCGAATGAAATAAGTTAATTTGAGAACGAACGAAGATGACAAAGTATGAGAGAGAGCGAGAGAGAGAGAGATAATTATTAAATTTATTTGGGGATGAGAGAGAAAAAAAATAATCCAAGTCATGAATGACGAATATAACGGAAATGACATCTGCCTGCGCGATCTCTGTCTCTTCCGCGGTCTAGAAATCCGGTTTACCTGTTGGTGTTCGCACAGCGTCTGCTGTTCTGCCCATGCTGTGTTTTATCTTTTTTTTTTTTTTTTTTTTCTACTAAACTGGGGGGAAGATTATTTCCTATGTAAATCCTAATATCCACTTAGTGTTAATTTATCGCGATAAGGGTATAAAGAACGATGCGATCGAGAATTTTTATGTTATTTTTTTGTATTGAAATAAAAATGCAAAAATTATTGGATAAAATTAAAAGCTGCGTATTAAAAAAACAAAAAACAAAAAAAAAACAGTAGCGAGGATAAGAATGATAGTAGAATATGATGAGGATATAAACCATCATTCGTGTGAGACAGGGATGGGAGGATAACCGTTGAGGGAAAGCCGCGGACAAGGACAAAAGTCATAATTGTGTCTTTAATTTAAATAATAATAATAATAATTAAAATAATAATAATAGCAAATATAAAGAGCAAGCGGGGCGAGATGTAGGGATGCGAGAAAATGAGACACAACAGGTGAATAGCGGGCGAATATGAAAGCGTGAAAAAAAGTGTATGAGGAAAAGAAAAGAAAACTTTCTTCGTAATTGCGACGTATTTGTTATAATTACAAAAAATTCACTTTTTTTTCTTCGAAAATGAAAATGATACGAATATACGTGGAATTGTTTCATATGGATCTAAGAGAAGTTATACCGGCTTCGTCCGAATCCCTAATGATTGTTCAAGGGCTTCGAGGTGTTGTGCACGTTCAGTTCGTTTCTTTTTCTCTTTGTTTTTTAATTATATATTTATTTATAACGATCGATCCTTCATTGCATCAGTCCGCGGTTCAAGAAGCTATCTTCCCCGTCCATATACTATATTTTACGTGAAATAGAGTATAATGCAAAAAAAAAAAGAAAAGAAATGAAAAAAAAAACAAGTGAGTCGATATATGACCGTAGTTCACGTGTGACACTCGGCGCGTCGTAGAAAATTCGTTTTCTCATAACGTTAAGTGCGAGACTCTAATTATTATACTACTCGATATTTTTGTGTAATTTTTTCGATTTTTTGTTAATTTGAAGAAAAAAAAAAAGAAAACCCCTTTTAGTACTTTAATAAATGAGTTTGTTAAGAATAATTTTTCTTAGTCATTCGGAAATTTCGAGATTATCGAATTTCCGGTAATATGTGTCTTATTTAATTGTTAATTTATCATTATCTCGTTCGTTTTTTTCTTATATATTTATCGCACCAAAAGTACTTCACATGTAAGTATATCCTATTTACATTTTCTTTATAATTTTTTAGTTTTTTAACAAATACGTATGGTTATGACTGAGCCATGTCATGGAATTTTTAAAATAGTGTCAGATTAACAACACGTGCTCCGCGCCATAAATGACAATCCTTTTCGATGATAGGAAAAAACTGTTGATAAACATGAGAGATTTGGCAAAAGCCATTCAAAGTCCTCCATGGACTTGTTGAAAAAGTTTATAATTTTGAGAAAGTTCACATTGCTGATGCACATTATTTCCAACTTTTCAACGTCTTAATTTTTTTTTAAGAACAAAATATTTTATTCAAATCCCATGGGCGCATCAATATTGGACATTTGAGTATAAAAAGATATGTAGCAAATGATCAACAAGGAGAAAGAGAAGACCAAAAAAAATCGTGGAGACAACAGCATAATGTTACTACTTATAACGGTAAATTGTATAATTATTCCGTCATATGGCCAAGATTTCTTGAAAAATTTGAATAATCGAAAACGTTATCAGAAACATCCTTTCACACGATAACAAATTGAGATATCACCTGCCTTTTATACCGACTCACTTATCTCGCGCCAAACAGCGTTTTTAGTTCACTATGGATAGCACCCAGTAGCCTAGAGAGCAGCACTATACGATGAATTGTCGCACAGATATCAGCAGCGGGCCTGCTCTTCAGTTTTCAGTTCAGTGCTCATTCCTCAGTGTCTCGGTGTATTTGAGTATTTTTACGAGAGTTAAATAAAATTAAAAAATGAATTTAAAGGCTTTACTGACAGGTGAAATAACGCTAGGCCTTCGAATACGTAGTGCTCTGCTGCAAAGAACTTATGCCACAGTCTCAGATGCTCCAAAAGACGAAACAATTGACATAACCTCAGTCGATAGCCATCCGAAATACGCCGATGAACCGGAGGTATATGATGAACAATTTCAAATAGAAGAAAAAAGAAATAAATCACGTCTCAATCCAGCGCATCGTAATATACTCAAAGGCCAACGTCCTTATGTCGATGGTCCTATGGCAATTCATCACTATCAACTTAATTTCAAAAGAAGAATGCTCGGACGTTATGGAATCGAAGGCTCGGGTGTTCATCCCGGTGTTGCTTGGCCAACCAAAGAAGCTATTACAGAAATGAAGGAATACGAGAAGGTCGCGTATCCTCTCAGTATACAGGATAGTTGGGCACAGATATCAGAGAAACGTGCTACTGAGCAGGCAAACATACAAGCAAGGTAATTAGGATGATGATTATAGTCGGTCTGTTAATACAATCTTTTTCTCCCTTTTGTTTAATTTTTTGTAACAGTTATTGGCTTATTAACTAACTAGCCAGTGATAATCCTATTTGGTTCTCGTCTTTTATTTTTCCAAAGGAATTATGTACATAATATTAATAAAACAAAAATAGAACACAATTTTGTAGCAGATTTGATAAGAGAGATAACCGATGGCGTCGCTGGCATCGGGAGGTGTCATGGCCGCCTGAATGGTTATACGACGAGGATAGAACAAAAATTTTGATATGAATATATATAATTTATGTAGATATGGTTGAATTTATGTATACATAATAATTTGCCTATGTGTATTTTGAATTTTCGATGCTTTGAATACCACATAAAAATGAACTTTTGGTTTATCCGCAGCCATATTGATTAATTGAAATCTTGCCACCAGAGGGTTGCATGCTAAATTATTATCCTGAATAGTGTCAACAAATTCGCGTATGAAACCGTTGATTGTGTTCAAGAGTTTGCTTATTCTGACTAATCGATTGATTTCAGGCAAGATGATATTGCAGCCAAATTGGGAAAGACCAAGCAGTGGGAGAGAGAGCTATACGCAAAAATCGCGAAGAAAGCGGCAGAAGTCAAAGCTGCAAAAGAGCGCAAGGAGAGGCTAATCGAGGAGGTTCGTCGACACTTTGGTTTCAAGGTCGATCCAAAGGACGAAAGATTCAAAGAGATGATCGAGCAAAAGGAAAAGGAGGAAAAGAAACGGAAAAAGGCCGAGCGAAAGAAACAACGAGAGGACCTAATGATGGCAAAACTTCTCGAAGGTTCGACCACGGAAGAATCATCAGGGGCAAAAAAGACCGGCACATCGGATTCCGCGATACCCAAGAATCTTGCATAGATCAAAAATTCACAGCTGTACAGACATAACATTTTTAAATATGAAATAAAATCTATTAATCGTCGCTAACACTTGCTCTACTTTAATCTTCAATTTGCAACTTTTCATTACGAATTTTGGAACACGATGTTCTCACATTATGTGAAATTTACCAAATTGTAAATATTATATTATATTTCATTTGCTAATACAAAAACATTACATTCGGTTGCCGTTAAGACTAGGAAAAAAAATTAGATTAATATTATAATGCATTTAAGACGTAATGAAGCACTGGTTTTTCTTTTCTCATTTCACGCTTAGTTCTTTGTTTAGTTTTCTCTTAGTTTTTGTTTTCTACAGTGCTTGAGAGCTCGATGTGCGGTGTGCATCTTTCGGATTGTTAAGATATGCTCAACGAGCGAATCAGCTCTCGACCATAGTCTCGAACTCTTGTCGACATTCGATTGGTTCTTCGCCAATTGGATATTTATTTCTCTCTGGTTCCATTGCAATCTTGTCGCTCGTATTTCTCGTCAAGCTCTCATTCGACAAACTTGGCCGTTCATCGCTCGTTGCAAAGCTCTCGACAACCTGAATATTCTGTATCTTTGACTCGTCCACGAATATAACGCGTATTCTGCCTCGCTCCGTGTGTCAGGCCGATTGTAGCTGGGATGGTGAGGTCAATTCGTAAAATTGGAAGCTCAGCTCCTCACCAAACAGATTGTCGGGTGCTATGATTTCCGGTTCGACCATATTTAGACCAAGAGCCGTTGGATTGAGATCTGTGACGAGATAGCCTTCGCCTATCAGACCACACTCTTCTGCAACTTCCTCCTTTGAGACGGGATTCAAAAAGTCTGCAAGTACGTTCCAACAGTCACGTTCTGTACGGATGGACCAGTTTGATTCGATTAATGACATGAAAATATTGCGTGCATATGATTTGTGTATGTATTTCGTTTTTTTTTTTCTTTAATTACATCGAGTTGTGAAAAATTCGTTAAGTGAAACTTACCAGTTTCTTTAACGGGACAATGTTGATCGTTGCTTTCTGTCTGTTCTTGCTGCTGTTGCTGCTGCTCTTGCTGCTGCTGCTGCTGCTGTTGTATCTGCACGTTCTCTTGCTCAGTCTCGTTTTCGGGCACGGCCATTGGCACGAGATACTGGACCTCGACCTCTCTCTTGATACCGCTCAAAATTTGCTCCGCGCAATCTTCCAATGTGACGGAACTCTGAACAGGATTATTATCTTCGGGCTGACTTATGCTCGCAGTTGCAGCAGCTACCTCGTCCATCGTCACTATTTGACTGTTTTCAAGGTCAAAAATATATTCAGAGTTACAATTTGTGATTGCTAGGCAAAAAGTACTATTGAAAATGAGCTTAATAATTTGTTTTTTTTTTCTTTTACCTGCTGACAATATTTAGCTTTCGTGGATTGTTACTCTCGGCAAGATTCTTGATGAATTGCCGCTGTGTTGGTAAAATCGTTCCATTAACGGTCATCAGTTGACGAGGTCGAATCTCACCGCGATTAGCTATTGCCCAGAGATGACCAGCTCCGTGTGGTGCCTTTGAGCCTTTTCGAAAATGCGGATTTATTGACAGATTGTGCCGAACCGAGTTCTTCCAACGATCGTCATTGCTCTTGTAGTAGGGAAAGTGTTCACTGGTCATTAAGAGGAATTGAACAAAATTCATTAATAATTGAAGAGAAAATTAAAAAAAAATATAAATTAGTTTTTAATAATTTGAAAAATTATGAAAAAAACAAAGTGAAATAACGATGATATATAAAAAAAAAATTAAACACACTAAAAGAAAATACAATAGAATAAAACTAATTTAAATAAAATCTCGTCAACGACATTCAAGCATTGTGCCATGAATTTTTTTTTTTTTGCGACAGGCACGTGCTAGTACCGCCCTGCCCACGCATTTCAGAGTCTCTGTGGTTCTCTTCGAGTTTCATGCAGGATTTTAATTGTTCCTCCATAGGCAACATACGGCCCTCTCGGCCGTAGGGCACGCGCCCTTTTCCCGGTTCGCATAGAGTACGATGGCACATCATTTGAGACATACATCAGGCGGTCGCGCGTTCCTTTCCCTCGAGAATAATTTCCTTCACCTGCCCAACGTGACGATGTCAGGGTACGTTGCACATAGCGAGCAATTGCTCACAACCCTCTTCCTCTCTCTCTCTCTCTCTCTCTCTCTCTCTCTCTGCGCCACCATTGAGGGTTGGCTATGAAATTTTTCGTATTCTGTCCTAAGCGTTCCGTTTACACGCTCGAGCAAACGTCAGAGGGATTCAGAGTGCAAAGCCTCATAAAACAGTTAGCTATATATGTTAATTTGATACGATATGGAATCGATTACAATACGTATGCAGTCCGGTCAAATAATCACCAAGAGGGTGAATTTAAAACGTAACGACCTCCATTTTTTTTCTCCAACTTTCTCTTTTACGGCCTGACATAATAATATATCTTTGAGAATTTTCCTTCTCCCCACATGTATGGAAATTTCTGCATTTGAATTATAATGAAAATACAATTGAGTTAATATAATTTGGTAACTGGGGTATTAACTTGAGTGGTATTTTTCCTTTTCTCTTCTAAATGTTTTTGGCTCTGTGATGGGACTCGTCTAGATGAATTCACGAAGATCAATTTTTAACTCATAAGAAATTTCAAATTATGAGAAAGCAATTAATTTAAGAAAAATATTCAACTTGAAGAGCGTAATTAACTAAATGGAAATAATTTAATTAAAGGAATTAATTCAAGGGAATTTAAAATACTGAAAGTAAAACAAGCAGTGATTAATTTTTATTATAAGTGTTCTTTTAGACCTCGCGAAAAAAGAAGATTGTTAGGAAGTTCATCAATTCTGTATATTATAAGATTTTTCTTCCTCCCTGAAATTTCAACGAATCATTAAAAAATCATTTGCCAAATTTAGAAGTTTGGCACACCGTCTCAAAGGAAGAAATTGATTGGAGTCAATTTATTGAAACTCGTGCTGTAATTATCTACAATATTGTATCATTCAACTGAATATATCCTGGTCAATTTATCTGAAATACATAAATCATAATTCTTCAATTTTTCAGTGGATTTTAAACTATGCAGGTATGATGACTGCAGTGCATTTATGAGTTCCATAAAGAATACGTGATTTTCATTGTAGCTCAGCGAAACGTCTAATTTTTTTTTCATTTTTTTTTCATTCCAGTTATAATCGAGAAGGCTCGTGGCCGAGATCCTTTGACTCGTGAAATATACTATACACATATCTGATGGAAGGGGCTTCGAAGAGGCTTGTGCTGGTGGTGAGCAACACGAGGCGAGGATGTACAGTGCGAGAAATCGTGAGGGAGAAACTGAAAAAGGTGCGCGGGGGTGAGAAGAAGATGAAGAGGGTTGTAAGCGGTACCAGGTGGTGCCTTGCATCGGGGGCACAGTGGTACCAACAAGTACCATCCCCGAGGCTATATCCACCCCCGCTGACGCTACACACGCACACACACACACACACAACCCCTTCGACCCCTACACGATAAAACCGACACTGACACCGGAGCCTCACGAATTCGCGGGCAAATAGCTCTTTGGGATGCAAGCGACGTAATATGACGATATCGAATTTAAAAAAAAAAAAAAAAAAACCTATGAATAATCGATCGATATATCAAGCAGGGTCAAATCTTCGTGCCATCAGACCAAAAGTCTCCGAATCGAAATAATTAAAAGGTAAAAATTAAATGTGTCAATAAGACTTTTCAATACAAACGACATAATATGACGACATCGAATTAAAAAAAAAAAAAAACTATCAATAATCGATCGATATATCAAGGAGGGTCAAATTTTCGTGCCATCAGACCAAAAGTCTCCGAATCGAAATAATTGAAAGGTAAAAATTAAATGTGTCAATAAGACTTTTCAATACAAACGACATAATATGACGACATCGAATGAAAAAAAAAACCTATCAATAATTTTCGTGTCATTAGATCAAAAGTCTTTGAATCGAAATAATTAAAAAGTAAAAATTAAATATGTCAATAGGACTTTTGAATACAAGCGAGATATTTTAACGATACCGAAGTAAAAAAAAAACTTATCAATAAATAATCGATCGATATATCAAGCAGGGTCAAAGGTTCGTTTAATGAGACCAAAAGTTTGGGAATCGAAATAATTAAAAAGTAAAAATTAAATATGTCAATAGAACTTTTGAATACAACCGACATAATATGACGATGATTAATAAAAAGGGATTAATAACCGATCGATAAATCGAACAGGGTCAAATCTTTGTATATCAAGAGAGACAGCGTCGCGACGCCAAGTAATTAAAAAGTTGAGTACGAAAATGTACAGTGACACGGGGGCATCATGAATTCGCGGAGAAATAACTCTTCTGCACGTGAGCAAAGTATAATATGACAGCGAGTAAAAAAAAAAATATCAATAATCGACATCGAGATAATATACTTATATATTATATATATAATATAATATATAATATAATATATAATATAATATATAATATAATATATAATATAATATATAATATAATATATAATATAATATATAATATAATATATAATATAATATATAATATAATATATAATATAATATATAATATAATATATAATATAATATATAATATAATATATAATATAATATATAATATAATATATAATATAATATATAATTATATAATATAATTTACATCGAGAAGGGCCAAATAACAAGAATCTCTGACGCCAAGTAAATTAAAAAGAAAATTGAAAAATAAACGTATGACACTCAATACTCTGACAAAATTAGGTGGGGATGAAAAGCTGCAAAAAATTATTCTCTCACCGCGAATAAAAAATGTGACGATTTATTATCATTCGTTTAATGATATTTTTTCATCATTTGAATACAATTGACGAGATCGATGTAGGTGAACAAATGAAAAAATGAAAAAAAAAAATCTCAAAATTACTCACGAGATCCATTGATAAATGGCGGAGACTGTGAGCTCGCCTCGCTCTTGAAGAGCGTGCTCGATCAATTCCGTGTATGTGAAGGGTGGCTTTTTTGGACCGGCGTAACGAGATACTGCGAAACTTCGATTGTCCGACGAAGAATAATTTCCTGTTGCGAGTGACGATTGACGCGTATCTTGCTGCTGCGATGACGAATTTGACGAAGACCCGATCGTCCCATTTTCTTGCTGATTGTTGATGTTTTTTCTCGTCTCATTGACAAATGACGTCGAGACGCTCGAACGAAACGAATTTCCGTTGAATCGGTTTCTGTGACCTGAAGAAAAAAAAAAAAAATATACGATAATCTTCGTGCAGTCCTCGAATGAATATTGCCAATTTTTTGTTTCAATATTATCAGTTAATTGTCGCGAAGGCAAAATAAAAATCAAACGAAAACTGAAAATATTTAACATAAAATTTAAGCGCTTCGATTATTTTCAAATTCTTTCGAGTTTCAGCCCGATAGCTCGGAAATTACACGAGTATTTAACGGATATTTTTTAAAATAATAAAAATCTCATGCAATCTGACAATTTATTTTTAATCCTTACAACAAAAAATTCTCGATAAATCGCTCAAGTTATTTTAACGTTATGAGAGATTCAATTTTTACAGCCTCATCATTCCTGCATTAATATGGAATTTTTGTTAGCGTGTCTTTTTTTTTTCAATATTTCAGAATATTTTTAACACATCCGGACCGGAAACGGGGCAATTTTCCTCGACAAAAACGAAATTTCCTCAATGAGAAAGTAAAAACAATTTTACAATCAAATTCAGAGGATATCTATAGGTGGTTCAATTCAAACCTTTGTATGATACTGATAAATAAATTGTCTTAATTATTATTATTATTATTATTATTACAACGAGCCAGTAATTTATTGGTGAAATATTTAATTAAAAAATATGGATTTTGCACAAAGGAATTTTTGCACCGTTTTCTAACGGCTAGAAAATAATGAAAAACTTTACCAATATGATTGTCTCTGGTTGTGGGAAAAGTTGTTCGTTCCTCAGGAGCTTCGATGAACGAATCGAGCTTAAAATCGAGAAGCCACGAGAGATTTCCATTTTCTTGATCTTCGATCGGTGCAGACGATGAAATTGACGAATTTACCGATTGCGGTGGATTTGTAATGGGAATTTGAAGAACGCTTGTGCTGCCATTTTGTGAGGTTTCCGGTAGACTAGCGGGTTCCCAGTAGGATAAAATCGTCCCGTAGCCATTATCGGACGTTTGAACGTCATTGAGAGTTTGAATTGAAGTGTCGTGACCGATCGAGTTTGATAAATCAGTAAATTCGGAATTAGCGAGACTCGAAGGATCCCACGTACCATCGACAACGAGAACCTCCAATCTCGCCATTGAACCACCAACGATATTTGTTATCTCCTGAGTCGATGATGATGATGAAAATTCTGTCGTATCGATCAGATGAGTTTCCTCCATCGACGTAGGATCGTCAATGCACGGTGCACGCAGCTCGGTTAAAAAACGTTTTTTTCCACCCTGACAAACCTCATCGCAAAGACTCTCTATGTCAAGATCCTCAAAAACCTTCCGCTTGACCTTGACCGAATTATCAACGACCTCACGAGTCGTGGGCATACCGCTGGGCCCCGATGATGGCCCGATCATATCGTCCCAGCACAAATTTCTTTCTTCTATTTATTCGCCAAATTTCACTTAATAATTCTTCGTGAAGCTTTTTTTTTTTTTTTAATTATCTTCTCTAGCTTGAAAAAAAAAAAAAAATCGACGAAAGATCGATTTTTTTTCTTCGTCAGGCACTGCGGATAATTTCGTAGCGTCGAGTCATCCGGGAAATGTCAATTTTTTTATTGACTCGATTTTGCCGATTGAATGCAATTTTTTTTTTTTTTTTTTGAGGCTTTTAAAATCGACCTAATTCAGAGAGCACTATGTACATGTTAAGTATGCGAATTGAGAGCGATCTTTCGAGACTGAGCTCTCGAAAAGTCACTGCGGTTAATTTATCGAAAAATCGTTCCGCGTAAGTTATTAAAAATTTAAAAATGAAGAAGCGATTATTTTTTAACTGCGTAGATTTATTGATAAGAGACGATTTACATGGATTGATAAGAGGATCGCGTTCTTTCATCGGGCAACGATGAAATTTCTTTTAATTTTACGAGACCACATCGACGCTGCTGTTTCGGAGCATATGCGGTACGATCGAGTTCGTGCACGAGACTCGTTTGTTTCGTATTTCGACTATTCCGCTTTCGCTCGCTCAGTGGCGCCGCGCCGTGTGCGCACTGACGCTCTGTGCATGGCTCGTTAGTTTTTTCTTTTTTTTTTTCGGCTTTGTTTTGTACGCTGTCTGAATGTTCATTCATGGGACATGTGTACGATGGTCAATTCACCACGACGACTCACGCAACCCCTTAAAAAAAAATCGTAGAAACATCTATTTTACATTTTTTTTTTCTTCCAAATTTAAGAACTACAAAAATGCAGCTTGTAAAAATATAGAACCGCTAAATATAATATTTTGCATCCACTATTTTCACATAAACTTTTTATTTTGTATCTTTCAGTTGTATGCTTTCCTCTCATATATATATATAGACGGTATATGGAACACTAGTGTATCCCATTTAAGTAGAAAAAAAAAACTTATGAAATAAAAAAATATAATACAATCAAAAAATCTTGACTTCTGAAAAATCCGTTTTTTTGACACAATCATCTTTTACAGTTTTTGCTTCTTGCAATATGTTTCCTTTTAATGGTAATGATAAGACTATTTTTCTCACAATCAGATAAATACACCGTTTGAAACACTATGGCTTATCCTATATGTACACCGAATGGACTTAATAAAAATATAAAATACTCGCTAAAAGTCTTGACAATAATTCCTTATTTCTACAGAATTTTCTTTTATCTTGCACGGTTTTTAAAACGTATTTAACGTACGGAGTATTTAAAAATTGAAATAAATTCAAATATAAAGGAGCTGGCTTGAATACGTGATTGTGAGATCGGTTAAAACGAAATCTGCTCTATTTTGTTTGAATTAGCCCGCGACGGCAAAGTCGGTTCGACGTATCGCCGAGAGATGTCGCGAGAGCCTAATTCAAAACATTTAGTGAGTAAGTCGTGCGACAGAGTGCGCGACATACGTCGGGGGACTCAGCGGCGGGTGGCGCGCCACACGGACAAGAACGGGATTTGCACTTGCCTCCCAGTCTTCATGATGGCGCGGATCAATGAACTCGCATCGCGGCGGCGGAGGGGAGATTAGAAAATATTCAAACTTAGAGTAGGACGACTCGATCGTTGGACTGTGCGATTAGTTGCCGGTTCTCTGTGGTACACGGAGATCCGGAAATTCTCGGCTACGGTTCGAATTCACGAAATATTGCCATCGTACCGAGCTGCGAGAAGCGATTGCGAGCGAGCGAGATAGACGGGCAGTATCCTGGTGAGCTATCCAAGCGATAGACGAGAGAGCGAGTGAGCGAGAGCGATCGAGAGGGAGAGGGACAGAGCGAGAGAGAAGAGTCGTCTTGCGTGTCCGCCATCGGCCATTGTCTCTGACATGGAAGCCTATCAAAATGGCAGAAGTCGTGCAGATGTTTTTGTTCCTATATAAATCGAAATATCGTCGGAAAAGTCTCAAAAGAATATTTCATGATAAACAGGACAGTGAATTCAGTTTTGGTTTTATATGGTCAGTGTTAATATGGGCGGTGGTGTTACGATGTGCAGCGACCGCGTCAACGACATCGTCGACAAGCAGCACCGAAGCACCCTGCGACCTCGACAATTGTGTCAACGGTGATTGTGTCAATGGAAGCTGCGTCTGTCACGATGGCTGGCAAGGTAGCGCCTGTCAGTATTGCGATGGAAAAGTCAGGTATGCCCCAACCATATTTTTTATTCAATAAAAGCTTCAATTCACCGTATGAGAAGAAAAAAAAACACTCCACCTGGCGCGAAGCGAGAAAACACCATGACACGACTTTGCTCCGCCGACTGTCCTGATTCTCCTTTTTTTTCTTCTTTCATTTTCTCGCAATTATTCATCCCAATCGGTGAAAAATCGTTGATCCTTTAATTTCTTTTCTTTTCGTGAGTGAAAAATTTCATTGACAACGTGGACGAAAAATAAAGCTTCGATCGAGAAATTTTTATTTGGCATGTTTGACGTTTATATAGTTTGTTCCGACCGGCACTCTTATCTCACGTTTTGTAGCCAACAATTCTCCTCCACCCATATATACGGACTTGAGAAATTATCGACAGGTTGTAAATAAACAAGACGCATTGTGACAGCTCGTAATCTCTATCGCTATCTCTCTCTCTCTCTCTCTCACTTTTCTCGTAGCTATTCTCGTACAATAGCTTCTGCTTGAATCAAACATCAGACGCGTCAACGTAGCAGTGCAATATATATAGTTATATGTATATATGATCTCTAGAGAGAAAGAGGGAGAGAGAGAGAGAGACTGATGACTTTTTGTTCTTCTTTAATTTATAGCACACACACACACGCGGTACAATACGAGTGTTTTCTCTCAATTTCCATTATTATGCCTCGTGAATCGAAACACGCATTTGACGATGAGTCTCTCGTATCGAGAAGTCTCGATTGTTGCGTGTTATTATAAAATCGAACTGAAATAGGCACACGCGTGACCGGAATTTTTTTCACGCCATTCAAGGTATAACGGGGTAATATGAGTCATCGCTTATTAATTCAAATATTGCCTTACGAAAAAACTATAAAAGTTTTCATGCTCGATTGAATTCAAAATGAAAATCTTTTGATAAGTTTACAAAAATATTCTATCCAATACAGAATCATAATTGATCATTAAATACTGGAAAATCCGACTTGAAAAAAGTCATCACGGTTGTACAGGATCAGAAATACAACGAAAGGGTTGATCAAAATTTTCGTCGTTTTCTTTTTCACTACAGAAAAATTTATCGAATTGAATAATGAAATATAGTCGTAACGTTCCAGCTTTTTCTTCTCTCTCTCTTGTGACTTGCCGTTATTTCTTTTCTCGTCTCTTCTCGTGGGACTCGTACTGAATGCTTTTTTTTACACGGTCTTTTACCTGCATTTGCCATCTTTGCCCCACAGAGAGTCGACCGAGATCGAGTCGAGACGTTGCGAAATGGGAATAACGGGAAAATTATGTACGAGCGACACTATATATATTTATACAGATTTGTGTATATATATATATATATATATATATATATATATATATATATATATATATATCGATGATTTAATATCAGAAAGGCGTATGATCATCGCTTATAAATACTCGATACCCCTTTTTCACTTTGGGCCATCGATATATATATACATATGTGGGCAATGATTTTTCATCAAAATATCTTTTGCTCACGATCAGATCGCAGAATATACCGGTTTGGAAAATATTTTCTACGTTCACTTGTACCGTATGAATTTACAATGTACATCGAGCACCTCTCAACATCTGTGCGAACGTTTTACGATGATAAACCGTTTGTTCTTCATATCTACACTTTTGTGTGAACTTTACATTAAAGCGCGAATGACGTCATAGAGCCCTTAAACTTTGTACACTTGGACCTGAGCGAGTGCACAACAGACTTGAAATAAATTGACCCTTTCGCTCTTAGCTGGCACTTGTTATTTCGATGTTTTTTTTTTTCAACAATTGAAAATTGAACCAAGAAATTAAATATCGAAAGACTAAAGTGAGGATAAATTTTTTATGTTATTGATGCAATTGCTTAATAAATATTCAATAATATGTGGCAAGAAAAAATTATGTTGCAGTATTTTAAATTGGTCGATGTTTTCAGGCGAATTATACTTTCGCGACAGCATTTAAATATCTTAAAGTAAGATATATAAGTAATGTAAATATATGTAAGATATATATAAATATCTTGACGCACATGGATTTTTTTTTTTTTTTTTTACACGACCCAAGGATGTTTAGATAAATTTACAACATCTACGTCATTTTGGTTAACTGTGAATTAATTTTGGGGACTTTTTACTGCTCAGCTTGATGAAGATATTTTTCTTCGAGCACAGAATAGCGAAGATCGCGAGGAAACAATGAAAACATCTGCTTGGGCAATTTAACTGATTGTAACGACGTCAACGCATTCCCTTGTTTTTTTCGCTCGAAAGTTATGACCGAGACAATAATGAAAGCTCGAAAATACATTATAATCAGTTTGCCAAATGAAGATAAACAGTAAAATAAATTTCAAAATGGCGCATTCGCGATTAAAAGTTCCGCGTTATACTCTGTATGAAAAAATGTCGTTGCCAACAACTTAGAGAAAATTAACTTAGAGAAAATTAACTTAGAAAAAATTAACTTAGAGTTACATATTTCTTCGTTTATTCTCATTCTTATTCTTATCTTGGAAAATATCACAAGTATCGTTAATATAGAAAAGTGGAATGCGTCACATGACCATAATTTTACGAGTGAGTTCATAATTGTCATTTGCTTGTCATCCTGACACGATTTAAAATGCAAAATGATGATAATTTTATATTTAAAGATGAATTTTAAATTCGATTGAGGTCATAAGATGGATCGACGAAATATAACGATCATTTTATGTCTCTGTACACATCGTCGTGTCTTTGTACTCGTTGCAAACATGAATTTTATCCACCTAACTGTGCGGCAAGTGCAAATTCTGGGGACCCCTATTTTTGTTGCCTCTCTATCTCACGTTTCGATGTGTGTTTGCGTGTTTTGACGGTTAGTTATATTCAACAACAATCCCAACGTTCTGCCACGAGACTCGTCTCGAACTTGGCGATCTTGACACACGCCTGTACTATATCGCTCTCATCGAAACAAAGAGATAAATATCGTAAAGGCGCAACGATAATGCAAACGTGAACGTGACGAGCTCGTCAAATGAGCTGCGACATCGTTATTATGGCTTTGCCACACGCTAGAAGTCTATATAAAGACCAGATAAGGGAGACCGGGGTAAAATGAGTCACAAAGAAAAAAAAATCGCAAAAATTCGAAATTTTTGTACATTTGGCGCCTCATTACGAGTTACAAGGAGAATCGGTTAGGGTTTAAACAAATATTCAGCTGATTAAGGTGAGGCTTAACGAGAGGCGAAATAGAGCAGAAATTGTTATCAAATTTATCTCGTAAACGATTTGATGGAATGAAAAACTAATAGCAAAAAACATAAATTTTGCCCTAAAAGAAACGGCTGAATTGCAAGAAAAATTGATTTGAAAGATTTCCATCTAATATTTATATGATCTTCGGGGCGTGTTTCATTTTGCCCCGGTCTCCCTTTATATATGCGCAACGATGCCAAAAATGACGCCTCCACTAGAGTGCCGAGCAGAGAAAGAGAGAGGGGCGGGGAGGAGAGTTGAAAAAGAAACCGAATATTCCTCTTCGTCGTGTATCATGCAAAACGTGCGAAGTTCACCTCATCCTGAGCGCATCAGACCATTGAATAATTTAACGTAACCTTTTGCTTGCCCGTCTCCGTGTTAATATTATTTTTGTCGCAGACTGTCGTAACGAGATACACGAGGAGAAGTTTTTGTTGCTGGAGAATTCCGCATAACTGCAATTATAATAACTGCGGAGAATCGAAGGGATGATTGTTAATATTTAAGAATCATGAATCGCATAATTATACTCAGCTATGGTTTAAGCTGATATCAGATAATCTCGCGTTAGCTATTTATCAAAATACTCCCACCTTTTTCAGCTTTGCGATGCAACAAGTGCTGATTCGTAATTATCATTTCTTCGGCCTTCTTCTTATCGTCGAAAAATGAGGCCAAATCGCTCCGGGTTCGATTGTCAAAGTCCGCGACTCAAAAGATTCGAGAAATCTAATTTTGTTCCTCGAGCTGATACAATGCGAGGTAAAAATTTGGATTCATATAGAGATAAATTCAAACCCAGAGACGAAGGAAAAAAATATCGATCTATCTATAATCGTTTACCATGTTCTTCATTCGAGTGAATTTGCTAAGGAATAAAAGTGTTTATATATAAAAAGAAGAAATTTTTTATCGATAAACTTTTGATTGGGACGAACCTTTGTTTTTTCTTTCTATTATTTTTTTTTATTTTTTATTTTTTTTGATAAATAAAAGTTACCTATCGCAATTTCTCTTTGCTTTCCGCCAATGATAAAAAGCAATTATTTCGATGGGTTATATCGCAGAATATAATAATGTGAGAGAGCTCGATGGTCTCTGGAATTGGCATGAGTCATTGTCCGACGAAATTGGAACGTGTGCCGAATATTATTTCAACTGGAAAAACGTTTCCTTTTTCATCTTGAAGATGGTCGGGAAAATATGATCGATACGCCCCAACGATGCATGATAAAACGTTCAGGAATCTCGAGAAAGTTGAGGAGTTGAAGAAATGGAATTATTTGACTACAAAGTCAAAGCTAACGTCGCCTTACCATGGTGAAAAATTAAGAGTGACCAATTCATAAAATATAAAGTCACGTGTATTGCAATAAACAAGGCAAAATATCAAAGTAGATTTAAAAAAAAACGCAATTTGGATTTTTTTTTGTAGTGCAAAGGGCATGAAAAACGAAAAACTTTTCGTTTTTGTTGAACTGAAATGTGCTGCACCGTTAGCGGGCTATCGCTCTTTAAAGAAAAAAAAATGAATATTCGGTTATTAACAGTGTGATGGGTTTGAAACTATGCAAAACTGTTGTAACCAGATTTCAGCTCAGCTCGGATTTCGGATGTGGATTCACTCATACATATATTCGTTTGTATGTCAGACCAAAAGTTCGATATCCATTATATATTTTTGTAGTATACTTTATTTTGATGGGTTTGAAACTATGCAAAACTGTTGTAACCAGATTTCAGTTCATTTTGCATATTTTTGAAGAAACTTTGTAAATAGTAATTTATTTTTGGTGGTTAATCTGGTGTGGATTCACTCATACATATATTCGTTGTATGTCAGACCTAAAAAGTTCGATATCCATTATATATTTTTGTAGTATATTTTATTTTGAGCATTCTGTAGCGAGTCGTTTAAGATAATTATTTGATAAATTAATCACTCTTAATTTATTTTTAACTCTCAATTCAAGCGACAGCATTCACAAACTCGAATGACTTGAAAAATGTGGAAAAGTAGGTTTGTTTTTAATAATCATTTCAAACCGATCTTTCAGCAAAAAAATAAACAAACGTATCTCTTTAATGATCGAAAATATGTGTGGCTCTGGAATTCTCTCGTAGTCATCGTTTGGGTATTAATAGTTTCGCGGGAAGGTTGTATACCATTTTGTCGAAGATGAAGGAGGAGTAAACATCGAAGCATCTTTGACCGTTATTGCAACCGATGATAGTGTCTCTCAGAGAAGAACGCGTGAAGTCATCGCCGATAGTATAAAACGACTCTTGGTCAGTGTACACACTGTCCGGTTCTTCCACCTTTTCCTTACATGTGTCTGTATATATATATATGTATGTGTTTTATATACACGCAAGATCATTTAATCGGCGGGATATCGGCGCCTCGATTTGTCGTATCACACGATATAGGATCCGCGATATCATCCTTGAATGCTCGAGGTCAACGTTAAATTACCCAACGTGGAAATAATTTGACTCAAGAGAAACAACAAAAACAATGATTTTCCTCAAATTAATCGAAAAAATATTCCCCTGCTCGCAATATAATGTAGTAATTAATTTCTCAAGGGATGCAGAAGCAAAAATTATTTTAAAAAACGCTAAATTTTTTTCCGATCAATTAAAAAGACTCTTTAAACAAAGTAACAAAATTAAACTTAATTAATTGAAGAATTTAATTAAATTGTTTAAAATGATCAGTTTATGATTTTTTTTTTTTCAATTTTGCCCCCACATTTTTGATACGATGAACGATATAAATAAATTGCTAATCGTATTTTCTCTCGACATGGTGGGACAGTGGGGATGATTCTTGGATCTATATCAGCTCGCTATCAGCGATCAAACTAATTCGTGTCAATGCCGATGTCGGATTATCCTGTCGGATTCACAAACTCGATTGCGTACCCTCGAGAAATATCCGTTATAATACAGAAATGGGGTGCAGATTTATATATATATGTATATAAATCCACGGTAGAAAATACATCTTGCACCGAGGGAATAACGCGAAATTCTACAAGATATCCTATATATATATCTGTTCGAGGAAGAGAGATGAGAAAAAAAAAGTACAATTTCAATTTCGTATCCTCGGCGTCTGCGTCAGCAAAGCGCTGTATATATCGTCGAGTGTGGATATATATATATATATATATATATATATACTCGCTCGAGTTTGTAAATCGGGCGAGATTCAACTTTGATATTTTCTTGCCCATTGGAGACACATTCTTTGCCATTTGATTGTGACCCATATGCATATATATATATATATATATATAGAATGATATACGACCGAGTATACTAAAAATAGAAATGTATCGCACCGGATGTGAGATTCGTACGAATCAAATAAAGATCGTGATTCCTATACCAAAAAACGTGAGTTTTTTTTTTCGCGATATATACGACCCTACAATTTGCTGTGATAAAAACTCATCTAGCACAGAATAAATTTATGAGCAGTATATTAGTTTTTTTCTAGCCATTGATTTTTAATGATGGGATGAATAATTTTTTTTACGTTCTTCATCCATAAGTATGAATCGATGTGAATTGTGTTGCACCTCAATGAGATAGAAAAAAAAAGAAATCAGATACATCGAAAATACCAAGAATATTTTAAAAATTTATTTTTCTTGTTTATAAATTATAATCAGTAAATTTTTCTTGTATAATGAATTTACCTACGTTAATCATAATTTTATTTGTTAAAAAAAAAAAGATTTCTCCCACAAATCAGTCGCAAATGGTTCATCAATTTTTTTTATAGGTGTCAAAGCAAAGGGCAAAAAGATTAAATGAACATTCTCAAAATTTTATATATATATATGTATGAAATGGCACTATTTATTGACTTGAACATTTTACGAGTGTAATATGTCGGATGATGACATTGCTGAGAAGAAAGAGAGAAAGAGAAAAGATGCAGTAGTACTGCATTATGCACCTAAATAAATCTACTTTGGAGCAAGAGTCGCATTCACTCGTCGTGATGGAAAATGCATCCATCTCAAGTTGAAAATTCCTTAGAAAAATTATACAATCTTATGCCACGTAGATTATGATGGAAACTTGCTCAGCGCGAATAATATATTTTTCTCTACTTTCTTCCGACTCTTGAAATATTCACTCTGTTCATCACGAATTTACGTATGCTCGCCGGTTAGAACAGAATGAAAGGTGAAAAAGTTGAAAGAAGAAGTAAAAGATCAGAATGAATCGATAAAACTAATTGTGAGAGATAAAGCGTTATGCAATCGCACTTTATATAAAAATTCCAGTTTGACGATTATGCAATTCGATGTATATTATATGTCAAACGAAAGGTAAATTTACATGTGTTATATATAGTGCACTGATGCAATAGAATTCAGTATAGTGGTAAAAATCATTTTCATTTTGCCGAATGGCCTAAAATGATTGCTATCGCACACAGAATTTTTTTCAGATTGAAAAATAACATTCGAAAGTTCTTTAAAAAAAAAGTAATTAAACAAATTCGAAAAGATATTTTGATCAATTTGGCAATACTCTACATATATCCATTTCTAATATTTCATATTGACAAAGTGTCCAATTCAATGAGTAATATTTAAAATTAAAAATTATTCGTCGGATTTCCCCCACCGAGGAGGATTCGATACTCTGTAAATATTATAATATTAAATTATTTGATTATTATACAGACTCACAGCACCATACGGAAGTATACACGATGGAACGGGAAATTACACTACGGACGTGAAATGTTCGTGGCTGATCGAGAGCAATCCAAATTCCTCGATACGGATGCACATCGAGGAATTTGCAACGGAATGTGGCTGGGACCATTTGTACATCTATGACGGTGACAGCGTCGAGGCGCCGTTGCTCGGTGTCTTTAACGGTCTCATGCATAAAGACGGATATCACATACGTCGGGTACCGGAAGTCATAGCTCGTTCGGGCAGCGTTCTTCTTCACTTTTACTCCGACGTTGCTTACAACATGAGCGGTTTCAACATCACTTACAAGATCAACGCTTGCCCAAGCAGGTAAAAAATTATTCACGATTATACAACCGATAATAATAATAATAATAATAATAACCATAATAATATAGATCAAAAGACGTCGCAGCGTCTTGAAAAAATAATTTTCAAAAAATCAAAAGTGTATTGCAGCCTCGGTGAGGCAATGAGGGATAATTCTCTCATTGCCCCGCCGAGGCTACTTCTATATACTCCATTGTATGCATGATATTAATATTTAAACGTTCCGATGGATATAAATTGATAACCCTTTGATGAGTGAAAAATTTCACGAAACTTTTGCGATACAATTATATTTTTATCTTTAAAATGTAATTTGTTTCAAACCCCCACGTTCCTTTATTCGAATTGTCTCGATAACATTGTATATATTTTTTTATATAACGAAATATCGGATTGTGTGGTCGTCTTACGTGAAAAGCATCAATATTGCTTCCCTATGGGCTGAATCGAGCAAGTGCAGTTAATCGTTAAAAACTCCAAGAGCTTCGGTCTCAATAACATTTGTATCGTATTTTTGACCCTACATATACATTATAGGCTACGAGTCTTTGTGCATTATCATACTCTCGTAATAATTAGTTATGTGAGTGGGCTGAATCGAGCCAGTGCAGTTAATCGTTAAAAACCCCAAGAGCTTCGGTCTCAATAACATTTGTATCGTATTTTCGACTCTACATATATATATGCACATTATAGGCTACGAGCCTTTGCGAATTATCATACTCTCGTAATAATTAGTTATGTGAGCATTGTAAATCGAGTGCTGAAAAACCCACAAAATAATTACATTGATTAAACGTTCAACGACGTTTCAGATACTCTCACACGGATTGTTCGGGTCACGGTGTTTGCATAGAGGGTGTTTGCACCTGTGACGCAACGTGGACGGGGGACGCTTGCGATGTTCAAGTATGCCCGAATAATTGTTCGAGACAACACGAGCAGGGAGAATGCGATCGAGAGAGACATCATTGCGACTGTGCTCCGGGCTTCAAAGGCAAGTTTCTCTTCTTTTTTTTTTTTTTGGTCTACAAATATTCAACTTATTTGTGCCGAGCTCATCGTTAACTCAAACAATACAGCGAAAGTTATAAACTTTTCACGTTAGAGCGTCTTCATTATTATGATTGCAAAGTTTCAATTTCCATTATAGTTTTCTTGAAGAATCTCGACAATGTTTCGTTCAGTTGATTGATTTTTTCTTTTTTTTTTTCAATGCTTGTTTCATAAATATTTAAAAAGTGTTGGGGTTCGTTTTTTATTTTAATTTTATATAAATGAAGAAAAGTTCATCTTCTAAATATGTGACTAGTGGACATTTACTACTTATTCCGTTTTATTTTAATTGTCTTAAAATCTTCCATTATAATTTCTACATGAGGAATTTTTATCTCGTTACGATGCATGAAAATTGTCACTTTGGCGACAAGGAACTATTGAAAATTTGCTAACACGAACCTCTTTGCCAAGAATATAAAGAGAAATGTGAGATTCATGAAATAGATTTTTCCTAATAATTATATTACGACCATGTTAAATTTCACAAACAAAACTCTGTTATTGTGTCTTACAATTTTTATATTTCGTTTACAACATGAACAATATTATATTTCCCTCGAAGAGATTTATCGTTTTATTTGGATTTAAAAATTACTCGCTCCCCTGAGTGAACGTGACCCATTTGCCTTTATCCAGGATCAGACTGCAGTCAGAGAAGCGAACGTGGTTATTGGGAGTCGGTGCCTTACAATTTTTCACCCGAAGGCTCGGCAAGTCATTGCTCGGTCGTTTGGAAGGATTCACTGTACGTTGTTGGAGGTGAAAGCTTTCACAAGACAAAGATGATATACGTTTACGATTACAACGGGAATGTATGGGAAACACCACGTATAGTTGGCAAACGTCCGGCTTCACGTTACGCTCACTCGTGCGTACTTTTTGGCGACAAAATATACATGTACGGTGGCGTTGTACAAAATTCAACAGTTACGAATGAGCTTTGGGCATTTGACATATCGGCCAAAGTATGGGAAAATGTCACCGTACGCGATAATTGCAACAACAAAACAATGTGCGGTCCTTTAAAGGTAACATTTTGTTTAAAACAAATTACAATATTTAATGGTTGATCGCTAATCGTGATTTTTTTGATTATTTCAAAAAAATTTAAGCACTCGAGCATGAAAATTTTGAATATAAATTTTTAAGACGATAAAGATTTTCTTTAGTGAAAAAGAAAAAAAAAGAAAAACTCTTAATGAATAAAAATTGAATTTCGTTTTATTTTCTACATTTCAGGTTGCCGGACACACGGCGACTCTCGTGCAGAGTCATGGTAAGGAGGAAAAAATGATTGTGATATTTGGTCACTCTCCACAATACGGTTATCTCAATACAGTACAAGAATATTCCTTTGGTTTGCGAAAATGGCAGATAGTCGAAACTATCGGTTTTCCTGTCAAAGGTGGTTATGGTCACAGTTCAGCATACGATCCTTTGACAAATCGAATCTACGTATACGGTGGTTACGTCTTCGAGACACAAAATACCCAAATTTTGACAAATCGTATTTACTCGTATAATCCATATTATCGGGAATGGCGACTTTTGACAGCAGCATCATCGGCACGTTTTTTTCACACCGGTGTTTTTGTCTCGGGTGGTCTGATGCTCGTATTCGGTGGAAATACTCACAACGATACGCTTCATTCTCACGGTGCACGTTGTTATTCGGCTGACACGATTGCGTACGACGTGACTTGTGACTCGTGGCATCAATTTCCAATGCCACGTGAAATGGCTGATCTTCCTCGTTATGGCCATAGCGCGACTGTTTTTGAAAAATCAATGTACATCTATGGTGGTTTTGACGGACAAATGCTAGCTGATATGCTAAAATACACACCGGGAAATTGCGAGCATTTATTGACGCAAAATCATTGTCTGCAATCAAGAACTGGAGTAAAATGTGTCTGGGACAAGAGAGAGGAAAGATGTTTGAGAATAACGAATGTATCGCGGAATGAGCTGCAAAATGACGACATGCACGATGGCACGTACATGCAATGCGTTGACGAGACACCACCTCGTGGTATGACATCGCACGAGGAACTTTGCAAATTATTTACAGATTGCGCCGCTTGCGTACAAACTTCGTACAATTGCGTTTGGTGCGGTGAAAATTGTTCTCACGAAATTTGTCCGAGAAATGCAAATTTGCCAATTACCATCAGAGAGCTTGATCATTGCGAGGCGCATACGGGTGACGAGTGCCTACAATTGCACACTTGTCACGCTTGCTCGAGTAATCCACGATGCATATGGTCATGGTCGAATGGACCCGATCGTTGTAAAAAATTAACGAAAATACGAGATGTCAAAGTAATGAATAACAGTAACACGATACAGGCACAACGTTTGACAATGGAAAGCCCTTGCAGAAGTCCCTGCGTTGAATTTACATCGTGTAGAAATTGCACAGAGTCCGATTGCATTTGGTGCCAGAATGAGGCTAAATGCGTTGACAAAAATGCATATCCAGCCAGTTTTCCATATGGACAGTGCCGTGGATGGACAACGAGCGATGGCCGCTGTCGAGCTACGGAAACTGGCAAAGAATGGTGTAGCTTTTATTCATCGTGCTCGGAATGTCGTGCTGATCCAGGATGCGGATGGTGCGACGATGGTTCGGGCACGGGAAAGGGCAAATGCCTGCCAGGAGGAGCTCGTGGACCGAGCAGCCGAAGTCTCGATACTTGTCCTCTCGAAGGATGGTATTTTACCCAATGTCCGAGTAAGTGTATCATTTTTTTTTCCC
Source organism: Dyspetes luteomarginatus (assembly GCA_963669185.1). Lineage (NCBI taxonomy): Eukaryota > Metazoa > Arthropoda > Insecta > Hymenoptera > Ichneumonidae > Dyspetes > Dyspetes luteomarginatus. The sequence goes on from OY769905.1 coordinate 25,573,306, forward strand.
TGTTTTAAACTTTGACCGTTTCGGGGCAAATAGAGCACTCATGACTCTATTCGCTCGGTATATCATTTCGCTTTGATACTTTTGAGTAGGCACAACGTCTTTTGGTCAATCAGACGCGATACTATCATTTTTATTTCTTTCAGTTTGCCAGTGCAACGGTCACAGTCAGTGTCTTCCAAACAGCAGTGTATGCATTCAACCTTGCGCCAATTTGACAAATGGAACTCAGTGCGAGAAATGCATTACCGGATATTACGGAAGTCCCTTAAATGGCGCAACTTGTCAGCGTGAGTGTTATAGCGTATAAATTTGTACAAAATAAATGAATCATACGGGAAAAAAAATACATTAAAGGTTTTCCAGTGTAAACATTTACATGCGAGTATTAGTTTTGTTGATCATTTTTAAAACATTGCAATGCGATAAAATGTACATTTTTTTTCCATGTTTCTCGATAGACTAAAGATCTTCGATGTATATTATTATTATTTTCAACTGTTTAGCTTGTTCCTGCAACGACCAAGGCACCGAATGCAACAGCGAGACTGGGAAATGTTTTTGCACGACAAAAGGGATAACCGGCGATCACTGTGAAAGATGTGACGTTGCAAATCTTTATCATGGAGATCCTACAAAAGGCTCATGCTTCTGTGAGTTTTGTCAAAACGAATAAACTTATTAAATATCTCCCAAGATCGCTCATTTAACGATGATTTTTAATATTTCAGACGACCTCGTCATAGATTATCAATTCACTTTTAATCTTAGTAAAAAAGACGACAGCCATTATACCGCGATAAATTTCAAAAATTCACCATCCAAGCCGGACGTCGATGCGGAATTTTCGATTGCTTGTTCCGTATTAGCGAGAATGAACATTACGATAAAAAAAGCGAATAGTCCAGAAAAGCCATTGTTGCTCGGTGCAAATTGCACAACTTACAAGCATCGTTTCAACAAGGCTGATTATAATTTCGGCAGCGAGGACAACAATACTCTGACGACTTTTTATGTTTACGTATATGACTTTCGTACACCATTGTGGATACAAATCTCGTTCTCCCAGTACTCGAAGCTCAATCTTCAGCAATTCTTCATCACATTTTCTACGTAAGTATCAGGAACGCGTTTAACTCACGCAATGGTGATGGTTGGGAAAAAAGGAAAACTATACCCGCATGTTTCGCATTTTATTCGAGTTATTTTGTTCCATCGTGAATGGACAAAATTATAAATGAATTTCCATAATTTCGTGGAATTTTTATTTTCGTCATTATTCTTATCATCCCTTTGGAATTTTCGAGTCGAGTTTCTGTTGTCCTAAACCTCAGGCAGTACTAACTTGTAAACTAGAGATTACATGACACCGCACAGGTGCTTCCTCGCTCTTCTTCTGGTGGCCGCGGTATTGTGGAAGATCAAGCAAAAATACGACATGTATCGACGACGTCAGCGTCTATTTGTCGAGATGGAACAAATGGCAAGCAGAGCATTCAGTCAGGTATTGGTGGAAATTGAGAGGCGAAATCTCATCAACACTGATACCGAACGTACAGAGACTGACTCGAACGGTTGTCGTAAGAAAAAGAAGGTTTGTCAATTTATACTTTTTCTCATTAGCGTACGATTATAACGCCAGTAGAACAAATATATATAAGAATTTGCGGCAAAAATATATATATCACATATTTTACTTTACGTTAAAAATGAGGAAAAAGCGTTTTAAATATATAATTCGTATTAATGTATGTAATTTGTATATATAATATATGTATTTTGTATATATATATCCTTCATTTGCAGGACGTACCGAGCCCCATAGCGTTGGAGCCTTGCTGCGGAAATCGTGCAGCAGTTTTGTCTCTGCTAGTCAGACTACCGACCGGAGGTGAGTCTTACACACCGGCGGGACAGGGCGCCGGTCTCGCAGTTGCCTCCGCCCTAGTCACATTAGGAAGTCCAAGAAGGCCTTCTCAGGAACTGACCACGAAGGACCCCAAGAAATCGCGAAAGTCTGCCAGTCAGCATCCAGACTCCACTTGCATCTAGTAGACGGTGATCGATATTCAGAAAATCGACATTCTATTTTACATATTGACTCGGTTTTTTTTCTTCCTTTCTTTTTTACAATTATGACTATCTCTACGAAACCTTTAGAGACTTTGCTCAAAAAAAAAAAACTACGAAATCGTGAAAAGATCGAAGACGTACAGGTCGTTCAGGCTTTGTCGGTGTTTTCTCGTCGATGTCGCTCGAGTATATTTTCGACGTTAAAACAAGACGGGCCATTCTTTTTTTTTTAAATCAAACACTTGACCTTTTCACGGGTAAACAGAGAGCAAAAGATCGACATGAATTTTAATAACGATTCAATTTTTATTATTGTTTTACCCCGTGTCTCGATCGCTCGATATTATTACTGCGATTTAATATTTTTCCAGTAATTTTTTCAATAATGAAAACGCCACTATCGAATAATATCGAAGTCTCCCACTGATCGATCTTAAAAAAAAAAAAATGAGGCAATTCCCATCGCGTTAGGTATTTTAGAGCTCGCAAATGACTGAAAATTCTATATTATTAAAGTTTTATCGTGGGCCTCCAAATCGTGACCTGGTCTCGAAGATTTCGTAGTTTCGGTGAAATCATCAAATCAACACCATGAAGTATTAAAAAATGCAAAAACAAAAAATCCGTAATCACCGAACGATCGCTCATTTTTCGAAACACCCACAGTTATCTTTCGACTTGTTCTTGTTTTTTTGTTTTTTACCATTAATTCATTTGCGATACTTTGTTCAACACAGACATTGATGAGATTCGTATCACTCGCGCCCCACATCATTGTTGTATAAAGATCGACAGTTTTTTTTCGTTATTTTTACGTTATTTGACGCGTATTGTTGTATGGCGAAACTTATTTCGATTCTATCGATACCAGGAATTGTACAATTTTGTATATACGTCTATTGGAAGTTTTTTAGAGAGAGAGAGAGAGAGAGAGAGAATGTATGTTTGTGTGTGTGTGTGGGTTTAATATACTAATCACGTGGCGAATATCTCGAAGCGAGTAGATGAGACACCAAAATCTCGTGTGAGTCACAAAAATCGAGTTTATCACAAATGCTTGAGACATTTTACAACGAACTTCCTGGCTTTACTATTGAATTTGGAAGGATCATCGTTGCTCAAGCAATCATAAAAATACCTCAAAATTTTTCGAGATTCTTTATTTTGATCTCTTAAATATTTTCAATGAGGTCTTTAGGGATGATATGTCAGGTGTGTGAGGGTGAGGAGAAGGGAGGCAAAAAGCAGATAGCGTTAAACGGTGTCTATAGTCTGCCTTACAATTCAACTACTTGAAGTTTCCGAGAGCTGCCACGCATAAATTGTAAATAAGATTATAACGATGAGTTTCGGTTGTGCGTCGATATAACAAAAAAATACTCTTCGTCGTATGGCAATTAGTAAGAAAAATAAAAAATAAACGATGGTGATAATCAAAAAAAAAATAAGACGAAGAGTTGAATATAAGGGGTGTAAAATAAAATGGAAACCGATATAAATGAGAATATGCCGAGAGATATTGGAGAGACTGAACGAGTGAAAGTTCAATTATGAGTTTTGAACAAAATAACAGATGAAAAAAGTTGATAGGAGCGTACAGTTTTGTTTTTTGGATTTTAGGATAAGTGAGGATTCAATTCTAAATCAAGGGACTTGAAAAGGGCCTTGCAGTTAGTGGTAAGCTCTGAGTCACTCTTCCGCGCGAATTATAGAAAAGAAAAACAGAGAGAGAGATAGAGAAAGAGAGAATTTGAAACTGCAGAGACAAACGAACGCTTTATTTTCTCTCAGCGTTCTTTGTACGAAAGTACTCACGTACTTTGGGATAAAATAGACGAAGAACAAAAAAGAAACGCACTTTAACGCATGCATGACGTTAAAAACAAAAAAAAATGTCAATCTTAGATATTGATTGAAAAACTTTGTGTTTAGTCCGAAGCCTCGTATAACTTATCTGATAATGTCTGGTTAATGACAATTTAAAACGAATGTGAATAATATTTATAATCGCTCGATGTAGGATAAGTAAAATGCATTTCTTTCGAAAGTTTAATACTCGTACTTTTTATAACGCGTTATATCCGCAAGTATTGTGGACGAAAGTTAGTATGTTTAGTCTTGTAATGTGAGAAGTCTTGAGGAACCATTTCATATTCTCTCCCCTCATTTCGTATAAATATCATGTTTATTGTTTTTTTTTTTATTATTTTATTATTTTTATTATATACATAAATTTCATGATTTTAATCGCTTGTTCTCCACTAGAGTCGTGAAAATGAGACATTTTATGAGAGAGAACAAAAAAAAATGACAATTTGAATTATCATGTTTGATTTAATCACAATTAAAAATAATCACTAGATCGATTCAGTCGAATCATCGTCGCAATCATGTGAGTCGCAAATTTCATTGCAAATTGTTAATAATCTTTGAAACAAAAACAATATCGATTATCATAGTTGTCTTGAACGTTTACAAAACGTTGGGGAGAGTGTCCAATTTCGTCCAATCCGAATAGACGTACGGACGTACTGAAATTCGATGGTAAATGTCATAAAAACGCATTTATTTTGACGAAAAAATTAAAAAAAAATAAAACAAATAATACTGGAGAATTCCGTTCCGGAGTCGTGTAATTTTTTATCTATAGACGAGGACGATCATTCCACGTCGAATTTATTTTTAAAACAAACAAAGAATTGTATAAAACTCTGAAAGCGAAACGTCTTGTCATCGATATAGTATATTACCAAGATAAGAGGAGGAAATGATAAATTGCATTTGTAATGCATAAAGTTTTATTTATAACGTACGATGTAGAGAAATTGGCCGTTTTCAAATTTTTCCTGCCAGATCGATTTATTGTAATTTTGACTGCCATTGGCCGATGAAGTTGCGTTAAGGGTTGCTACAGAACCATAACCCATCCAAATGAGTGCTAAATTTGAATGAAATTATTTTTTCCAATTTTTAAGGACTGACAGAGAGCAATGAGGCGTATTCTGCACCCCAGTATATGTTCTTAATACGGTGTGAAAGGTTACCACGTGACATAAGAGTGCGAGAGAGATAGCTGAAATTTTCGGACAAGTCGTTTTTAGAAACATTGAGGGAAAACGACTTGTCTTAAAATTTCAGCTATCTCGCACTCCTGTGTCACGTGGTAACCTTTGACATCGTCTTAACGTGCACACAGAACCACTAATAGTCAATTATTCGCGAGTAAATTCCAGCGATTCGTGCAAATTTCCAAGCAGATACATTTTCGTTCAGTTCTCAAAGAATAAATCTCCACTGACCGTTCAATTTTCATATTCACCAGCTTGTTATATTTGTCGAAAAATACTCGACAAATTCACGTATATAAATCTTGGACAACGATAATTTTTTAAAAATTGAAAAATCAATATCCATTCATTTAAAAAAATGTAACACTGTAAATTGGTGGAGTATCATCATTATCAGAGATGAGAAATAAAAATTGGACCAACGGTGTGAAAAAAATTGAACAAAAGGGGACAACTTATCAAAAATTGACAGAAAACCGTGCGCTTGTTTGATAATAAATTGCTATTGTCGGTATTTTATGCTATAAAACAAATGGTGGAGACGATTAATTATCGACGATTATTCTATATACAATTCATAAAGAGAATTCGAAAACAATAGTACTCATTTGAATAGTGGACAGTCCTGTAACTACCTGATACATTTTTTTATACAAGTTCATCCGACAAGATATGTCTACTTTTTTTTTTGTAATTTTATCCATATCTATTCAACTGTGAGAACAACATTTCGAATGCGAACCAGAGTTATCGAGACAATGTTTGTGTGTAAAGACGAGGTCTAAACGGTTTCTCACTTTCATCGAAACGCAATGAAAGATTAATGATGATAAAGCCAGAAATGTTCACGCATTATACGCGTAAGATTACGATAGACAGCAATTTGGAAGAAAATTCATCCATGTTTACATGAAGAAAAAAAAACAAACAAGCAAACAAGAAAAAGCATTCGGCACCCATTTTCATTCGATTGTGTATTCAGCTCGAACTAGTCTATAAAGATGAACAAAGTGACGAATGCGACGTGAACGTGTGGAGAAAGATAGAAATTGCTACGATCCAATTACTAAAATCGAGATAGATAATTGAATGTAATTAACGGATATACAGTGCCGTGGTGAGAGATGTAAAAAAAAAAATTGAGTAAAACAAAGAAAAAGCTTTGCGGATTACGTTTCAACCATAATCGTTATATAAATACAATCGTATTACTTGAATACAATAAACTTTTGCGTCACTAGTTTTCATTTTTCTTGTACAAATCCGCGAAGCAATTAAAAAGAAAGAAAAAAAGAACGAGTACCAGTCGTATTTTTGTCCGAAAATTGTATAAACCCGGTGTGAATGTGCAGTGCAGCATGAATGGATAGTATGAGTGATGAAAAATTGTATTATAAAAATAAAGCGGATATTGTTTAAATAAAATTGATATATATATAATAACGAATGATTATTACATTTATGCATATAGTATAATTTTATCTTTCTTCATGTCAGCGCACGAGTAATATTTGAAATTCCCGCGCTTGTAGTTACACAGGCGTCCGTGCAGCAGTACCAGCAGCACTATCGATCTGTTTGGTAGCGCGTCGTCTTTCCGGAACCGTGAGTGCGAGCAAGGTAGAGCAAAAATTTGCTAGCACATTTTTCTTAAAAACAACTGGACAAATTTAGAAACAAACAATCGGGCCATACGCATCTATTAATTATGCAGATGGTTCGACTATTAGTTTTTCTATTTCATCAAGTTGTTTTCGAGAAAAATACGTTAATATATTTTTTTGAGGTTACGCGAAGGCGCGTCTGAATACAATACGGACAACCAACGTTTGAATTCGAGAGAGATAACGTCGTCAGGATCTTGCATGAGGGACAGAGATAGGATCTTTAGCCTCTTTGTGAAGTTTCTCAAATGTAAGAGTAAAAATCTGTTCATACTCACGAAATGACAACAGTCCGGTGGTCATATAAACCCGGGATATCCTCGAGTGGATATTTGACCGAAAGTCAATTTACCTGATTATCGTATTGCCCCCCTATCCGATTGATACCGATATAGAGATCCTGTTTATGGATTAACTATTGAAATAAAAATAATTGATTATCTGAGAATATAGCCCAAAAGTAAAATTTAACGATAATTTTGCAGTAACTGCGGCATTGTCTTGTACGACAATTTGGATGATAATTAACTGCACTGTATGGTAATTCGAACTATATTACCTACTCATCATTTGTTATCGGTAAAAAAAGCTTATGTTGGTATTAATGGGATTTTGGGACAACGACCATTCAGTGTACTGATATTACGGGATTTTTGTCCATTCAGGGGAGAATTACAATTCGGGATTCTGGACATTTGACGGAATATACATTAGGGTTGTTACCACGGTCTTTATGTAAGACCGTGGTTGTTACATCTCATTGGGTAAATTAACTTTCGCGGCACAATGTTTATTTGAGTGAATGTCATTTTTGGGGTGTTATATGATCATTGGATTTTGAACATTTCGTGAGTATGGTCTGTTGGAGTATTTGTCATTTGAGAAACTTGACGTCAAGCCGTTTCGGCAACCCTTTGAACAATCGTGTGAAACGATCGCGAATAAAGGAGTTATGCAGAGGTTTGTTTTCATTGTAAGTTGTAATTGTACCGCATCGTTCGACGGACACAAAAGAGATATAAAGTATCAATTCGAATTCGTTATACCAACGTGTAATTTTGGTAATGGCGGCTTACATTGTATATCAATTTTTCTTCGTATGCGCGTTTGCTATCCAAGTCGAAATAGAATGTCAACGGATCGATGATTCTTTTGTTGCAAATGAAAATGAATCTCAAATGACTCAAATGAAGACAATGAAAAATAAAAGATGAAGCAAAATGAGAGCAATACTCGGTTTCCAGTGTTATATATATCATGTTTATTATTACAGAAAATATATAGCTAATAGAGAGGATAAATCATGCAGAGAGTTTGTCGACTCGTTGCAAAAACGATCCGTTCGGCTTTGCACTCTTTGCAGTCGGAAAGACTGAAGCGAACGCTGAAGTACTCTCTCTCTCTCTCTCTCCCCCTCGCTCGCCCCGCTCTAACGACTTTCCGTCTGTCGGGGTCGTAGCCATATTTCCCTCTCCGCGATCCTCCCTCGACAACGTCGATCCTTGTCGTTCATGTTTCTCTTTCGCTCACGCATATGCTGTAGCTTTTCGTTTATCGAACTCTTGCGCCCCCACCCCATTGCCCGGCAATTCTCTGCACTAGAGGCGCGCTCGAGAACTCGGGAGCACGCTCTTTGCCCTCCTCGCGCATTGCTCCATGCTTTTGCCGCTCTTCACAACTACCTGTTGTGACGTTGATGCGAGCACACTCGATGTCGCGGCACACGGCGCGACGAACGTACGGGGCCCCGCTTTTTCAATATAATTCTAATACGTTCCTTACGCGTATTCGTTTCAATATTAACAAATATTTTGTCGCTGATAAATTAATTCGAAAAACAAAAAAAAAACAATAATGATGTGATGGGCAAACGTACGACAAGGCCGTGATGAAAAAAACGCAAATTCTGACGGTCTCTTGTTAGTACGTTGATCGGCCGCACATCTTCTTTTTTCGAAAATTTTATACTTCCGCTGGCCTGTAAGGACATAAATAAAGTATTGTATACGCCAGTCGAGGGCCCTCGTGTTACTTCGTGTTGTTGCTCGTGGGGGGACAGCGACGACGACGACGCCGGGACCCTCGGCTCTTCGAACACACGAGAGTACCCGATAAAAGCGGCGAAAGGCCGCATGGCCGCTCGTGCGTGCCCCCACTGTGTTGCCCCGTTTCTCTCTCATTTCTCTCTCGCTCTCGCTCTCTAGCTCGTCTCACTCTCGTCACGCTCGTCTCGCTTCACCCCGCCTCGCTCGCTCGGGTTCTCTACACGGGGGCAAGAGAGCTACGGCAAGAGCGACGGGCCTGGTGGCGGTTCTCCTCTTATCGAGGACTTAGTCTAGCCCGGCGATCGCGGCCGTAAAGCTCGATCTCGTGAGCGTCACGCGCGTTCTATCCCAGTTACTTCATGTGAAGGCCGCCATTGTGTACAATCCGCGTGTCAACAAATTTCCATTTGTTATTGTTTCTGTTTTTTTTTATTTGACTTTCATAATTCTTCTTGCATATCGATCCTGACGCGCGTTCATTCTCTCTCATCGATAAGCTCACGAACGAAATACATTTCGAGGTTATTCGCATCATTGCCCCGACAATTGTGTACATCAGCCTATGCACAAAAGAATATACGATGTACGGAGTGCAGCGACAGTGAGAAGGACAGACAAACCTATAGAATTTTTCTTTGCGTGCGTGTCGGTGTGTGTGCTGTGTGCGGGCATAGATAAAATCATTTTCGACTATCGCATCGGTATCGTGTGAAGGTTAATGATAAAGAGAGACGCGGTGAAAAGTGGGATCGAGAGCGCGAGTTACATTGAAACGTACGTATATATAGTAATACAAGCTATATATGTAAACAGCGAGTGCAAGAAGCGAAGGCGCATGCGCATTCTACGAATTGTATTTGGCGCGTTCGAAATAATTTTTTTCCTCTTTTCGTGGATCATCGTCGTTTAAACTGCGATGGAGTGTGTTGTGATACGTGAAATAATCATAATGGGATATCATAAAAATTCGTGGATTTAGTGAGTAAAAGAAATAAAAGATACAAGGATCGAAAAAATAGCGAGTGACAGTGTGATTGAGTTGGCTCTGGGGGGGAGCGGCAGGGGTTGGGAATAAAGTTCGGAAAAAGTGATTTCTTTCACGAGTGCACCGTCGCGTGTTACCTCCACGATAGAAACGTTCATTAGCCAGGCAAGGGGGAAAAGAGACGCTTCGTGCACGTGTTTATTAATAGCCATTTATAACACGGACCTTGATGGCGCTCGAATCACTCTGTACACGTAACACGACAAAAACTGTATAGCATATCGCGCTGTCAAACGACATAAAAAGAAAAAATTCTTCAATTTCTTTCACAATCGTGACGATAAAACGAATAAATACGAAAAACCAAAAACATCCTTCATTCTCTTTCGAGGTTAATCTCGCGATATTCATACGATAATAACAATAATACGAGTCGAATACTAATAATAATAGTAATAAATAAATATATATATATATATATTTATATATATATATACGTATATAAGCATTGCGGAGAGAAGCCTATCAGATGTTTTCTGACAGGAAGCGGATAATCGCGACGGCGTATTGTTGTTGTTCTTGTTGTAAAAAGAGGATGCTCGGGATCGCGGCGAGATGGGTAAAAGCTTTCGGGGCTGAAACATCGGGTTTGTCAGATGAAAAATTGTTTGAGAAACGACGAGTTTTTGGAGAATTTTTAACAAGAGACACGAGCAGGAAAGAAAGGGACGCAGAGTGGTCGCTCAGTGGGGGAAACAGAAGGCGCGTCTTTGTCAGTGGTTCTCACTGAGCTGGCTTATCCTGCGGTGGATTTAGGGGGCTGTATGGAGGCCGGGGGGCTCTTGCCCCGCCAGCCCCCGCAAGGCCCCCCCGGCACCGGCGTAACCGTTTGCACGGGCGCGGCGCAGGGTCACCATAATAATAATAATAATAATAACATCAACATCAATAATAATAATAATAATAATCATATTATCGTGCAACGTGGAGCTAATCAATCGCCTGGACTACATCCGGTTTTGGATTTAAATTCTGCCGCTCAATTGGGCCTAGCCAGTCATCAACAGCAGCAGCAGCAGCAGCAACAACAGTTGCATCTTCAGCAACAAATGGGTCAAGCACCGGGTATGGGTGATATTCTCACCCCAAAGAGACAGGCCGTGGTTGATCGTTTGAGAAGACGAATTACGGGTTACAGGAGACGTCAGACTGATTGCATACCTCGTTTTGATCAGAGTTTCAATGGACTTTGCGAGCAAAATATACAAGACACGCTTGTACTGAAGCAACGTTTTCTCGAGAGCAAAGCCAAGAGACAGGCCAAAAAGACGGACAAGAAGCAGAATGAGAATATTGGATTGTCCAGCGTTCATGTGGTGAGTTTGAAAATTTTCATAAAAATTGATTCTTTTTTATTTATTTTTTAAATCTCGTCTTACACGTCTTGGGTCATCGTCTGGATATCCGAAATATGGAAAATACTTACAGGGCATTCCAAAAAAATATATGGAATACTCCAGACCGAGAAGTGGGACCTGACAATTTTTTATTTTCAAATTTTGTTTACTTTTAAAACATTGAAGGGCTTTAAGGATCCATTTTTTGACATTCAATCAAAAACACCAACAAAAATTGGTGTGGTTGTCGTGAACGATTTTTTTCATTAGGATTCTTAGGACTAATCGAAAATTTCGATAGGTTTAATGCAAACTTTAAACCCATCAGAGTGTACTCTTTGTCGAAAAAAATATTAAGATCAAATTTTTTATATTTTCCATACGAATATTTGACATTTAATGGTTGAGGAATTATTTCCATTGCGATAGAACGAGGATTCGAGTAATGAGCGACACTTAATTGTAAAAATAATTAATTACAATTTGTGAGAGTTACGATTCTGCCCATTTGGCATGAAGTGCCCCATATAAATTAATGAAATGTATCAAGTAAATGCCGAGAAACAGGGAGAAGTGAGCAAAATTTTAAATTGTGAGCTAACAATTTAAAAAAATTAGTGCGCTTTGACTAGACTGAATTCGACTGGAGTGCCCCAAAATATGGACATGAAATTGCTAATTAAACAAACTTGTTTATGACAAAAAAAAACAATTAAAATAAACATCATTTCAAGATGAAGATAAATCAATTTTTAGACTCAAATAAATCGATGTTACACGTACATTTGTTCACTAGGAAAATCATTTCGTGTTTAATGTTAGTTAGCAAATTTCATAATTTAATTTCTCAATCATCCGAATGAGAACCACTGTATCTCCCGGCTCTCCCCACTATGGGGCGTTCAAACAGAGTTTACACACTAAACCGTGGTAGCAGACTCTCAGTTTCTTCCACCCGGGCTCATAGGGGACCGGGGAACGGAAGTAAAGAATTGTGCCAGAGCCACGTCTGGTGCAATCAGAAATTTCGACAATTCGTAGCGAGAACTTTCGTAGCCATTTATACAAAATACGAGTATGACGAGTTGAAAAGTGTCCAATTCCAAATATATATAAATTACATCTCAAATCAATTTTGCTGCCAAATTCAATTATTTTTATTACAGAGTAATCGAGAGTACACGTTATTCTCATGGGGACTCTATTTCTCATTAAACTTTATGATCTTTCTTTATAGTGCATTAGGGCTTAATCCGATTAGCAATATCCAGATCGTAATATTAATATACGCAAATACAGTATAAATGATGAATATAATTACCAAATCCTAAGAGAATGTCTTTTTTTTTTCTTGCAAACAATGATACGCGCATATTCGTGCGGATGACCGCGCGATCTTATGAGATAGATATATATAATATTCTCGTCGAGGACCTCGTTTGCTCGTGAACGAGTTTTGTTCGTCTCGTGTGTAACGAGAGAAGTAAATACCTGAGAATTGGTCCCTCTTCACCTCCCAGTGAGGGAAAAAGATAGTAAACTTTACAGTATATATAAGAGAGAGAATGTGTACTTAGAGCACTTCTCGTTATTGGCCTCATAATGCATAGTCGTCATGACGTCTCTCATTGTTTTTTTTTTTTGTTTGTTTTATTCCCTACGTTATTTTTTTCTTCATCTTCTTTCATTCTCGCTCTCTTCTTACTGCGTGTTTCTTATCTCTCGGGAGTCTCGGATCTCAGAGAGGAAATAACTGGCCCTTTTTTCGTTATTATTATTATTCGAGACGCGTATACGTGAGTTGTGGGCCGCTCGTAAAAGCCCCAGAGAGAGAGAGAGAGAGAGAGACAGGAACAGACATGAAAAATGAAAGATGTACACAAAGTCGAGCGCATGGATGAACAGCAACTTTGGCTTCTCAGAAATCTTTCATGCTCACTCGTAAGGTAGAAAGAGAAATGAAACAAATCCTCGCGGTTAGAACGATACGAATCATCGAGATTTGTAAACGCTGCTCTCCTTTGTTTATCATTTACCGCACTCGCGCGGTTCATTCGGCACTCAAAATCGTAATCGACTTTATACAAAGTGAATATTAACTAAGGTCGTCAAGGAATAAAGAGAGTTTTGTTTCGTTGGTTATACGCTTGAAAATGTTGATAGGAAATCTCATAAACAACCTGCATCTGCTTACTGGGTGTCCATACGGCTATTGACCATCGGTCATTTCACTATTACCTACATTCTATATACATATATATATTGTATATAATATGGAGTTGTGGAAACGTAGCATCGCTTTGTTCCAACCCTACGGTCGAGACACTGACAAATTCTACGCTGTAGCTGTATGTATACCAACGGCGTAGAATAAATATATATATATATATATATATATCGCTGGAGCGTCATCTTGGCCTATGTAATGCTGAACCTGTGACGGTATGGGATGTTTTTCGACCCTATACTACGTATAACATTGTAGTTGGCTCTGTTAGTACACGTGTAATATACCTGGACCGTTACAATGACCCGGCCGTCCTTGTCTTCCCCACGACAAAACCTCAAATTCGTACATATATATATATATATTTATTCATTGCCACACAACGTTGACGAAACGCGTTTTGGTATTTTCCATCCAAAACTTTCCGCCCTACACGAAAACATTTGAGATCTTTATTCTAAATCTCTCGTACATTTTGCTCTTCTCTACCTGGACAAGATCATTTCGTTCGAATTTTTCGACGTCGAATCTCTTAATATCAGAAATGTTTATCGTTCCTTTTACAAGTAACAAAAATGTTTTTTACCTTCAATATTTTTCAATCAATGCCAATAATTTTTCGCTCACGTATACTTACCCACATTGGAATTTGATACAACCCACATGGTTTTTCGAACATGAATTCGAGTAAAATGAAGCTTATTGATTTTTCTTTCCTTTTTTGTTTTTTTTTTTTTAATTATAACCAAGTACGGAATAGGCATTTGAGCTTAAAATATTTCAAAAACTTTGTTCGTTGCGAAATATATTACTGAGGGATAGTCATAACCATATATGAGTCGTACCAAATATAGTCGAGATATTGAGAAACTTCGGATTTATTTTCATTCAATATCATGTTCCAGGTTAGATTAATAGTTTACCTTAATATCAAATTATTCTATCTAATATCTGATGAATGTATTTTTTTATGCCTCGAGTCCTCAACATATATCAAATATGCAATATATAATTTTATATGTTCTCTATTTCTGATTTCCGCTCGTTCATTATTAATAAATTCATGCACATTGACATCTCAACTTCCTGCTCGAGTCTATAACAACAAAACACGATTTTCAATCATGAATTTTTTATTTTGGTGTTCGGCAACGCCTTTTCAAATTTCGTCAATATACAATTCAATATGCAAATTACAGCGTACAAAAAAAATAAAAATAAAATAAAGATATATATATAAAATAAATAAATCTGATTCAATATCATGATTCAGGTTAGATTAATAGTTTACCTTAATATCAAATTATTCTATCTAATATCTGATGAATGTATTTTTTTTATGCCTCGAATCCTCAACATATATCAAATATGCAATATATAATTTTATATGTTCTCTATCTCTGATTTCCGCTCGTTCATTATTAATAAATTCATGCACATTGACATCTCAACTTCCTGCTCGAGTCTATAACAACAAAACACGATTTTCAATCATGAATTTTTTATTTTGGTGTTCGGCAACGCCTTTTCAAATTTCGTCAATATACAATTCAATATGCAAATTACAGCGTACAAAAAAAATAAAAATAAAGATATATATATATAATAAATAAATAAATCTGATGAAATGACGAATGCAATAATAAGCGTCAACTATGGTACGCATAAAAAAAAAAAATTATACGTGTTAATCCAACGTACACCCTTTTGGGTTTTGGCAATCCTCTTGTTCCTGATTCAATTTGCTACGCGGCATTGTACCAATTTCTTTGAACTTTAGCAGTCCTTGTAACCTTTTCGGGATTGGATTCCCAGCTAAGTTGAGCCCAAGTAGTGCATCAAATTTGCATGAGGGCATAGGAAAATTGCGCAAAAGATCTGTGCCGATACACTCGATTCTTCCGACAGAGTCTGATGTTTCTAGAGATTTTCCTACAGGGACCAGATTACCAGGGATTACCAGGGTCTCAAAAGATGAACTCTCGTTCCGCGATTCCATGCGCCAACCAGCGCTTATAGCTCACGGCGGTCGCCGATCCAAGTACGGACCGCGCCAAACACTGTTTAACCTCTAGTGATCGCTAGAGCCACGCATAGATCGCGAGACTATCGTTACTGGTTAGGCCATTTCACTGTTCAAAGAGAAAAGAAACGAAAAAATTTTAAGTACAAAAATGTCAATTCCCTCGTAAAAATTTGTAAAAATGACTGACTCGAATTAGCCGTAATGTACTTACTGGTAATTTGATTATATGGGGACCAAAATTTCGAAATTATATTGGAAGTCGTTGTCGAATCCAGAAAGGTGTTGTGCGAGGTCTCGTGAAGAGGAGCGAAACAACGTTCGGGGTTGGCGACGGACGTAGGTTGTTGGTCGATCGTTACGTAGGCGTTCGACCTCGTCGTCTCGCATACCTATATAGAAATGTGTATCTATGTATATACCTATGCATAGTGCACGTCCAAATACTCTCTCTCTCTCCCTCTCTCTCTCTCTGTATGTGTATATATATGGATAATGTATCCATACATGGTACATGTATATATACTCAGACTACGCGAGCGAGACCTCGAATTTACGTCAACTCGTAAAACACCATCAACAGCTTTGCACAAATGAGTTGTTTCTTGATGACGTCAAACGACACACATCGCACGTGGTATGGCCTCTCTATGATATCTACTTCGTGTCAGACACAGAAAGTTTTCAATCGTTGGCTATTTTTTCTAAAATTTCTATGTGTGATGAAAATCCATTAAAAATAACATTTTCTCGATAATTCGTAAATAAAAATACTTTTTGATCGAGTGAAGCATCAATATAAACGTCAATTTCATCAATAATGCATAGATATCTTCAATATGTGTTATAAATTCAAAATTATCTTAATCAAATAATCGTCCAACTTTGGTTCTTAGTGCGACTTTTCCTTGAATGAGAAAAAAAAATATTATCCCAATATTTAGAATTCCGTATTGCAGCTTATTATGAGTCTATTTTTAGCACGAGACCAACCCACATAGAGAGTATAGATAAGAAAAATGTCCATCATGAATAAGGGGCATAGACACGAAATAATAGCGGTCGAGTTTTTTCTCATTGTGTCCTTTGCGTGTTCTTTGGCTGTGTCCGGCACGACGTATTTCCGCCCTTGGCTGCCTCCCGGGCGAGGGTAGCGCGTACATAGGATATATCGTACGTGTAGAGCAAAAGAGGGAGAGCACGTAACCTTTTTGTGACACACACAGTCAGTATTGTGTTCAACACATTTAATATGTGTACGTAATACACGCCCTCGCCACCGACATTTTGCGGTTCTATTATTAGCTCACTTTCTCATTGAAATACACACGTAGGAGTATGGTAATAAAAGAGGGAGAGAGAAGAGAGATTGCGCGAGTGCGTTGTTTTCGACTTGTGCTGTACACTCGAGTTTTCGATTTCCCTCACCAGCTTCGCTCATTCTCGTATCTCATAACGATTCTGGAATATTATAATTCCCAAAAACATCTCCGATGTAAAAAATGTTGCGCCAAGTACATTTGTCTACATTGTTGTCTCGTTGCGACACACAAAATTATATCAGTAATGCAGCCACATTCTTTTGTTGCGAGGGCATTTTTAATAATGTGTACAAGTCATAAATTTACTACAACAAATAAAAAAATTAAAACAAAGAAGCCCTGGTACACTCGTGTTGCAGAAAAAAAATAAGAGTAATAATGAAATGCGAGAGGCGTTAAGACTTGGTTGTTTTTCTTTTTGGATCGTCGGCGGGCGATGGAGCTCGTATAATTGATAACACGCTATCGGGAGAAAAAATACCAATCTGAGCTATACCAGAGAAAAAATACAATTTATTTTAGTATACAATTTACTTGAAAATGTGATACACGTGGGTGAATCGATTTTTTTTTTTGTAACTTATTGATCAATTTATAAAGTAGAAACAATTTAACGGTCCCAAACAGTCGATACGAACGAGGCTTCAAATCTACCGCTTAGTAAATAGAAATAATTTTGTTCACCAGGAAATAATTTGGAAAAAAAAAAATCAAAAATTAGATGAAATTATATAACAAAAAGAAAATTAATCATTTTTTGTTCACCAAAAAAACTTGTAATTTTCTACACTCGTTATAATAATGACTATGTCGAAAAAATACTTTTGAATGATTTTTAAATAAAATATTGGCCATTCAAGATTGCAGAGGTCATAAGAGTTCTGTAGCATGGTCGAAAAAAAAAAAAAAAAAAAAAAAAAAAAAAAAATTAATGCAGAATGTAGTACAGAGAAGCTCACGAGTTGTAGATAACAATTATGTGTAGGCCAATTTGTGTGGTAACGCATCAACATCCCACCCGTGGTATCGATATACAGGTAGTCACTATGCTATATATATATATACATGTGTGTGTGTGTGTGTGTAGCTATGAAAGATACGCAGGTAGACGAGTGAGTGGTTTTCCGAGCAACTGCATAGCGAACTGCATTTGAGCTGTTAGCAATGGAAAGCTGTGGGAATCAAGATTTCCGGCGTGAAACCCGACCCGTTGCCGTCATGAACCAGATTCTTATTCTTCATCTTTTTTCTCTCTTTCTTATGTATTCATATTCTTTATTTTATTAACGCTTGTGTGTATGAACAGATACTCATTAATGTATAGGTATCTTCACCGGTTCGTTAAGCCAACATTACAGGCAAATACACAACACGTGTATGTATATATATATATATATACATATATATATAAACTTAATTGATACTCTGTTGGGCCTCGCGCGCGTGAACGAGTACGAGGAGTGCCTCTTCTCTCGCCTGATTTGCAGTTGCACTCGAGACGAATGTTATTATTGCTTGTCGTTGGTTTTTCCTTTTTTTACCCCTTCTCCTGAGAGGGAGAGAGAAAGAGATTTCTTTCTCTCTCTCTCTCTCTATCTCTTTTTAACTCCGGACTGCCCGCAGGGCAAAAATACGAGAGTTATCATGTACTCTCGAAAATAGCGAGTTTAATAGCGATTATTAACGGGCGAATAATAAATGAAAGAGATATCGAGTATTCATTATAATGCAGAGCTATATAATGATTAATATCTCAATGTATTCATCGTATGATAACTCGAAATTTGTTTTCTCTCAAATTCAAATATTTTTGAGTAACTAATCAAAGAGATTGGCGAACTATTCTTTGCTCCCTTTTTCCTTTCATTCGCGTTTCAATATTACATTATATTTCAATGTTTCATTGCTCGATAATATATTCGATTGATGCATTAAAAAAATTCAAAGCGTCAAATTTTATTTATTTCTTTTGAAATTTATTTCATTTAATTAAGTCATTTAATATTAGTACAATTTTTATATTATACTTTATATTATATTTATATATAATTATATATTATATGTCTATTATACTTATATATTATATGTCTATTTCCGAATGAAATTCTATCGGAAATGTTTCTCGTATATTATTGTAGTTTCTGGTCCATTTACCGTGAAATCTCAGGTGCTGGTCCAGCTTGCCAATATACTTATTGCTGAACTCACAATATTTATGTATGAACTTTATGTCCGCCTTTCTCTGCGCGTTCTCAGATAAATATCCAGCAATGGATCTCACACTGTGTCTTATACTCTCTTTCTCTTATTTGCTTGCCATCGTTTCTCGGAGCGTGTGCACGGTCAGAGCCACGATCGTAGCGTTGTCATTATGGCTTGCTCGACAACTCGCATTACAATCCATTAACCGAACGCCCACCGGCAATTTGGGACGTTGAAATCGACTGCTGCAACTCGACTACAACACGCTCTCGTCCATATATAGTCCAATACCAAATTATATTACCGTGTAACTAACATAATAATGTAGTCGTGTTTGTGCTCCTCGTATAAACTATCAATCGGTATATGTGTGTGTGTATGTGTGTGTGTATGAGCGGGTGCGTGTGTGCGTGTACTCTGAGCGCTTCAGAGTCGTCAAACTCCTGTGATTTCCTCTGTGACCGCGTTCTGGTTTCTTTAATGTGTTATATATTTGCTTGTACCACGCGTGGGTACCAGAAACCACCCTCGATTACATAGTTCCATGCCATCGAGGCAATTTGCAAAGATAAAGTCACGAGAATTTTTTTTAATCCTTCCTCTTTATTGTGGCAACTTTGCAAACAAAAAAGAACTCACTTTATCAGTAATTAATCAGATTAATTTGCTTACATTCGCAGTGTAGATTGCACAATTCTTATCTACGTTCATAAAAAAATTTATGCTTTTAATACTTTTCATAATTTTAATAAAAATGAAAATTTGACCAAAAATTCGATAAAGACGTCAAAAATTTCGACTGTCTTAAAAGACAGACGGAAGGTCTTTCAAAAATAAATATACACGCAGATGTAGTTCTTCAAAAACTCGATTTTTTAAAAAAGAAAAAAAGGATTCATGAATTTTTTTTCTCCTCAATTTTCCGTGACGAATACATTTTTTTTTCAAGACAAATAAAATTAATTTGCATGGAATAAATGGATTTTTTCATTTTGGGCATTGAAAAAGGGAAAATCTCGAAGCTTGGGTCAATTTGAGGTCAAAAATAAGCGAGAATAAAGCTGATAATAGTCAGTTTGATAAGTGAGCCAAAATGTATACAAGAAGGAGGACATGGGACGGTTTGGGTCCTCTTGTTACACCTAAGGATCTCTCTCTCTCTCTCTCTCTCTCTCTCTCTCTCTCTCTCTCTCTCTCTCTCTCTCTCTCTCTCTCTCTCTCTCTCTCCTCCCTCCATTCCCTCGTCGTGTGTCTGCTGCTGACGACATGACTGACGCGCCTCCAGCAGCATCGAAGCACCGAGCTCGCACACCGAATGGTTCTGCTCACCTTGGACGAGAAGTTGACAGGATCTCGAGGCGCGGGTGAGGGACAAACCTTCGTCTGTCTTTCTCTCTCTCTCTCTCTTTCTCTCCCTCTCTATCTCTATACGCGTGTGATTTGCATCACGTGGTGCAAAACCACGGACTCTCGGGATTGGCCAGATTCACAGACACCAGAGATTCTCATTCCAAGGATCATCTTTTATGTAGATCATGAACCGTTAAACGACCTTTGAAAAAAAAAAAAAAAACAAAATAAAAAAAATAATTATCGATTAATAAATCAATTTTTTAAATCCTATCATGCTTTATGCAAATGTTATAAAACGAATCAAGACATTTCCTCATAAATAAATATTTTTTTCATCTTTCAAAGGTCCGTAAAAAATAATTGACTTGATACAGGCATGTCCATAGAGCGCTACCATTTTTGTTTGTTGGCTTGCGAGCAAAAATACACTTCCCGATCAACCATATTTAAAGTCAGTGAGAAAATTCAGGGTGAGTCTCATTGTCAGCACAATTTCATAGAGAATTCTCCCGAGCAGCTCGACAAATGTTATACTCGGTGGCTGTTTCCATGTCACTGAAATTTTTCCTGAAATTATCGAGAATATGTGACATGGAGACACGAAAACCCATTTGTGCCCAAAATCCATTTCAGAGTCCAATCACGTATCACGCAGCATGTCATAATTTTTTAAACAAGTTTCAGACTCAGACTTCGACTCCAATTTCCACCTTTCTGGGTGATGAATGAACTTTTGCCTCGTTTTTCACTAGATTCTTTTTATTTCTCCACTCTCCTTCTATTTCGTGCTTTTTATCTCACGCCCATTTTATCCTGTCTTACCGATGTTGCCCACCATTGGCCCAGGGAACATTTGATTAGTTTTTGCCACCTTTCTCAGTGCTGAATTACCATTTCTCTTCTTTTTATCTACATCCTTCTGATTTTCCACACTTTTCTTGACATGATTTTTCAAAGTTTCCTCACAAGCGTCAACTCTGGAAAAAAAAGATGATTCGTTATTAATTTATTTTATCTATTAAGAAGAGAAAAAAATCCAATTAGTATTTTTTTAAATATTAAATTTTATGATCACTTAAACGACCATTAAAATTATCGAAAGAAAGAAAAATTATTATTTCTACTGACCTGCATCTGCTGAAAATCTACGTAGTATTAATTCACACGTAACGTATTATTCTTTTATCAATATAGTTGAGGAATTAAAAAGTGTGCCGTTACAATATATAGAAATATATATATATATATATATATATATATATATATATATATATATATATATATATATATAGACGAGCAATATAACTAAGGCAAAAAGGGGAATGGGAAGATCACAAGTGGCGAGCGAGTTGTATAAAATCTACGAGGAGACGAGTGTTCATGAATTTTATCCCGATCTGTTCTCTGGCATCGACTATTATGCTATACGACGAGAAGAGTCGCCACAGCAGCACGCGTGGCACGTCCGTCTCGCTTTCTGGGTGGTCAAGACCGAATGAATTCCATCGGTCGCACAATGGCGTTCTCGAGACATTCCATTGTTGAGTTGAGATCGTATTCTCAGGATACAGTCTGGTGATGATGATGATGATGATGATGATCCACCTCGTATCTTTCTAACATATAATGGCGACAAAACGCTATAACGGAGATTAACGGCATCTTAGCACCTTTTATAGAGGGCGTTACAATAATTCTCATAAAACTAACAAATTCATCGGACAATCGACAAAGTCATTGTCGGCACTTCAGGGACTCGAATATTTTAACGATTCTTCGAAAAATCAGCAATTCTCAAAAAGGTATATAAGAACTTTTCAAGGCCAGTTCTTTGTTTTTTTTTTTTCATTTTTTTCTTTTCAAACTCTTTAATCTGTCCTGTTCTTCGTTATGCTATAGTCTTTTGTGTCATATGTATATTGTAGAAATATAAAACAGGATATTTTCGAGGAGATGTGTGTATTAGGTCTGATGCTGGCAGCGTGTGTAGCGTAGCTTTAGGTCGCTTGCGATCGTGTATCCGGTCAGACCGAGGTCGGGAACGAAAATTACACTGTTCCACGAACGCACCGTGCGATGCTCGCGGGGAGGATGTTATCCCCCGCGTCCTCACCGGCGTGTCTGTCTTTTCCCTCTCTTCTATACATCTCCTCTGTCTCGCCGTATGAGCGTGCGTGTGTATCTATATGGTAAAAGTGGGGTAATATGGCCCACGTCGATACAATCGACCAATGATGATTTTAATAAAAATAATAAATCGCTGGAAATAATTTTGATGTTGCTCTATTTGTTTCTCATTCGGACGACAGGTAGACGACGCGGGTATTTAACTTTGGCCCTTTCACTATTTAAGAAAGTAACACGTTTTTCTATATACATATTTGTAATATATGACCCAGTTTTTATTTCCCAAAAAATTCGTAAATTTATTTTCCTGGACAATGCTTAACTGCCATTGGGATGACCCGAACTCTCCCGAGTTATATTTAAACGGTGTTGGTCTGCTAATGAAAAATAAAAAATACTAAAAAATTAAGATAAGACGTATCGGGATAAATGAATAATGATAAAAATTCTTGAAAGTGTTTCAATTCTGAGTCTTTACGGATCGCTTTCTTACGAAGAAATTTCTCGTGTAATATTAAATGCAATTTGGACTCTGATGGTAGATGATGTAGGTAGAAATATTTTGGTGGTCCATATTCCCCCACTTTTACCTTATATATCTATAAAGAGGGAGAGAGAACTGATTCGCCAGTCGATCTGCGGGAATCTCTAGATTTCTCTCGCTCGACGATCGAAAAACCGTGGTGAAAGAGACGAATTAAGAGGGAGATGAAAGAGAATAGATGAAGAGAGAGCGAGAAAAAAAGAGATGAGTTCGTATTAGCTATCGGTGAAACAGCAGCGGGAGGGATTGCACGACGATTTTTGCCCCGAGGCGCCTAAATGCCGGTGAATAATCTTTCTCTCTCCTCCATTTTTCTTCTCTCTCTCTCTCTCTCTCACTCACTTTGAATGCTCATCTCGAAGACTCGGAGAGTCTGGGAATGTCTTTGCCCGAAACCAAAGATTCTCTTGCTCTCACTTTGTTCAATTCGCTGGGACAAATGTGTCGTCCCGTCGATGCGAAATGGACGAGAGACACAAAAAACTTTCTATATTTTTCTTTGGTATGTTCTTTGACAGTTGGAAGAAGATTATCAGTACAGAGCGATATGAACTTTGTTGTTTTGTCGAAGGCAGCGGTTACTCTCTTTCTCTGTGTGCTCCACAGTCAAGATGAAAGCACGATATATAGACATTTTTGTTTCTCTCTCTCTCTCTCTCTCTCTCTCTCGCCCTCCTCTATTTTTTCCTCTGGTTCTGCTTGTCGAAACTGGCGGGTGTCGAATTCCCGTCAGATGACGCACAGGCCACTATATGGAAGATACGAGCTCGTTCCTCCAGGCACACTTTAACGAACGGTTTTGTACACGAACCACATGGAAAAACTACTTTAGCGGGTGGCTTTGACGTTGAAATTTATATATTTTACAGAAAGAAAATTATTACACTGAAATACAAAAAATTATTTAATATTAATTAGGTTAAATTAATAATAGTCTAGGATTAATTTGACCGAGCAGATTTCTACTGTTTAACCTTTTGGACGTTTTTCTTCATTCTTGACCTCTTTTTCAAAGCCTGTTCTTTTTTTTTTTTTTTTTTAATATTTGCTCCATTCATTTTTCATTAACTCAGTTTTCTTGCTTAGGGTCTGAACACTTTCGATTTCACTACTCATGAGTCCAAAAATAGCTATGACAGAGTCAAGATAACGGAAATTCATGATAGGACTATAGAGAAAATCTGAATGATTCAATTATACGAAAAAAAAATAGAATTTTTAATTTTTTTACTCGTAATTATTGAGTCGAAGTTATTTTGGATCATGCTTCTTGTCATATTTCTTAAGCTGCAATCATTTTACAGGCATTAATAGACCGTTTCAATTTATTTTTAAATTCGACGTATAATTCAACTTTTCAGCAAATTTATTGTCACGAGCTGATTAAATCATAACAGAGAAGAGTCTCAAATCACCTGTGTGATAACACTCAAATCGTTCGTTCGATTACATTCCATATCGCTAGCAGATAAGACAGCTTTTCTTATTATATATACATACATTCTCGTTGTTATCTTTTCTAGCAGTTCGCTAACACAAAAAATTCTAACAAAAAACAAAGTGTGAATTATTCTTCTTTATAGAGAAGGATATAATATTCATATATTATAGAATTTTTTGTGTTCGCCAACTGCTAGAAAAGATAACGAGAATATTATATCCTTCTCTATAAAGAAGAATAATTATAATGATATAAACGAACAATTATTCCATTATCATTGGTTATGTGGAAAAAACACTTTCCATTTTTATATCTTGAGGATATTTATTGATCATTTTTGGTTTTATATAATCAGCGAGAATCGAACATCTATTTACTTGTCTTACTTAACCAACGGTGAGAGTACAGTTGAACGCCCGTTCATTCGATAATGTACGAGATTGACAAATTTAATTCGTACATTTTTTCTTTCTTTCGGATATAATATATGAATATTGTATTTATCATAGACTGCGTTGTTTAAATATTGCTTTTTAAAAATTCGTAAATAATAAAAATAATAATAATAATAATAATAATAATAAAACTTGTTTTATCATCGAAAAATTGTGATCATTTTCACTGCGTGTTCCAAACTTTTCACACACAAAGGTTGTGCCCCTTTATAAAAATGTCCAACCCCCAAGATGAAATTGTTCCCCGATAAAATTGTTCTCCTCAAAAGTCACCGACGATTCTATAAAAAATCGTCATAAAGGGCTCTGTGCGCGATCCCACGATCTTCACAGCCACAGATATGCATTTTACGCGCTGATACGAGCACTTCTGTGTCATATACCTGACGTCTGAGTGGTTGCTGAACCATCTCGTTCCTCCCTCTAATTCCATGATGAAACGTTTCACCGTTTACGGGTATCCATACATTAGTAAGAGGCAGAGAGAGAGAGAGAGAGAGAGAGAGAGAGAGAGAGAGACTGACTACTGCTGCTGAACGTCGTACACGGGTCATGGAATCGCTAAAAAAACCGTCTCGTGGCCGTGCACACACCACAAAAGCATTTGCTAAGGGCAGGCTTTAGTTTAGTAGGGCTTTTCCCCCACCACTTTCCCTGGGCTGCGCAGGGCGCAGGACAAGACGCGACGAACTGCAGAGGCGCCGCACGATGTGCGTGCAACACTCATGCTGCTCGGTCGCATAGAGCGAATGCGCGTGTGCTTCAGTTTGCTGCAGCGGGGCAGTCAGTGCGCCTCAGGCCATGTACCCCTCCCTCTCTCTCTCTCTCTTTGTCCCTACCGCCACCATTTGAGCTGTGTATAGCGAGAACGTGAACCATAGCAAGCGTGAGCGCACTCTGCGCTGTTGCCACCTCCTCCCGCGCTCTTACCGACTCAACGAAGAGTTCTCATCGTCAGCTGGGAGCACGCTACAGGAGCTCTCAACCAAAGAGTGGGGGCAACTCCACTTTATAGTACACATATATGTGCATATATATATATATATATATATATATATATATATATATATATATATATATGTGATACTAGTAGTGCTATATCGTTGGTTCACCGTGAACTGTGTGCTCTGAAGTAGCTGCTGCTGCTGCTCGTTGCTCCACAGTCAGAGAAGGAACGGCGAGATCCCGAAGAGCCAGTCCCCCGCTTATTATCGCTCTTTCTCAGTCCGTCCACACGGCCCGAGAATACTTTGAACCGTGACGTCTTATCGTTTTCAATAAGCATCGCTCCTCTCGCACATCCAGAACGTTCCAGGCCACAACTTTTTATTTTTTATTTTTTATTTTTTACCTCTAATGCTTACTCAATTTTCTTCTCCTCTCGCTCTCTCTTTCACCCTTAAGGAGGTTCAATGATTTCCGGTACATATTATGAAGCTTTTTTTCTTTTTCCGAATAAACGGTACACTGTCATGAAAAAAATATATTATTTGCTACTGAATATATTTAAAAAAAAAATTGAGTGACGTTCAAATTTTATTTAATGAATATTTTTATAGTGCAAATTTACGTTATTTTCATTCCGTTTATTTTGGTGACGAGGCGGCTAAACACTTTCAAATTTTTCACTCATGAAGATTATGCACCTATCAAGGAGATTTCATCATTTCAGATTGATTAATTGAAATAGTCCTGACAATCGTATGTTCCTTTAATTTCCGGATTTATTAGGTATTTCAAAACGTTTAAATAGTCGATGATTTTCTTGTTAATTTATGATGAAAACAAAAAACGTGAACATTATGCAAGACAAAATATTGTACTCTCGAAATAATTAGAAAATGTCGGACAAAACACAAACGAAAGTTTATTCCTCTGAGAAAATGAATTCTGCTATTTCGTCAATGATAAAATATAAATGATAAAATTGCTTTCTAATTGTCGACTCTCCAATATATTTTTTCCTCACGTGGAAAGTGTTAAAATAATAACTGTAAGAAAAAAGCTGTTTTCCCACGCCAGGGAGCCTTGAGACATTTTTTTTTTTTTTTTCGTTTTTAGTTTGTTATCAGCGACTTCCGTCCTTATCACGTGTTGTTATGCCGAAACATGACACCGATTAGAGAGACATAAAAATAGAGAGACAGAGAGAGGAGATACACGTTGGGCATCGTGTTTATGCTATACTTTTAACTACTTTTTCGTAAATACCGCGAGGCTCGAATCTGTGAAGGTTCTGCTCGCAAGGAGGTCACGCGCGACGCCGCTGCCACCACTGTCGTCGTTGTCGCCGACAGTGAGAGTGAAATCGGGAAGCGAACTTTACTCTTTAACAATGCGCGCGGGCTGGCTTCGACGATATATATATATATATGTAGACCAAGTAATGGTGGAAGTAGCGCAAGAGAGGAAATTTCCGTCCTCCTAAACTAATTTTTTTTTCCAAGGTGCACAGCAACAGCGCATAACAATATTATTGAGCAACCCGCCTCGTCGTAACACGTCAAGGCGAGAGGTGAAATTCCAATTCAACTGTTTTGCCCGTTTTGTCGTTTTGTCCGTTTTACCCTAAATCTTTGATTCAATTTTTTTTTTAATTTCGAAAAAGCCCAAAGTCTCACCTGATGCCCAATTGAAAATTGCACACGATAAGACTTGACGTTCTCCCGAAATATCAATGCAATGTTGGAAAAAAAATGGATTATAATTTTCTTTAACGACTGAGAGAAAGTACAAACTTTTTCTATATGTATAAAAATATAATAATCTTTGTTTGTACAAATTGGAAAAATGTTGGGTCCGTTATCAGTAAAAACGAAGAGAGAAAGTGACGAATCCATCGCGATTTGTCTCTTGTTATCAGCGTTATCGATTACGCGAAATAGCGACACTCTCGAAACTTTCCCAAAACGTTCCTATTATCATTTTTTTATTCTCTATTTTTTATTTTTAAAGCAAAGAATTTTTTTCAACGTATTTCCTTCTCTTCTTGATACGAAAATTGTTTTTTTTTTATATTCTCGAGATGAGCTCTTCAGCGCAATATCGAGGGTTCCCTTTCAGTTTAGTGACTTTCTTTGTTTCTTCGATCAGAGTTGGCGTTATTCTCATAGCTAGACGGATCTTCTAGGTAGGCAACGAACGCAATTTACGCGTTAAGCCACGCTAACGAGATTCTCGAGATTTTTTTTTTTCGTCCTTTCGAACATCGAGGTCCACAGTCTTTTCCCTAGAGACTCTTTTAAATGTCTCATCCCTAAAAACGTCCCAAAGCCAGAATCCGTGTCTTCAAGTTTTAATTTTGGCTCTTATTTTTCGTTGCATCTTCCGTCTTGATGATTGGACAAATTTCGTAACCATGGCAAACCTTTTTTTTTCTCCTCATAAACGAAGCATAAGCTCAGGAACAATTAATATATTTATATTTAAACTCGACGTTTTGATGAATTTATAAATTTTGCTACAAATATTATATAACAATTTATATATTGCAAAAAAATGATGAAATTAGGAACGAAAAATTGTCGAAAATGATCACTGAATGTGGTGTATAATGAATATATATATATATATATATATATATATATATATATATATATATATATATATATATATATATATATATATATAATGGAATGAATGGTATAAATGTAATAGTCAATTAAGAGCAAATACGAGAAACATCAAGTTTTTCAATCGATGACGTCTTTGTCAGTCTGCAAATGCGTGTTGGCGTGTTTTGCACATAATTCGTCGCGATAAGTCACTTCGTCACGCTTTGAATATATCGAATGGACAGGTGTTTTGACGCCGAGTGAGCAAGAGAGCCTGTAGATTATGCACAAACGACTATGTCGTTGACGAGCGGATTATAAGAGTCGCGTGAAAATCAAAAATTCCTAAATCACGATAAGAATTCTTCAAAGACAATCTCTTTATCGTGGGAAATTATTTTATCGATATTTTGACCTCGCACGACCTTTTAATATATATATATGCGTTTCAAATCAATTAAATTTCTAAGCACTCTCTAAAAATGAAAATCAATTTTTCATTTTAATTAGTAAATGTTAAATGAAAAATTATGGTTCTTCGAATTTGTGATGTCTGTGGTGAGAAATCATCGTACTAATTTTTTTTTTGAGCCAGTACTTTTAAATTTATTCTCAGTTTCAAATTAATTTCGTAATAAATGACGAATTTTTATTAATTAATCAATTATATTAAAATGCATTGCAATCTCCTCTAATGAAATACTCACTAACTTGAATGAATACTCGAAAAATTAAATGGAAATCGAGTGAAGACATTTTAAAATGTTTGGAAAAACTTACAGACTCCTGCAATCAAGCCAATTATAATTCTCATTAAACGATGAAAGAGAAATAATCGTTGTTGAATTTGTCTGTGAGTTCTCAAAGTACTGCCGAGATTGCATGCAGTGCCGCATCAGGTAGTTGCTATTTATTGATTCAATGGGATGCTCGGAGGCATATAGTTAGGAACTCGGTGATGTAACCCAACAGCCATGGCGAGATTGATATGAGAGAGAGGGGGAGAGAGAGAGAGAGAGAGAGAGAACTTTGCGCGATTGCGAGAGCAGCCGGCGAAGGGTAGAGGGGGCTTACTGGCACTCATGTCCAAGGGTTGGGAGATTGTTTCACGGAAGCTGGCGAACGTTCGTATTTACCGGGAGGGTTGAGACTCTCCCGAGATTTAATGGTCTCTTCGAGTACGATAGTACGAAACAGGATGAGCAACACAAAAACAGCCAAGAAATTTCAGTCGATCTTAAATATCGACGAATTATTTCATTTTCTCATAGTGCCAATTATCACGAATACCTCAAATAAAAAATATCAAAAAAATTACAAGAATAATTGAATCGATCAATTATTTGCTACTTTATGAACTACGAAATCAATTTTCATAATTCCAGAGTGACATTTTCCTTTTTATTTACACACCGTGTAGATCGTTCGGTCTTGTCGCACATACGTGTCGTCATTTTGGTCATAAAAAAGTTCACGATTTTCCAATGCAGAACGCAAGTAACGCAGCTGATGAGACTGAAAAAAAAAATCACTACTATCGCAATATGCCATTTTGTCTATCGTGGTTGATAAACCATAAAATGCAGACTGCAAGTAACACAGCTGATCAGAATAAAACAAAAAAAAATCACTACTATCTCAATATGCCATTTTGTCTATGGTGGTTGATAAACCATAAAATAATATAAAATAAAATAATAATATTGCAGACTGCAAGTAACGCAGCTGATGGGACTAAAAAAAAAGATAAGACACTACCAATGCAATATGCCATTTTGTCTATGGTGGTTGATAAACCATAAAATGTAGACAGCAAGTAACGCATCTGACCAGAATAAAAAAAAAAAATCACTACTATCTCAATATGGTGGTGGTTTTGTCTATGGTGGTTGATAAACCATAAAATGCAGACTGCAAGTAACGCAGCTGATGGGACTAAAAAAAAAAAAAGAAAAAACACTACTAACGCAATACGTCATTGTGTCTATGGCGGTTGATAAACCATAAAATGCAGACTCTAAGTAACGCATCTGATGAGACAGAAAAAAAGAAAAAAAAACTAGTAACGCAATACGTCATTGTGTCTATGGCGGTTGATAAACCGGTAGTTAATAAACGAACAGACACTTATCTATATAATTGCACCACCCACACGATACGCGATGATTACAAAACTGATGTGAAGGCCGATTGAGCGCGTGTGTGCCACTATATATACATGTGCAAATATTTTTACGCTCGTAAGGCTGATAGCATTATACGCACGTTTTGTGTCCATAGCCGTGACTTTTGGACAAGTGTTCAGTGTTCAGTGTTCGATTTTGAGAATAAACGATCGTTGAAAAATTGTATAAAAATTGAGCTGCTTTAAATTCATTTTTGTTTTATTTTAATATCATATTTATATATATGAGGAAAAATGATAAATGATGACGTGTAAAAAAAATGTTTTTTTAAATTTATTTAAATTTCATTATTAAATTTTATAAAATAAATTTACATTGATGTCATAAAAAAAAATTGCTACAGCCCAATCATTAGGATCGCACTAATTCGTTAAATTATTACGAGTTCATTGGGAATAAAAGAAAATTGAAAATTAGCTCACAAGAAATAATTGTCCGAGCGAATGCACTCTCGATCAGTTTGCAGGGACGAAGACGACACGCATCGTGCAACCAAAATATTTTGGCAAAATCTATTCTCGGTTGAAATGCGTCATTCGCGAACAATTAGCGCTTCGATGTGCTAAAAGAGACGAGAACGATGATGTCGTAGAAGATCGGAGAATCACGCGGGGTTTATTCATAGTCTCTCTCTTCGGGGCGCGACTTACGAACTCTCGCAGTTTTCGTTTTCGATTGAGGTTCGTTCAACGTTTGCGTCTCGTTTGCGTCATTAACCTTGACTGAACGATATTTTATTTCTCCAACCTCACCATAAATGGTGAGAGGGAGAGAGAGAGAGAGAGAGAGCATATTGATCGAACAGCTCGATAGAATAATTTTGTCATTATGAACATTATTAGCGATATATTTTTACCAATTGAGATATATATATATATATGTACTCAGACCATGGTAGGCGAACTCGCAACGATCTCTCGAGCCATTCATTGGCGAGCTTTGAGAGCCTGTGAATGACAGTCGAGCCTAGCGAGAATGACGGAGACTCGATTTAAATAAATCCGGGTTTTAACTTTGGAGATAAATTTCTTCGGTCTTCTATGGGGCCAATGCGTCTCTCTCTCTCTCTCTGTTTCTCTCTCGCTCGCGATAATCGACTTCGACCCAAGGATTACTCGAGGATCCAATTTTCTCGAAACTTTTCAACGTTCAAAGCTGTCCAGTTATTGGTAATCTTACTCGGTAATCAACTGCCATAATTCCTCGAAATTAATTAAATGCAACATCACCAATGATTATATTTACTGGAAATTTATTCCGGTAATCAGACAAAAAAATTCATCGAATGATAAATAAAAAAACAAAACCACAGAACGATACAGAACTGCCAATAACGAGTCATTGATCTTTCTTTTTTTTTTTTAACGGCCAATCATTGCATCATTCATCGTCTCGTTACACCGGGACTTCCTTTTCGCTGTTCAGCTCCGTCAGCGAGCGAGAGATCGCTTCAACTTTTTTACATCCAGCTCTTCCGCATTCTCGTTATCTTCCTTCCTTCGCGTCCGATTATTTTGTTCCTTCTAGCTGCTCTCCTCTCTCCTTCGACATGATATTATAATACATAAAAGCCTCAATATCAAGATGCCTCGTACAGATACGTGTAATATGACGATAATAAATGGACGATTGCCAGTTGAGATATTCGAGACTGCATAAGCGAAGCAAACTCCCAAGTGCAGGATCCCCCCCTCTCGCTCTCTCTCTCTCTCTCTCTCTCTCTCTCTCTCTCTCTCTCTCTCTCTCTCTCTCTCTCTCTCTCTCTCTCTCTCTCTCTCTCTCTCTCTCTCTCTCTCTCTCTCTCTCTCTCTCTCTCTCTCTCTCTCTCTCTCTCTCTCTCTCTCTCTCTCTCTCTCTCTCTCTCTCTCTCTTTCTCTCTCTCTCTCTCTCTTTCTTTCTCCCTCCCTAGCTCTGTTTTTACGGTGTAACTGGTTGAGAATCACTGCTAGCAGGAGGCAGCTGAGCGGACAAAGAGCGAACGGTTATTGCAGGACGACAGAGCGAACGTGTGGATTCGAGCCTTTTGCTTCGTGTGCTCACTCTTTCCATCTCTGTCTGTTTCGTCAGTGAGAGCATACCGGTGTGGCCCTGTGAGAGAGTCTGGGCTCTGTTGCTGCTGCTCCCCGTTGACGATGTCGAGTATAGACTCGACCAGTGGTATAGGGATTGCCCTATACCACCGGCATCGAAAACTCACAATAATGTACCTGAGAGTTTGGTAGTTGGAAATATACAATTTTGTACTCACTATATATAGGCTAGAAAAAAGATAGAACATTAAATATCATTTTTAATAAAATAATTATTTAATTTGTTAATTATTCTTGATAAAATAACGGATATCGATGATCGAATGATAGAAGGGCACATAACTCGCCATTGACGATGTCGAGTATAGACTCGACCAGTGGTATAGGGATAGCCCTATACCACCGGCATCGAAAACTCACAATAATGTACCTGAGAGTTTGGTAGTTGGAAATATACAATTTTGTACTCACTATATATAGGCTAGAAAAAAGATAGAACATTAAATATCATTTTTAATAAAATAATTATTTAATTTGTTAATTATTCTTGATAAAAAAACGGATTTCGATGATCGAATGATAGAAGAGCACATAAGTCGAGTATATATAAATTCTATACTGACTTGAGTTAATCTTGGCGTAAACGAGAGGTGCGTTTCGATATATCGAATAACTATACGGTCACGGTCGTCGTCGTCGCCTCAGTCTCAGTCTCAGTCTCAGTCTCAGTCTCAGTCTCAGTCTCAGTCTCAGTCTCAGTCTCAGTCTCAGTCTCAGTCTCAGACTCAGTCTCAGTCTCAGTCTCAGTCTCAGTCTCAGTTGTGAATACCGATCGTAACACTCATCTGATATGTCTCTGGAACGTACGCATACTATAATCTTATGAACGAGACCAAGAGCACGAAAATTTTTCAAGTACTGCATACTGTACAGTGGATTTACCGCGAGCGTTGTCGCGCCCTCCACCTCTTCCTGTCATTCGATCGAAGAAGAGGGAGAGAGAGAGAGAGAGAGAGAAATAGTCGCCACCACACGACGTGAGAAAGACTTCGCCTTGAAAGTTGACATTTTATTACTAAACACCGTGCGATGACGACGACAACGACAATTATATATATATATATATATATATATATATATATATATAACATGACGACATGAACACTATACACGAATTAATAAATGGGTATGTATTATAGTATATAGACGTACATTATTCAGGGTTGTACTGAATATTTTCAGTACCCAATTACGAATCGTTCGAACAATATCCGGAATCGTCGTATTTGATAATGCAGCAGACAATTATGCAATTCAACGTGAAATGCACTTTGACGACAGGTCTAATCGACGAGAGAACGACGATGGATGTTTATATAGACATAAAGGACTCTCTCTATATATATATATATATGAATGAAAATAATTGAATGTTTCAAGTTAAACTTGATCATTATATATCAATTATTTTTATTATATAATTAATTATCAATTTTATCATTAAATTAATAAATTTGAATAAACTTTAAAAATATTGAGATTGAATTGATTGATTTTATACGAGTTATAAATAGTAAACATCGAATTAATAAATTTCATACGCCGAAGTTTCGATTGAGTGTAGTAAATCAGGAACTTTGTAACTCTGTCGATTAAATTGTATTAGATGTATAAACTTACATATTTGCACTGATGTGCATACACAGCCTCTGCTATGTATGCTCTGGTTTATTGGCTGGTTGAAGCGGATTCCGGATCAACAAGCCGCGGGCCAAGCCCACGACTTTGCACGCTCCCCGCCCGTTGCTTTATTTATCGAAGAAACCGATAGAGAGGCGTTCGCGAGTCAGATGGAGAGAGTTCATGATCGCAAAGCACGGTGTGCGATACCAGTCCGGGAATTTGCCCGAGCGTTACGACGACGAGGAGAGCCTCTTTGCATTCTTTCACCATCGTCAGTCGTGACAAAAACTCAGCCTCTCTCTTTCTCGTTTACTTTCACCGCACTGTCTCTCCGATTTTGTGTATATATATATGTATATGTGTATATATATATATATATACACAACTAGTACCCACATTAACTCATACTCGATACATACATAGAATTTGTGTTTTTTTTTCTGTTCGACGACGTCGAAAAAATTTTTGGCCTCGCGCTTTTTATTTTTGCTATGAGGACACGAGAAAAATATTTGTCAAGCGACGACAAAATCTCATTTGCATTATTGCCATGAGCGTGGAGATTATATATAGCTATATATATACTTTTTATTGTTCATTGACAAACCAAGTTGTGAATGAGTGAAAAACTGAGAATCTTGTAAGCTGTGAAACTAACGGATGAAAGATACTAACAGGAGATTATATATTAAGGTAGTCCTGTAATTACACTTTAGTCAAAAATATTCTACAATAAAAATTTCAATTACGAGTCTGGGACTGACAAATTCTCTCGAGTCAAATATTTCCATTCTCCCAATCAAACGAGTTACCGTATAACATTAATTATAATATTTATTGATGAATAATTCAAGTCTGAATGAACTCTAAAAGTAGACACATATTTTTTGCTGCTCTTTGCCGCTGGTGGGCAACAAATTATAACATTAGATTAAATTATAAGATATAAGATTAGAGATGAAAAAATGAGCGAAAGATCGACTATTGGGTCGCGGGTGCAGTAATTCCTGCGAAGCGTTGCGTATCCTTCGCACACATATATATATATATATATATATATATATATATATAGAGTATAAATACGCGAAGTGTGAGCTGCGCCTCGCAGCGTTAACCTTGTGTCTGAGCGAGATCGAGAAATAGCGAGAAAAAAAAAAGAGATTGATCGACAATCAGCGACACTGTGGCTTAATATGCCATATATAATAACAGTTGTGGGATAAATGCAATCGTAAAATAGCTAAAGATAGCTAAAGATGATAAATATATCTATGTATATATATATTTAAGCAGCAAACGTTATAGCGAGAAACTCGCTCTTTGTGCTGAGAGATCGCTCGCAGAGTCTCGACTAGAAAGTAAGCGTGTAATCGGTGTCTCGTTGCGTAATCATGAGGGGCCGTGCGCGCGGAGCCCCACAAGTACGATAATGCCACAGAGAGCGTAAGATCGTCACAGTCGTCCCAATGAGAATAATTACGAAAATAATCGTTTCATATATTAAAAAAAAAAAAAAAACTATCGTTAAACTAAAAACAAATCTACTTAATAAGTTTATCAAGCTACTATTAATTTAACTGAAACAAACATTTGTTTAATCGACATTTCATCAACATTATTTAATAATTTATACTGCCAAGCTTAATCGAATTAAATAATTTTTCTGCGTATAGACTCAAATTTTTGTCAATCTTTAACTTTTCGTATATTAACATCGTAACGATTTATTTTTGAATTATTTGGAAAATAAAACAATTCCAATAATTTTTATACAGCAATCGTATGAATTAATTCCCGAGATACGCGGATATGTCGATGTTTCTTCATTCGTTCTATCGAGAATCTTAATTAATAGAAACGTCACGATTCTTTAAGTCACGTTTTCCGCATCTCCGGCGTTCCGCGAGTCTTCATAACGCATTGTAACGCGATTTTTTGCGATAAAAATTATTCCGATATTACTTTTTTTTTTCTTTTCTTTTTTTTTTTCTTCGTCTAATTTATGGAGTACAAGGCGAGCCGGCAAAGTTGCACAGCGGGAAGCGCGTCGACCTCGAAATCGAAAACCGCAAGGTTTCGATTCTCTCTCTCTCTCTCTCTCTCTCTATCACTTCTCGTTCTCTCAGGTAAAAGGAAAGACGCGTATACATGCGTATATTAGTCCCAGCAGAATCTCTCGACTTGTTTATCTTTCAGTGTATAAGAGTAGAATGACGAGCAGAGACGAATGTATATAAGAGCAAATTATAGTTGCGAGAAATATTACCGAGAGGGGATGTATTCGGAACGTGAGAATAATCGAAGAAAACGATTGGCAATACAGAAGCTTATTCTGTGGTCTATTAGGACTCAGCTTATTTATTCCACTCAGATAACTATAGAATATTATCTTCAGATGTCGGAATTGCACGATGAACAGATGTGGAGGATGCACAAGTGCCACTTGCAGACTCATTTCTCTCTTTTCTCTCTCTCTCTCGCACACACACACAATCTATATATATGCGGTATATATATATGCCAACACTCTATATATATATATATATATATATATATATATATACCCAATACGACAGGCCCGCACAGAAATGTGTGGCGACCTTAAGGGTGAAACTCGGAACAGGTCGCCCAGGATTCTCATCCCCTTTGATAATCACGCCAATGGCACCCCTAACCCCTGTTAAATATTATTATTATTATTTCGCAATGTGACCATTCTTCGCCTGTATTCATCCCGTCAATTATTTGTAAGCTGTAAGAGCTTCGAGAATAGAAAAAGGATTCAGTCAATAAACGAATCGGTTGCAACGGATTGTATAATTAATTCACAATAATTTTTGACTCGTTCTTTTTTTTTTCTTTTTTTTTTTTTTTAATTTACAAATATTTTTAGTCGAGAGATTTTTATTTTTCAAAATTTGTTTCATAGTCGAAATAAAAATTAAACCATGCGCGAAATTATAACAAAGAATTAAACTTGAGGATGAATATTCTCTATTTCGTTTCATAAGTCGAAACCTTTTTCTTTCCTCGCTCGTTTCTTGGTTGAAAAAATAAGCGACAGAGTATCGGGTTATCAGTCGCGTTTGCTCGGCGTCGAGACGCTCCTCCCCGTCACACTTACAATAGTATAAGCGTATATATAGTTGTGTGTTTCTCTCTCTCTCTCTCTCTCTCTCTCTCTCTCTCTCTCTCTCTCTCTCTCTCTCTCTCTCTCTCTCTCCCTCTCTCTCTCGCGCACAGTCGCGCGAGCGTGCGATGTGACGTATTGCGACCAACGGCGATTCACCCGACGTTACAGCATTTAATTAGCAAAGCGGAGTGAAGACAACTGGTCGGCAAGGTCGTCGTCGATTGCCCGATGAGCTCTGTATCGTTTTAGTTTGCTGGTGTTTTACTGATTCTCTCCTGCCTCGCTCTCTCTCTCTCTCTCTTCCTCAACGAGAGACGATCTTGTTGGTTCGTTTGCGATCGGTACTTCGCTAAATGTGCCCGCGTTCTCTTTACTTTCTGCTGCTTCAGTTTTGCCCTCTCTTTGCGCTGCTGTTGCTGCTGCGTTGCTCTCAGCGTCCCTCTTAAACACGCGACAGCTGACAACTGATGTGCGCGAACCAGACAGTACACGCCCGTTGGTTACTAATCGCTCCGCAAACATCGCTTTTATTCTACCAGGGATTCTCAACCAGCGGATCTTTAGCGAGAGTTCGACTGTATCGATCATCTGATGGTTGTAGCATCTACAGTCAAAATCCCCACAACTTAACTCTTCCAGACCAAATTCGTTCTCACATACATTTATTTACTCCCGAAGTTTCCATTCGAAAAAAAAGGTTGAATGCTTCCATTATTGACAGTTTCTACAGTAGAAATTCTCACAACTTAACTCTTAAAAGGCTGAATGCTTCCATTATTGCCAGTTTCTACAGTAGAAATTCTCACAACTTAACTCTTCCAGGAGAAGTTTCGTTTTCACATTTTCATCTTCTCTATTGGAAGTCTTGTTGGCACGTTGAATGAGTATAATGCGAGCTTACGTTTTTACCTGCCAAGTGTGCACATACCGAAGATGTCGATTCTATACGCTTAGAATGGAAAACAAAATTATGAGCGATGCCAAAATGTGATATTTATGATTAGTGATTAAGTTGTGCAAACAGCTAAGAAGTCAGGAGTTCAATTGTGAGAGCTTTTACTGTAATTCTTCTCTCTGTCTTTCTCTCTCATCTCTGTTTTTTTTGTCATCTCGAGGGACAAACGAATGTATGCGAAGCTCGACTCTAATCTCATGAATGATTCAGTCACGTTCACCAGCGCCAACATCATCAGTAGCATCAGCGGATATACGCAACAACTAAACAAGCAGATACATATATATATATATAGATATAGATATAGATATAGATGTAGGGACTCGGTCATTCACCGAAACAATTCGTCACAATCATCCATTTGACACAGTTGTGCATTGCATCGCCATCATTCTTTTCCATCTTTCACTTTCTCTCCTTATTATAGAAATTTCAATTTTTTTTCTTAACAAGATTTTGATATTGACATTTTTTTAGATATAGTTTGATTATTTATCTATACTTTTCTTTATTCATGAAATTACTAACTTAATTTACATATTTATATCTATGGGCATTCTTTATTGCTGTTTTGCATCAAAATTTGTATTCACGATTCGTATAATCTCATACCTCAAAATATCCTCCATGGTGCATTCAATTTTTCCTCGCCAGTGTCTCGTCGTTGCACATGGTGCACGTTATAACTTTAATAGGGAGCTTGATTGAATGCTTCATCAGATTTTCGTATTATTATCATCGTCATGAATTTTCGTAGTGAACTTTTGCAATGTGCATTCATACTGTGTATGTTTTGCATATGTATGTAATTATATATATATATATATATATATATATATATATATATATATATATATATATATTCGATCAACGGCATATGGGTGAGCTCTTTGCCGGCGCGCACATCATCGTCACTTCCTCTCTCTCTCTCTCTCTCTCTCTCTCTCTCTCTCTCTCTCTCTCTCGAGCGGATTGAAACGCAGCACACCCACACACACACACATACACACAGGTCCATTTTCTACTCGGCCGAGTGTGTAACAGCTAATTAGCTTTTACGCGCGTAGTGCACTCGCGAGAAGCGAACGCCGGTAGAGGGCGATACTATTAAGTGAATTACGCGTAGGTGCGGGTGTGATACGCGAGTGCACACTGAATGCAAGCAAACGGTCCCCATATATTTATATTTATATATAATATATATATATATATATATATATATATATATATATATATATATGTGTGTATATGGGGCATTGTCAGCGAAATTGGTGGGTCCTTGACCCCCCCCGGGTTTTCCTCCCCAATTTTTGTTTTTTACAACCCTTAAAAGTCGTCTAGATTTTTTTAGGCCGATCGAATTTCGGATTTTTTAATTTGATAATGATAAAAAACAAAAAAAAAAAATCAACCGAAACAAAAGATATTCTGATGAAAAAAAAAAAAAACGTACCCTGCTTTCGTTACAGGTTTTTTGTTTTCATTCGATGCAATGAGATGGAGCAAAAGATTGAATAATTATTTTTCTGGAAAAATAAAATTCTCACAGTTGTACGGTTTGTCTGGCATCGCTGTATTTCAATTTTCGAGGATACATATTTTTCTTCCTCCATTTTCCTTCTATTCGTTTGGAGGGTTCCTGTGTGTTGTATCGGGGTTCATGAGACGCTTGTACGTCGTTCCTTCTTGCCGGTGGTTAAGGGTTCGTTCACGAGATCCAATAGTGTGCATGTATGTGTGTATATATATGTGTGTGTATATATATATATATATATATATATATATATATATATATATATATATATATAGTAAATGTAGGTATGTGGTATGTGAGATGAAACGGAAGGGGACAGCTTGATGTGCCCGAGGGGTGAGATGAGACACGATGGAGCAAGCGAGGGAGAGCCATGTTGAGCTGCATATTCGCGTGTGTGTGTGTTTGTGCGTGTGTCTATGGGTGAGAGAAATATGAAACAGCTGTGCTAGCTGTTTTGCTATATATATATATATATATATATATATATATATATATATATATATATATATATATATATATATATATATATAAGACCGTAGAAGTATTAGAGCGTACGCAGGAACACGAGAGAATATGACGAGTAGACGCGTTTCTGTATTTTGCTGTGACGTTTACGTGTCCTACACATGTACGCAACACGTACAAGACCACAATGTATACACCGTAATCCAAGCAGAGCTGGAATATCAGAAGAGACGGGACATTTGCGTATAACTTTTGAACAAAAAAAATCGATATGTGGGTTTTTTCACGATATTCGCACATTTGCACCTCTTACTAGTGTCAAACCCACTCGTGTCAATTTTCCTAGATGAATCTTCGCGTCTCGACCAATCGTCGTGGACGATTAAATTTACGCGACTGTATTTTTGACTCGCGTGACTCTATCTCAATACGAAATCCTGGGAAAATGAGATGGATTTTATTTAATTACGAAAGCTTGAGTATTTTTTAAATACAATATTTCATAGTTGGTTATAAAATTTTCTTATATTTTTCACTCGTTTTTCATGAGATGAAGAAAATATTATCGATGTCGCGTTAAAAGTCTAAAAACTCGATAAAATCTTTATATAATTCCGTAATTTTAGTTTTACACGTTATAAGATACGTAAATTTTAATTGAATACGATGTAACCGAAACAAAATGCTATAATAATAAGATTGTAATGATTGTGTCGTCTTTTCATGAGCTGCAATCGATTTCTCCTGTTTCGTTTTTTTTTTTTTTTTTCGGATCGTCGCAAAGTAGAAAATATTAATAATAGTGTACGATCGTTTTTTGCTGCACAAGTAGAAAGTAACAGCTCTTTGGAATACTCACAAGATGCCCAAACGTACAGAATCCCAAAAAGTTGCAGCTGATTTAAAAAAAAAGTGTCCCAACTATCCTGAATTTTCCACAACCTGTGCGCGATCACAATACACACTTTAATATATATGTGTATATTATATCATAGCAGCAGTATACTGTCATATGGGACTGAGGACCGAGCAAATGTTTCGCCAAAGCTTTCCCCTGCCACATACCGAGTTATGCACCCCTCGAATCGCATAGGGGTTCTCAAATGATTTTTGACCCAGTCAACGGTGATTCATCCCCAATATGTGCACCGTTCACCCCCCATTTCGGGTGCTCGTATCCGTTTGTATATTAGAACACCCTGTCAGTCTCCATTACCAGTGTTTGCTCGTTAAATCAATTCACTCACCCCTAATATCAAGATTCGTGCAAATGTGTACACGTTTATATAGGCTCGATTACATTTGACTCCGAAAAAGGAAGACCTAATCAAGAATTTATTTCTTTTCTCATACAGAATTTGTCAACGTAAATATATTTTTTTATTCCGTTGGTATATGAATTTAATTAGGGGTTCGTATTAGACTTTTAATTATAAAAAAATTATCACATTTCGTTAATTATTTTCATTTCCTTTCATTCCTTAGAGATCACCAATGAATAAAAACTGAATATTTATTTAAAAAAAAAAATATCCCTTTTTATTAAGACGTAACAAAATCGAAAGGGCAATTTTTACAAATATAATAAATTATTTAAATTCATTGCAGAAAAAATGCTTCATTAAAATATACGAAAAATTTAATAATTCATAGGAATTTAATCGATCGGGATGAATTATTTGTTTTTCATGTAATATCCAAGTCCAAAATACTCGCTATTAAAGGGTCAAACATATTAAATTAGCTCAATTCGTTCTTCGACGAGATCGTCTCAATGATCGCTCGAATACAATTTTC
Organism: Dyspetes luteomarginatus; assembly: GCA_963669185.1. Lineage (NCBI taxonomy): Eukaryota > Metazoa > Arthropoda > Insecta > Hymenoptera > Ichneumonidae > Dyspetes > Dyspetes luteomarginatus. Next base: position 25,615,569 of record OY769905.1, read on the forward strand.
CACTGTCCTCTCTGTGCGTTTGCTCACGCTCGTCTGGGACAATTCATGGTATTGTCCTTCTCGCGTCGTGCGAGAGATTTGCGCGCGAGTTTGCTCCTTCCGGACCGGCCGCGAGAGATTGCCAGCATTCAGCAGCAAACTGCCAGAGCGCTGGTCGATTTTAACAACACAGACGCACGTTCTAATATTAGCCGTTGAATACCAGCGTGGCTTGTGGCTCTCTTGCTACATACGCGTCGTTCGCTACGTTGATATATATATATATATACACACACAACGTGCCACAGGGTCTATATATATATATATATACTCGGTGGTATACCGCACACCACGCTGATGCTTCTCTCGGCTTCTGGCGTCGACGGAAAGACAATTAAGAGTAAAATAGTAGACATGTTGGTGCTTCACACAAGGACAAAAAAGCCTGCGTTTATCCCATTTATATATATTGTATTTTTATACAGGATAACTCCAACTGCCCGAGAATAAAATGCACATTTAATACATTTAGCAATTCAAAGAAAAGGTATTTATGGGGGAAAAAAAAAAATTGAATTCAATCATTTGTCTTCGCCTTTTTTTAAATTCTTTCCATTTATTAACGTAGAAAAACTGAATTGTTTTGATCAAATTAGAGTTTATTTGCGTTGATGAAAATTTACTCGAGTCTTGTAGATTGATTCTTCAATTAAATTTATTAAATTTATTTATTCAGCAATTGAAGTTGATTATTTTTATTATATTCAAACAAGTAAATTTATTTTTTCATCGATGTATGTGGCATATTATATCAGTTTTAATGTCGACGTGCCTGACGATATATTCGTCGAAAGAGCGAGAAAGAGAGGAGAGAGAGAGAGAGAGAGAGAGAGAGAGAGAGAGAGAGAGAGAGAGAGAGAGAGAGAGAGAGAGAGAGAGAGAGAGAGCAAGAGAAAAAGAAAAAGAGAGGAAATAGTACCGTTATGCGAACTCGACCAGCTATCCAACAGCAAAAGTAACAGCAGTCTCTTGGAGAACAAAAGCCTTATGCCCCCTACACTCTTCACCGATATACATATATTCACCTCTCGTGCCTTGATCCACAACTTAATCTGAGTTCAATGAAGCTACCAAACCGTCAAATTTTTCATAGAGGGCAGCACCAAGATATACCTAGAAAAAAAAATCCCCAAATTGTATATGCAGCTCATGGTAATATTTATTTGTTTACCGGCATTTTATCGAATCTAACGTGAAATTTCAACGAGAAATATAATTTTCGATTCAAATGTGTTGAATAAAAAAAAATCCACTCAACAAAAAATCATAATCATATGAATTATATTAATTTTTACATATAATATATCGCATTACGATTTAACATGGAAAATTAGGTGGCTGTGCCCTCGATGCCTCGAGCCACCAACCAAAAATTTCAACGATTCGAGATCGTCATAATGTAATAATTTTGAAATCACCAAATTGGTCAAAGCGATGCCACGAAAGAGTTAAATATACAAAGAAATATAATTTCATGACAAAGTTATATGAGGAAGAATTCTTCAAGTTGTTTGGTAAATTTATAAACGATGCAACTCCGAAGGATTCTCAGCGTCCTGAGGTCGTCGGCGTTGTAGTCGTTGAATAGCTTTACTGTATGGGCGCGGACGCACTCTCGACGTCGCGATAACTAGGATCGTATCGACCTCGGTGGCATTAACCTTGGCGATCCACGACGTTGCGAACGAGAGAGACGGAAAGTTTCAACGCGTCAGCAGGTAATACAACGTGGAGAAAGAGAGAGAGAGAGAGAGAGCGAGAGAAAGAAAGAGACTTTATGAAGAGGAGAAACGAGGGAGTAAAAGGGACAGAGCGAAAGATCGCGGCGATAGTAGTATCGCGATATATATATATATATATAAACAGTGAGAGGGAAAGACAAGGAAAGAGCCTCGCAGTTGCGACCGTTAGGTATGAGATGCTGTATAGTAAAACTATATGGTACAGGGTGTATAAAAGCATCATACTATATTTACCTCATCGAGAGAAGGCCCTCTGTGTACCTTTTATAGCCAATGAAGCTGCGCCAAAGTAGTCGCAGCAAGCGTCAACGATATTGCACAGTTACACTTCACGACGAGCCGAATGACACTTTTGATAATTTCCATTCTGCGTTAATGATTCTACGAATCGTTTTTGCTTTCTCGTCGCGATCGTGATACAGCTGGCAATGATCGTTGAGTAAGAAACACAAATTTACGTGTTGATTTTGCGGCTCTTCAATTATATAGAGCTGTAGGCTCAGCATATTCAAAAGGATTAAAAGAAGAAAATTTTATATCATAAAATCAATTTTTTGTTAGCAAAAGAAACAAAATTTAAGCTGAGATGGAATGTGCTAAAAATTAAATTATTCGATCATTGTTAGAAACATTTATTTAGATCTTGACAAATTTCATTTCAATGAGGTAAAATGTTTGCTTTATAGAGAGGACTCTAATTAGATTTATTTCTTAGTGAGTTGCAAGCAAAAAAAAATAAAAAATTGAAGATTCTCACAGTTTCGATTGAGTGTATATAGATTGAAGGTGGCGATGATTTCTTTGCTGCTGCGTGAATTCCCTGGCGAAGAAAAGTGAGGATTCTTGCACCAGGTTCTCTTTTCTCGGTATAGTTCCTGAACTACCTATGCGCTACACTCGTATTATCTACATACATATATAGTATATACCAAGGGAGTGCCCGCAGGTTATTGATCCTTCTTCCTTGGTCTTCTTTCCTGTTGCTTCTTCTTCTTCTTCTTCTTCTTCTTCTTCTTCTTCTTCTTCTTCTTCTTCTCCTCCTCCTCCTCCTTCTTCTTCTTCTTCTTCTTCTTCTTCTTCTTCTTCTACTTCTTCTTCTTCTTCTTCTTCTTCTTCTTCTTCTTCTCCTTCTTCTTCTTCTTCTTCTTCTTCTTCTTCTTCTTCTTCTTCTTCTTCTTCTTCTTCTTCTTCTCCTTCTTCATCTTCTTCTTCTTCTTCTTCTTCTTCTTCTTCTTCTTCTTCTTCTTCTTCTTCTTCTTCTTCTTCTTCTTCTTCTACTTATTCTTCTTCTTCTTCATCTTCTTCTTCAACTCCTTGTTCCTCGTCTGCTTTTTCTTCTGCTTGTTGCCTTTGCTTCTTGGTCGCGAGTGACGGTCCTCTGGACCAGCATCATCAGCATCAGCAGCACCAGCAGAAGCAGCAAGCTCAAGAGTCCTCGCCATAGAGAGTTCACCCTTTTATATACAAGTAAAACCGCGGGGCTGGCTCGCTCGCTCATCGGTATCCCGTGCACATCGTACACCTTCGCAAGATTATTACTCACGGACGACAGGTAACGCACGCTGCTCTGACCACGCCGCGCGGGTTCCTCTTCGGCATCCGCATAATGGCGGTATCCGCACATAGGCCAGCAAACTCATTTCGCGTGCTATATATATATATATGTACATTCACACGAGGCAGCTCTCTCGAAGAGATAGGAAAGAAGAGTTTTCTCGCGAGGAATTCAACCGTTTTTTTTTTTTTTTTTACATTTACTTTATTGCTAGTTCAGATATGACTTTGTGTATGTATGTATGTATGTATTCAAGTTTCCTCTGACCTTATTTAAATCACTTTAATTAAATAATTCATTCATTCATATATTTATATTTAATTCGATTAATTACTTTTTTTTAACATTTGCTCATAGAGTATAATTTTTATAAGGGCGTTAAATTTTGTCTTTTGCAATTGCATGTTGTTATCAGGAACTCTCGTAATATATCGCTTCGTTATAAACGTTAATTCGTCGATGCAAATGATACACGTGGAGTGACTCCCTGTAACGAATTTCCATGGAGATTGTATAATTTTATCTTTTAACCAAGTATAGACAAAGAGAAATGGTGGTAATTACGAATAACCAGACTGTATGTCTCTGAAGAGAGAGAGAGAGAGAGAGAGAGAGAGAGAGAGAGAGAGAGAGAGAGAGAGAGAGAGAGAGAGAGGGTGGCCAGCCGTGGATACCATCGTATACGCTGCAAGCGATGCTTTTTCACGTTGCTGAGAAAATTTAAGCCCAAAGCGCCTTTTGTGTATATATATATATATGCGCTATGTCTATATATATATATATACGCAGCGCCACGTTAAGCACGTAGGGGAGCGTTAAACAGTCTTGTTTAGCATGCTTTACGCCACGATCTGTGTGTGTACCAAGTCGCGACTAAGCGGTCATTAACGCCGGTATATATTATTCTCTTCTTGTTGACGATACCAACGGTGTATGAATTGCATTTTATTCGTTAATTTGTGTCACTAAATAATACTATCCATAAATATACATATATAAACGATGAGAGTCTATATACATATGTATGAATGTAGAAAGACCACTATAAGCGTAATTAATAATTTATAATAATTCTCAATGAATTATTTTATAGTTTAGTGAGCGTTGGTTGGAAAATGCACTGCGTTGCAACGCGAACTAACGTTGAACAGACACGAGAGATATCCCGGGGTATGTCTTTTCCGCGATAAAGGGAGAGGAAGAGAAAGAGAGAGAGAGAGAGAGAGAGGCCAGCATAATATCGTCCAGCAGCATTCGACGATGTACTTAATTCTTGCTGGGAAGCCCTTTAGCAGTCTCGTAAACGCCAAGACACTGTGACGGGTGTAATATGTTTGCAGCGGTATCGCAATTACTTTTCTACCTGTATATATATATATATATATATATATATATATATATATATATATATATATATATATATATATTCTACCTATATATATTTATATCCCATCTAAATATAAAGGGGTATATTCAACATATATATATATGAGTGTGTGTGTGTCTAGATGTATAAATGGAGGGTTCCAGGGTGAAGGATTTATCGGGAATGCGAGAAAGACTCTCCACTCTCGAGAGTCGAACAGGTTAATTTTTGTTGTTAACATCCATTTATATTGTTACCCGACATAAACACAAACAGATAAATACAATGATGGGCCACAAGCACATTAGCATGGGCGCTTCATCGAAGAAATGATAACATTTATTAATCTAATATCGGTGCCCATCGAGCCATTAGCGGTGACGCAATGCATTAACATGATTTGCCATTAATTTCCCCACTTGATTCAAATTTATATCTGACCGTTTGCTACTGAATTATTTTCGTAATATGATTAAAATGCACTCAGTTCAATGGGGTTAGAGAGAGGGTTGCAATAAATTTTCCCTCGGGCTCGTTGCTTACGATATATGTACGTGTTGGCAGGGCAGCTTGGGCAATTGGACACAGTAACTTTTATTGTAGCAAATAATATACAAATAGTATGTGTGCTAATTTAAAGAGAATTACGTCAGGGTGAAATGGAACAGTTGAATAAATTTTACAATTTTTTACAATTTTATTAAGTATTTTCTAATTTCAATAACATTTTTCGTAACTTTTACGCATTATGTTATTGAAACTAGAATTTAATTGAAGATTGTGGGCGATGGGGATGCTATGATAATAATATATTGATGGTTGTCCCTTTTTCCTTCAACTGGTTTGGATCAGCTGAAAAGTTGTTTTTCTTTAGTTAGCTCAGAATTCTTAAATATTGATAATTATGTATGATTATCAGTAGCCAATCGAAGGTAATAAAGGGCTCTTTGAAAGTCACAAGGGCCGATCAAGTATGTAGAATCCCGAAAGAATCAGAGGTGATTAAGAGATGTCTCAACTATCCTCGACTTATGTTGGACGTGAGTCTTATCGTCAGACGATCGTTGGTATTAATCAGGAGACGAGGATCACCTCGACTAAACGAGAGGACGATAATCTGGTACAATACAACATATATATATATATATATATATATACACATGTATGTATGTATAATGCGAGCATGGGGTGCGATCCTGTTATAAAATGGAAAGACGACGAGAAGACGACACGACGATCGATGAAATCGATATCCTTCGAGATCGTTTAACCATCAACAGTACAAGATCTCTGCACAATCTCTTTGGCTATATACATATACTTGACGTTAACACACTTTGCCAAAGGCATCTCGTACAATTTCAATTATCGATCCTCTATCGCAGCTCAACCGGTTTTTTCCCCGTTTTTATTGCGCATAAGCGCATTATAAACTGCCAAATTGATATTTTTCCCCTTATCGATAATTCATAATGCTGACGTTCATTAATCGTTAAGTATAAAATTACACGAAGCAATTTAATGCGATCTAACGAGAATGATCACTCTTTTTGCAACGTGATTATACACATCGGAGAGAAGATAATGACTGAAAATTATCGTGAATAACGGGATGTTGGATGAGATCCGAAATACCGAATGATTTATTTGTCTCTCATAATATTTGTAAGGGAGAAATAAAAGGATTATGTATTGACGTTGTACGACCTCGCGAAGAAAAGATTTCTACAAGGTCAGTAGGCGTGCGGGGGTGAGCAAGCGCGCGGGCGCGTTCCTGCGGAATCCCACGAGGATCGATAAGTTGCCCAGTAACCTCGTGAGATGTCGTGTCAACCCCTCTTCGCTCTCCCCTCTCTTTTTGCCCGGCCGCGTCTGGATAAATCCGCGAGGTTCGACTGTATCGGGTCGAGACTTTGACGGGGTTGGCTGCGGAGACTATCGAAGCTCCAAAGAAAAAAAAAAAACCTCCGAGATGAAAATTTTGGGGTGCAGAATTGAGGTAAAGTTGACAAATCGAGAAAGCCAAAAATAAAATATGAATCAAGTATAACAGAACGAGTTTTATTTAATTGAATAATGATTAAGTCTTGGCATTTACTGAATTAAATTAATCATATTGCAGATTTATTTATATTATTTAATTTTAATGATGTTTTTATATTAATTAAATCATAGGAGATTTTTTGTCCCAATATGGTGTCTGACATGGACAAAAATACACGTGCTGGGTTATGTTAAAATTTTTACTTTGGCATAATTCTTGTCTCGTGCTCAATGGATTGCGAAGAAATCGACTCGTTCAATCCATCGCGGAAGAATTATAGCGCCAAGTGTGAAACAATTTATTGATGCACTTAGTTTAAGTGAATCTCAGCCTGGATGGCTTGGCCAAAATAAATGTTTTTCTCGGTCTATAAAATCTGGGATTTGGGTGCTATTACTTTTATCCAATTACTCGATCTCCCTTGGACTCTTTCGGTATTAAAAAATCATCTCGAATGATTTAAAGAAGGCCCTTTAACATCGCATTACAATCTCGCTCAGCTGGAACTCGATTCTGCCCCTTGTCAATGTAGCAAGCGTGCGAGCGAGAGGTTAAAAACGTTCGTAAATTTTTTTTTTCTCCGCTGCAGGTCAGTCCGAAGGTATAAACGATTGCCCTTTTGGAGCTTGAACTACGAGGTGGAGGTAAAGAGTTAGTTGCGGAGGCTCGCGAAAAATGCGAGTGTGTGCGAGAGCGAGAGAGAGAGAGGAGCCATTGAGAACGAGTCGATAAATACGTCCAGCCTGCGTAAATCCACTTTGTCCTGGGCCCCCGCGTGTCTGGCAAAGATACGAGGGGTACATTGTCGCTTGGCATATAGGAGAGCATCATCCAAATATATTCCACATTCTCTTCTTCTCGTTTTACCATCTATATATCCTCTGGCACCAGGTACATCTCGTGTGCTCGTCTTTTCTGTCTCTCTCGTGTCTCTTGGAAAGACACGACGCACGGAGAAAAGAGCTCACGAATATTATTCCGTGCAAATATGCCCACGTTTTACACCTACGCCCGACTGGCTCTCGTTCTCATCCTTTCCTTTCTATATATACATATACATATACTAAAATATATGTATATATGTATATTTGAGCGTGAAAGCCGTCCGTTGGATAGCCATATAATACCAAACGGTGGGCCACCCGCCGTGAAAAACTTTTACTTATTGTTAGACCCGTTCGGTCCACACAGCCAGTTCTCTTACGCATATAGTCAAGTAGTAAGAGAGAAAGCGATAAGAAAGGAACGGAAGTAGCGTAGAACGATTCGAGAAATCCATAAACAAAAATTTCTGACGACGGTCCGAAGACTGCATGTACACATATATATATATATGTGTATATGGCTATGTAAAATGGATGTTATATGCACAGATAGGTAAAGTACAATCGATTGAGCGATTAGTTCATCTCACTTCAAGGTGTGCTTCCCGAACGAATGATCGATTAAGAGACAACTGTGACGATGTAGAGTCAAGTGCATCGAGTCTCGTTATCGGTTGACAGATAATAAAGCATACATTGTATTCAGTTTTTTATATGTTATCTACTATAATAATATGACAAATGTCCAAAAATATATCGTGCTATAACTGTAAAATAGTTGGCAAAGTCGATAAGATAACTGCTTCGTTGCGAGAATTCTCCTAACATACGATATGAAGTGTCACGTGGGTAGATGTCTGTAGTTCGTACAAACGATATAGTTTGAGAGTCCTACAGTATGATCCGCTTTATGTATGGAATTCGAAGCTCACAACTGCTTCTACCCACTTGTCTAACATTGCCAGGCATATTTACAACTCTACCAAAATGCAACTTTGCGATAAAATATGACCCATTATTGCCTAACTATACGATAAAGCTACTCTACGAAATAGTAAAATCATCCAAACATCCTCACCAAATAAGGACTGTACAAGGATAAAGCTTTAGGGGGAAATCTCTACCGCATTACAACTCTACATTTAATAACTCTGATAAGAACTCTCTGGTTGGTCAGTGATGACGATCGGATTAAATGAGTCCGAAAGAGTGCAGAGAGAGCAGTGAATTTTGTTCGAAAGGATATCTTTAGTGACTGGCTGGAGAGTTGAACTCTGGTAGAGATGGTACTTGGTAGAGTTGTGTTGCGATGCAGATATTTTCGGAGAAGTATATTACATTCTAGTAGAGTTCTCACGCGATACGAATATATGAATTGTTATGATCGGTAAAAATGTTTGTGGTGAGTTGTATTTCGAGTAGAGTTGCTCAATATGGACAACGAACGCTCGAGTGCGAGGGACGCGCATTGCGGATAGTTCGAGAACTAGAAATAGGGTTAGGCTCGCCTTAATTGGTGTCGATATGGCACACATTATTGTTCGCTTTATAAAATGAGACGGTAGAGTTGTAAATGTGGCTTCGTTGGATGTGATAAATGCGAGAAAAGTAGAGATGTAGTTCAACTAACGATATTTAACGCGATTGTACATCAGACAGTTTGTGGTGACGCTGGTCTATCAGTCGAGTGCCTGTTCGTTCACTCGCTCTCACTTGGCGATCGTATACAGGAATATAATAACGACGATGATAATGATAATCCATGGAAAGCAAGTAAGTGCGGCAACCTCGTTGTTGTCACCGACGCCGCTCCTCTCTCACAATTTCTCTTTCTCTCTCTCCCTCTCATTGCCCCTCGTTCGCGGCTCTCTGACCTGCTCATCGCGCACACCAGCTCTTCTGTGCTCATTGTGAGCAGCGGCGCATAGTCACAGTCCTCTCTCCGTTTATATCTCCTCCCCTCCATCTCTTCTCTTGTTCACCGCGGCTTTACCACCGCCACCGCATATCTCTCCCTCTCTCGCTTTTCGCCCTTCCACGAAGCCATCAACCTCCACTTTCCACTCCTCCACTCCACTCCACTCTCTGTGCTATCAGTCGGCGCGCCGTTTTCACCTCCCACCACATTCAGACGAGTCATATATATCGGTCGCACGATGGCTCTGGCTCGCGTGCTAGTCAACCTGTTTCGACCCCCCACCCCCGCAATCCCAAGCGTGATGCTCGCGGGAGTTTGTACTGTATTCCCCTTCTCCTCTCATTTTCTCTCTCACTCTCTTCGGCTCCCTTGTCAAACTCGACTCTGAGCTGCACCGTTGATCGGCGCATGCGTTCGTTAGCCTCTGTAAGTTTGCCCCGCTCATTTATACCATACATAAATACACACATACATATATGCACACATACACACACACACACACACACACACACACGCACGCAATGCATATGTGCGTGTTTATGTACTATATATTATGCTGTGTATACATTGGTGTGCGCACTGTGTAATAATAATAAGAGAGCAACTCTATGAGGAACCAACGGCCTCCGACCCGTTCACCCTATGCTAGGTGGAGCCGGTCCGATACTGTACCCTCAGTGGCGCTCAACTCACGGAACTCGTGTCTCAACATTTCTTCACTCCAAGCTTGTCATTGAATTGCCGTATAGTCGCTCGTCTGTTTTTCAAATTGTCTCAATGCTTGGATTTTTCGATATTAGATTATCAGGACTGATACAACTGACGGAGATGATTTTTTTTTCTTTTTTCTTGGTAGCTGCATAATTTCAGCACATGCAAAATTTTACAAAAAATTGACATTTACGAGATGCACGCAGTAAATTACACGATATAGAAAACATTCATACAATAAAAATGTCGTTAAATTTTCTAAAAGCTTTTTCGCCACACAGTTCAATTTAGCGTACCGTTTAGCCGTATTGAAAATCTGAAAGACGTTTTGTTGTTTTGCAATCGGGAAAGAATAGTCTTTAATCCAACAATTATTTGACTATACGAAATAATGGTCGAAATTTTGCTACGAGTAGCCCAACATTACAGTAATTTTTCTACGATCTTAGGCAACTCTACAATTCAGTCTTTCTTCATCCTCCCATTCCCTATCCATGTGGGTGACGTTTACATCACGATATCCAACATCCGGTAAATATCAAGCTTGAAAAATTGTTTGAGAACCTCCGCGGGTGTGACCGTGAACGAAGAGGCAGGAAAGCAAGCCAGAGAGTTGTGGATAGCAGCAGTATATATCTTCCCCTATCCCTCCTTTCCTCCCTTCTTTCCCCCCCCCCCCCTCTCTCTCTCTCCACTGTTCTCGTTGCTGCTCATACTAGCCATTCTCATGTCGGTGACGAGGTGGACACTCGGCAAAGTGGCACCGGGTGGGGAAACCGAGTACTATATGTATATATTATATACCCAAAGTATGCATTGGCGATAGGGGAAGTTAACCGGCGTCGTTCAGCCGACGCCACACTCTTCCTGGTGCTTCTTTCGACTGCTCCTGCTCTTGCACGCTGCTGCTTCTGCTGCTGTTGATGGTGACGCTATGGTGTTGGTACTGATGCCCAATGGAGGCAAGTTTCTCAGTTGGTTTTATATGCCCGACACTATGTGTCTATACATACAGGACATAAAAGCCGGGCCTACGGTTAGCGGAACGACCTGATGTGATACGAAGGGAGAGTCTCGAACTCAGGGGTTAAGGGAGAGAGAGAGAGAGAGAGCGCGTGGGAGGGAGAGAAGGATGGAGGGAGCGAGATATAGGAAAAAGGGGAGGGCGTTGTGTTTGGGGAAGGGATGAGGTCACTCGTGATATCACCGAGAGATGACACTACCCTCGCCCACATGATCCAATATAGCCGTTGCGCTCACGCAGGTGTAACGTACGGTGGTGATACGCTTCCCTCCCTCCTCCAAATCCCTCCAAACTTTTGCCATTTCACCCCTCCCCACCTACTTTCGACGGTGTCGACGCGCTTCGGATACTGGCAATGCCACCACCACCACCACCACCACTACCACCACCACCACTAACCACCCTTTATCCCACCCTAAACTCAACTCTGGCTCCCCTCAACGCGTCCTCAGTTATCTTACTCTCGCACTCCTCCCTCCTTCTTTCATCCCCTTCTCGGTCTCTCTCTCTTTTGCTATGTACATGTATATATACATATACGGAATATTATACACGATGATTCCCCGGCAGCCCACTATGATGTTCATCGTTTCTCTTCCGCATGTGCACGATCAACTCAACGACACACGCTGAGTGTTTGCTCCAGGCGGCATATAAGAGTCAACACGATCGCATAGAAACTTTTTTTCTATCCCTTTTTTCTCGAGGCCTCGTGGAAATGAGATACAAGCACAAATCATTTAATGATTTTTAACGTATTACGATATTTCGAATTTTTTTTTCCGTCCCACGCAAAGAGTCTTTGAAGATTTGTAAAAATAAAATGCGATTGTCAATGAGGCTGCTTAATTAGGGTCGCATGATTTACTTAATCTCTGCATCTCAAGGAAGAGCTACCATCGATTGATGCCAACAACTTTATCATCATCATGGAAAAATTAGGTGTGAAAAGAGAACGGACGATGATCTTGACGAGCTCATTCACTTTGCGTCTCCCTTCGTCAATTTTTTTTCCATGTGCCCCATGTGTCATGCAAAATCATGTATACATGTATTTGTGTTTTGTACACTCGAGGAGAGAGAGAGAGAGAGAGAGGGGGAGAGAGAGAGCGAGAGAGAGAGAGAGAGAGAGAGCGAGAGAGAGAGAGAGAGAGGGAGAGAGAGAGAGAGAGAGAGAGAGAGAGCTGTGAACGAGTACACGTGCCGTTCTCAACGCATCGCACGAGCGATGATGGCATCAATTATTTCATTAAAATAATCGCTTCGGGTTCGGGCGCGCCCGCGATTACCAAGGAAGCCGATTAATTTTCCGTCGCCCTTTTTTTCTCCCTGTGTCAAAGTCGGCTCTCTCATTCATGGGAGTGCCCATATATTTTATGCGAAGTTTCTTTCTCTTGATTGGCTTATAACGGTAAAACTTATTGGACCTTTAAGTGAGTACAGAAAATTACATATTGTTACATTATTGGTATTTTTATGCAAAGTTTTTTCGTTCGGACTTAAACGCAATATGACCCCGGAGGGTCGTGAACCGAACTAGAAATCGGCGGTATCGACTTAGGTTTCTCGTTGTTCCTCTGTGCCCGTGGCGACTGTCATGGCCGATGCGTTACGGATAAGGAAATTGGCTGTTGTTCCCACAGTACGACTGTCTACAGCTCCTGGTCTATCAGGTCCTGGTCCTGGTATATAACAGGCAAAATGTGTGCATACGGCAAAAATATTAAAAATAAAAAAAGGCATAATAAAAAAACAATAAAATACGGAAATTTTATACACCCGAATGACAAGAATTCACATTCAGCCTCGAATAATTGGCAAATAAGTCGAGAAAACAAAACGAAAAATAGTACTAGGACACGATTATTATGCTGATTCTTCTCTTGCATTAAAATACTTTGATGCTTCGACAAAGAGTTGAATAAAAATAATACAAAAGAAGATGAACTCCTGGATTCTCGAGTTTTTATCGCCTATAGCTATGGGATTCTTTGCTTTGAGACAAAACACTTGAGCTGACTGAGCACATATTCACGGACACTTCAAGAGAACAATAAGAAATCGTCTATCCAGCCAATCATGTGTTCCTCCACCAAGAGGCAAAAATATCACACTTGCTTTGCTACTGTCATTATCCACAATTCCTCTCGCATGTTTACTGTAAACAGACAAATATAAATCAGCGGGAGGCAAATTTCACATACAACAGAGATAAACGCTTTTATCAAAATTTCAGAGTACTTTTTTTTAAAGATATTAAACAATTTTTATTGCTACGAAAAAATGTACCTGGACTTGAATATAATACACAATTGTTCAATTTTCTACTCTGAAAAAAATTATTTTATGGTATAAAATTTATTTTCACATTTTACTGACAAAGTACCAAAAATGTTGCAATTAATTGAAAAAAAAAATCCGTTTATAATTCGAATATGTCAAATATAAAATTATTTCAGACTTTTAGACGTTATTCTAATTCTTCGAAAAAAAATTCTGTGCTTGCTCCAATTTTTATATATTTTCATCTACCGAGTTAAAAATGTCAATAATTATAGGCTGGCCAATTATTTTAATTGACAAAAATTGATAAAGACGTTTGGGTTTAATGAAAAATTTCATTTGAAAAATAGAAAATTACTTGGGATGTTCTGAAGAGTTTTTCAACAAGAGTGCAAAGTTACGAATAAACGCCACAGAGAATTTTCGTTGAGGTCTCGGGAAACGTAACACTGGGCACAACGAGGTTTGCCTTCATTGATGATGCAATTTGATCTTTGTGTTTAGCTTGTTGGAAAAACAAATCATTGGTGCGTTATATATCCACGAATAGCAAAGTGTCTAATCACATCGACTTGTCGATATAGTCGATTAAGCTAATTATCATTCATCGACAATAATCGTACGATTTCATTAATCGGTGCGGCGTTACTATGCGTGGAGATGAGCCAGAGAGAGAGAGAGAGAGAGAGAGAGAGAGAGAGAGAGAGAGAGAGAGAGAGAGAGAGAGAGAGAAAGCAATATTTATTTTACGCTCCGGAACAAGTCCCCTTAAGCATCGAGAGTGCGAGAGAGATAAAGAAAGAGAAAGGGAGGGAGAGAGAGAGGGGGGGGGGGGGGGAGAGAGAGAGAGAGCAATATTTATTTTACGCTCCGGAACAAGTCCCCTTAAGCATCGAGAGTGCGAGAGAGATAAAGAAAGAGAAAGAGAGGGAGAGAGAGAGAGAGAGAGAATGCATATATGCAGACAGAATGGCGAGTAGAGGGGAGGTTAATCAATTCGCGTGTATATCACACACAGGCACAAACACCCGCACACTATCCGACTTCCCCTTCCATATAACTCCCACCACACTCTGTGAGGAGAGGGTAGAGACCATGGTCGGTTGCCAGAGAGGGTTGGAAATGGTGGGGAAAGCCTGCCGTTTTAACACACGCGCGTGTCTCTCTCGTTATATAAATAAAGCGGAGGGGATAATTCCTCCCTCTCTGTTGGACAGCGTGTGTGCAACATTACCAAGGGGTTCCTTGCCCTCTCGCGTAACGCGATATTAGCTTTCCCGTGCTCGTTAAGGGATCATTCGAAACTTAACGCTATAACTGTTGTTGCTCTGCTTCTGCGCGAGTACATAGCTACTCGTTTTCAGATTGCGCGCCCTCTCTGAGCTTCGCATGATAAATCGCGCAAAAAAAAAAAAAAAATACTCCACAGTCTCGTCATTAATTCATTTAATGTCATGTATCATTTATATTTATACGCAATATTGAGAATGATTTTTTTTTTTTTTTTCCCCCACGATAAAATTTGAATCGTAAACTCCCTGTGGAGTTTAATTCGTCGTGTGTTGTATTTTAACGATTCCCTTGACGTTGGCATGTATTTGATCGTACAGAGTCATATGCATCGCTTTCAGCGTTACGGCATACAAAGTGCAGCACACACACACATACATACATATACATATACCTATACACACATATATATATATATATATATATATATATATATATATATATATATACATATGCATACGTAAACGCTTCGTCTCGCTATTGGCTTCTGTCCCATACACGATGCAAGGCCAATTCCCGCAGTCCCTTTAACTATCTCCATATAGTCCCATATATACAGCTATGTGCCATATACATATACAGAACTATAGGGTCGCGCACGTGCTTGTCCTGTGTGTGTGTTTTAGTCGATAGTTTCAGCAACGACGATCTATAGATATATATATACAGAGTAAATCCATCATATTAGACCCACTTTTTGTTAAGATATTACATCAGTAAAACAATTGACCCTTGACCCCATATTTTTCCGATCACATTTTTCCGAAATTGAGCCCCCAAAGAACGAATTTTATTTTCATAGCTATCAAACCTGCTGATTTTAACATTAGCTGTATTAGGAAGCACGTCATAAATCACAAATAAAAACATTTTTGAAAAAAATACTTGAGAAAAAAATTGGGCCACTAAAATTAATGAGTAAAAAAATTCAGATCGATCATGCAAAAGGAATTTGGTGAATATACAACACGAGTTTAAGTTAAACGAAGAGTTAAAACGAGCTCGAAAAATATTTTGTGTGTCTTCGAGATCCTTTATATAAGTTTTTTTTTTACCGTAGTCAATCCAGCATATTTTTCCAATGATAACGCATTGAAAGGACGATATGATCCTGAAAAAAAGATTCACATATGTACACAACAACTCGTTGAAAAATTATTGAATTGTTCCATCTACCCTGGCATCCCAACTGTGCTGGAATTTCCATGTAGTGGTATATATATATAGTAAATTATGCGCTGGAACGTCCTAACGTTGCCCGTACAATTATGCTGTAATTAGCAAATTTGAGCACCGTATCGATCGATAGATGGTGAATTATTGGCATTGCATGGGTTTTGCCTCGGCCTGATGATGCATTACTCTCATGAGCATGGAGGAAACCTCACTGTTCTGTACTCTCTCTCTCTCTCTCTCTCTCTCTCTGCAAATGTACGTGTACAGCGAGGTAATTGCAACATATTTTGAACTCAAAAAGGGGTGAAATCCCAGTAATATTATTATAATATCAGCGTTATTCCACCATTTTATAGCTTCGTTCTATTTATTATTCCCATTTAATGCTTTTGAGCGTTATAACAACATAAAATATGATATTAACGTTAAAACTAAACTAAATCCAACTTTCATACAAATTCGATAAAATTTGACCAAAACTTTAATTAACTCGTTCAGACGGTTGTTTGATCTTTTTTGCTTTCTGTTTGATGCATAATCTCTTATCACTGAAAACACGCATGGCCCATTTGATTTACCGGTTGCGATGTGAATTTGTTAGCGGATTAAATCGGCGAGGTGCAAATGCCCGTGATCCACAGTGTGTTTTCATCATCACGCATCTGAATACGTGCGTATATATCGGGAAAGGGGCCAAAAGCTGTTGGATAATTTCACAAGCCTCGTAGTACGCGAAGCAACGTTTCGCAAACGCGTGAAATCTCTCGAATATACTCGACTCGTTGCACACACACATATATATATTGGCTATTGCTTTGCTACATATATCCGATAACAATTATTTTCGTCATTTCCTGGTTTACCTGGTTTGTGTATCGGTCGATAGAGTTGCGCTTTTGATGAGAACGGGAAAAGCAGTGATCGATTTCCCGAAATTGTATAAATCGTGTGAGTCACACAGAGAAGCTTTCCCCGCGAATTCAAAACAGATGAACCCTTTCGTTATCCTCTCTCAATACCTCTATCTCACCGAGGGCTATGTAACTCTAAATTCAACTGAAATATTTCATGCCTTTTACGGGAAAGCCCTAAAGGCATCAAATCCCACTTGAATCGTCGAATTCAATTTACAAACTTTTTTTTCGTCTCATTCTCGCGACGACGATTCTTTTGAACTTCCTTTATCCGAAAAATCGAAGTTTATTCCTTGATGACCTTCGGTGACCCGTGTGGAGCAACACTTTTTTTTTTCATGTAGGAAAAATGGGAGAGTTGGAATTTTCGATAACACACACACACACACAAGCCACCTGCATGATATGAAACATTTTACAGTAGAATCTCGATTATCCGGGAAGGATGGGACTGGAGAGTCAACGGATAATCCGAATTTCTTTTTATTTCGTACGGTAATATGAAAAAACCATACATATACGAGCTTTTATAAAGACTAACAAGACTTTACGTTATATTATTATCACCCACTTCTCTAGTTTCGTTTCTGGAAAAAATATTACTTACGTCGCGCACAAAAATAGGGGACGGAAGCCCCACGCACGGTTAATCCGCTGCCCGGTTAATCCGTACCCGGTTAATCACGATTCTACTGTAGTAGTATAATTAATGTAGCCGAGAGCGTATCGGGATCAAAGCCCTAGTTTCAGTTCTCGTATACTTTTATTATTATATCTATATATATACTACTACTACTACTACTACTACTACTACTACTACTACTACTACTACTACTACTACTACTACTACTACTACTACTACTACTGCTACTGCTACTGCTACTGCTACTGCTACTGCTACTGCTACTGCTACTGCTACTGCTACTGCTACTACTACTTTTGTTTTTTTTTTTTTTAATACTACTATTACTGTATCGATACTATTACTAGATACGGTGCATCTTGGTGCCAGAAGAGTTTTTTCTTTTTAATTTTCAACGAGTCCAAACTTCGCCTCGTTCTATAAAACTGCAGCAAAGCTCGCCGCTGTCACTGGACATTTATAGCGAGTACTCGGCGATATTGCAAAATGGAGCGAAAAGCGCCAATGGCAGTGCCGGTGGACCAACTCGGACACCTCTTTTTTTATATATATATATACTAGTATCGCCGTGCATTATTTTCAGCATTAACGTGTCAAGTTGCCGTGCGAGTTGCGCGCGCGCTCTCTCGCCTTTCTACACTTTTCATTGGCCCTTATATTTTTGCTTCAATCGAATATCGAATTTGCGAGATAATATCGCAATGGATTTTTTAATAGGGGACATCGGCGATACTGGCTCATGTATTATATAGCCAAAATGTGGGTACCGATGACGAGGAGGGGTGGCAAAGAAGGAGAGAGAGAGAGAGAGAGAGAGCGCTTGGCTTTCTATATAACTTGCACTATATGCGCCAATGTGCATCGACGCGTTTATGGCCCAAAGCAACCCCGTATTTGTTCATGCTAACGGGGTACAAGCCGTAATATCGAGTCCCACACGCACGAACGTTGGTGCCTTCGCTTCAAATCCAGTTATATATATATATATATATATATATATATATATATATATTCCTATACATGCACCTACACACGCACGTTCCTATACGAACTATATTTATATATATAGTTTTGTGTTTCAAGTTGCCCTCTGCAAATTCTGGCTAACAATAAGGTGTCTTGGTGATACTTGATCCATGAATCTCAACAGGGAACGATGACAAATATCTCGATCGTACGCAATCGAGTCATGTGAAATATTAGATGGAGATAGAAGTTTCCAATGTTAATTAACAAGTAGAATATAACGAGGGAATTGTAGATGATTTTACATAATATTAATATCGAGATTTATTTAAATTATTCATAATAATTAATTATTTATTTCAATAATAATTATTTTTTTAATGTTGAAAAAATTAATAACCCAACCATTATTTTTCTCTTTTCTAGGTAAGTCTGAGCTTAACGGTACATTACTACTACGAAAACTGCCAGTGGTCAGTAACCGTCCTTATCTCGTCTATATGTGAGTAAAATCGACTCGGAGTATTCTCCGCATACGCTATAACTATATATTAGCTCTCATGAGATATGAGCGATCGAGCTATAACTATATCGTGCGTTTAATATCGAGGGATCTCAAAGTGCCCGAGAGATGACGAACAGGAAAACTTTCCTTGATCTCTCTCGCTCCAGACGGCCAAAATTATTCAATTCGATAACATCACATTGAATCGTGCAATATTTTATCCACCTAATGCTAAAATTTTAAATAAATAAATTCTAACGTTTCTATTCAAATTCATAATATACACATTTGTATTATTTGACGAACTCGTTTATTAATACGATAGGGAATTAAAAATATTCTATCGCAAAATGTGATATTTTTCGTGATGAAAAAAAAAATGATCAAAAATAATTTTGAAGGAATGAAAATCATTTTGCCAATTGTCGATGCTCGGTCAGTGATTAGATCGCAGTTCTGATTGTGAGTCGAGACAATGTAAAGCGACCAGCTATGGGAGAATAAAAGGGTTTGAGGTCTTCCACCGTGAAATATCCGTAGAGCTTTTCTCTCTTTCTCTCTCTCTCTCCCTCTCCCTCCCTCTCTCATTCGTATCGACATTCATCTCTCCCTCTCTCTCCCTCTCTCATTCGTATCGACATTCATCTCTCTCTCTCCCTCCCTCTCTCATTCGTGTCGACATTCATCTCTCTCTCTCCCTCCCTCTCTCATTCGTATCGACATTCATCTCTCGTCTCACTCCCACGCGTTTGTGTTACTCTTAAGAGGCTCACAACGACAACGAGGCCGAGAAGGACAGGATAGGAGAATACACAAAACATGGTGAGAGCCAAGACGTACGTTCGAGAGGCAAAAGACAGAGACGCTCGGCCGAAGAGGTGAAGTAACAGGATCGCAACAAGTGACCGCCTGCCTCGCCCTCCTATTATCTATATATCTATATCTATATCTATATCTATATCTATATATATATATATATATATATATATATATATATATATATATATATATATATATGTACACGTACTCTTTACCCATGCCCTCTTCTCGACTCGATTCCTCCGTGCGCTCGCGCGCAAACTGAAGATTCCCCTCCAATCTTCTCTCTTTCTCTCTTCATCTTCTCTTCGTTTCTTCTTCCTCTTCGAAAGTCTCTCATTCCACCATCCAACCGCCATATATATGTAGTCCAGTCTCGGTTATACATCGTAGATCCGTACCCGTAACTTGTACCGGGCGTATCACAAACGGTATAATCACAAAAATAAAAAATACTTTTGTCGTCAATGATTAAATGGATTTTTAGTTTTTTTAAATTTGACATAGCCAATATTATATATTTTTTTAAATCATAGAACTAATTGAGTTTGGTAAATAGTCAAAGTTTACGAACTCTCAATAGAGTCTCAAAGATTTAAATGCTTGATTGAAATCATCCTGTTGACTAAAATAAAATTTATTCGTGCATAAATTTCTCTTTGTTCGAATTAGCCTCTTATATTTTTATTCTTATAACGAGAATATAAATTTTTAGAACGCAACTGTCCTATAATTGTCTAGCGATAAAAAGATGATTGAAAATTTTGAAAGTCTCACCGATGAAATTTCTTTTTCCCATTCATCGTATAATTACAGGTTTGGATACACCCTGTATGTATATATATATATATACATACAATAATCGCATCCTCTTTTCCCTGTACTCTCCGAGTAACTACGAGAGTGTATCCTCGTCGCTCACATCCGCGCCCGCCTCGCAATAATCAGTGATTGCTGGCACTCTCTATCCTTTCCCCTCTCTTTGCATCGGTGACTTCTTTTCCCCCACCATATCGCACACAGTTGAGAAACTGGCGAAGCGTGCTCGCCTCTCTTTTCCCACCGACGTCTATATTAAGTACCAACTTCTAGACCGATGTACGTATATTCATACCTTTATTATTCAGCATGTCGCAGAGTGACGCGAAAAAATAAAAAACCAATTTTTAGATTGAAAAAAATAAAATAAAAAAAATCTTTCTAGAAGTTACAATTTTTTTTTAGGCACAAAAATGTTAAATTGGCACGGTTAGTTCGGACTTTTACTGTAGGTAGCGCAAGAAAATTACCATAAATAATTATGAGCATCGGAGAAAGATGAGCCAGGTCGATTTGGCGTGACCCCAATATGTACTTTTTGTACAGAGAAATTACGCGAGAGGCAATCTTTTACTCAGCTTGCACGGTTTTTTTTAATAATCATTTCTCTTTATTTTGAGAAGCAGAGGACAAAGATTAAGGGTAGGCTCGATACCATCTCGCCTGAAGTGAAACGTCCCAAGTACACATGGGACGTTTGGCCATGGCCAAAAATTTTAGTCGATTACGAAATTCGTAGCAAAAACACTAAACAAAAAAAAAATTCTTAACGCTTATGTCCAATTGTCAGAATGGTCAGTTTTTGAACAGATTCGTACTTTGAGCCATTTATGGCCATATACTCTCATCGAAAAAAATTCTAAACTGAATCGAATTCATAAAATATCAAGTGTATAATTTTAGAGATGAATATCATCCAAGTATGGAAATGAGAATATTAGAAATTTTGCATTAGAGATAATTAATAATGAAAATGGCCATAATTGTTTAATCAGTGATAAAAAAAACTTGCATTTAAGTTTTATTTAATGAAAATACTAGTGATGATCATGTCACAGGGCGTTAAACGATCTGATAGCTTTTTTTTTTTCCAAATTACAGAACTATTCGAACTCGTATATAGATTTATACTGCACAATTTCGTGCAGTATAGAGTCCGCGGTATATGCGAAATGCCGCGGGGCCTCCAGACGAATTGCGCAATTTCATAGGCCGATTGTAGCAACTTTATACACTCGGCTACTATGATATATACACACATCTTTTGCTGCGCTACACGTTTAGATCTATTTGCTTCATTGTAAAAGTGTTGCTGCACACTCATTAAGTAAAAAAACACACAAACACACACACACACATATATAATTGTATTTGTATGTTTGTGTATACATAGACATCTGTATTTACTTCGCTCGTAGAGGAGACTAGAGTAAATTACGTAACGGTTGTCATGTAATTTAACGACGAATCGACCGCCCCTCCTCGCCACAACGTAAGAGACAGAGACAGAGAGAGAGAGAGGGAGGGACAAAATGCTCGACGCAAAAACGCCACCCACCTCCTCTTTTCCTATTTTGTCGCTCTCTTGTACACACAATATCTTGAATTGTTGCTGCAAACTTGCGATACAGACCTCCCTTTTCTTACTAGAAAGCTGCTGCTGTGTACTATATACTTGTATTATTATATACTTATGAAGTATGTACATTTACACAGATACGTTTCTCTGTTGTAACCGATCCATCAGGCACGTTTGACGTGGCCAAAATACACTTTTGGCAATGTTTTCGTCTTTGATAAAATGGTTAGCCATAAATTAGCTAAAAAATATTACTGGATGACACTAAAAAATCAAAAGAAGAAGAAAAAAAATTGTATATTTGCACACAATGGAAAATGGCAACTCCACTTTATGCCCATTTATTCTAAAATTGTTAAAACTTTGAAATGACACTGGATTTTTTTTTTTTTTACAAGTATCAATTTTTACAGAGGATCAAAGTCGGAGCATTTTTTTTATTTTATGCTCATGATTTTCGGACAGATTTTGTATGTATTTTCGCTCTTTTATAGCCAACGACCCGAAATGATGAGACAGGGCGAGAAAGAAGGGCAAAGCCATAACCTGAAATAAGACAGTAAAATAATAAGAGAACGAAAGATATATAGAAGAGAACGAAAAAGTAAGATGAGATCGTTAATAAACGGCTGGACGAAACGTTGCCAACCCCTTCTTCTCTTTCTCTCGTGGTTTTCCTTGATTTCTGTAATTTCCGCTAATCATCATTCTTAACAATTGCGCGAACTCATCCTCGGCTCGTACAACGAATATGTGTCTTAAATACACACACACGCACACACACACACATATATATATATATAAATTATCTCACAGTACAATACTTTTATAATTGATTAAAATTTCGAGGCTACTGGAAATGAACGATCCCAGACCAGACTGGACAATTTTTTTTTTCTTCTTCAAACAAGTAAATACGTAAATATCGTGTGAAAGCTGAAAGCTCTATAATGAGACGTAAGATGTACAAATAATAATTTAGACAAATTATTAATCTTTTGCACAATGGCAAAAGACGACATGAATAGTTGAAAATTGAAGTGTCTTTTTGAAAAAAATCAAACAATTAATTTAGAGAATACAGATAAAGTATAAACAGAATCGTAAAAAAATTGGCTCTTGAGGAAAATTGAAGGAATTAAGTGTATACATTAGTTGTATTATATTGGTTGGAACTGCAGGCAATGGCAAAAGGATCATACTACGTTTCTCCGTTGGTATGGGGTCTCCCGCGCTGTTCGTCGCGCTCGCGGGTTAGGTTATCCACCTCCTGCGCACTGAAGTGTCTTTTTGAAAAAAATCAAACAATTAATTTAGAGAATACAGATGAAGTATAAACAGAATCGTAAAAAAATTGGCTCTTGAGGAAAATTGAATGAATTAAGTGTATACATTAGTTGTATTATATTGGTTGGAACTGCAGGCAATGGCAAAAGCATCATACTACGTTTCTCCGTTGGTATGGGATCTCCCGCGCTGTTCGTCGCGCTCGCGGGTTAGGTTATCCACCTCCTGCGCACTGAAGTGTCTTTTTGAAAAAAATCAAACAATTAATTTAGAGAATACAGATGAAGTATAAACAGAATCGTAAAAAAATTGGCTCTTGAGGAAAATTGAATGAATTAAGTGTATACATTAGTTGTATTATATTGGTTGGAACTGCAGGCAATGGCAAAAGCATCATACTACGTTTCTCCGTTGGTATGGGATCTCCCGCGCTGTTCGTCGCGCTCGCGGGTTAGGTTATCCACCTCCTTCGCACTGAAGTGTCTTTTTGAAAAAAATCAAACGATTAATTTAGAGAATACAGATAAAGTATAAACAGAATCGTAAAAAAATTGGCTTTTGAGGAAAATTGAACGAATTAAGTGTATACATTAGTTGTATTATATTGGTTGGAACTGCAGGCAATGGCAAAAGCATCATACTACGTTTCTCCGTTGGTATGGGATCTCCCGCGCTGTTCGTCGCGCTCGCGGGTTAGGTTATCCACCTCCTTCGCACTGAAGTGTCTTTTTGAAAAAAATCAAACGATTAATTTAGAGAATACAGATAAAGTATAAACAGAATCGTAAAAAAATTGGCTTTTGAGGAAAATTGAACGAATTAAGTGTATACATTAGTTGTATTATATTGGTTGGAACTGCAGGCAATGGCAAAAGGATCATACTACGTTTCTCCGTTGATATGGGATCTCCCGCGCTGTTCGTCGCGCTCGCGGGTTAGGTTATCCACCTCCTTCGCACTGAAGTGTCTTTTTGAAAAAAATCAAACGATTAATTTAGAGAATACAGATAAAGTATAAACAGAATCGTAAAAAAATTGGCTCTTGAGGAAAATTGAACGAATTAAGTGTATACATTAGTTGTATTATATTGGTTGGAACTGCAGGCAATGGCAAAAGGATCATACTACGTTTCTCCGTTGATATGGGATCTCCCGCGCTGTTCGTCGCGCTCGCGGGTTAGGTTATCCACCTCCCTCGCACCAGTTCGAAGTCGTTCTGGCGCAACCGTCTTCTCCTTCTCTTATATGTATATATTCTCTGTTGGTGGACGGCGCGCACATTCCAAGGTCCGATGTTGCACGGAGAGAATTGTGTTATTGTGGTCCCGTCGGCTGCTCTCTCTCTCTCTCTCTCTCTCTTGCTCTCTTTCTTGCTCTCCTTCTTGCTGCAGACGACAACAACGCAGTAACGACGCGATAAGTATAGCGGAGAGAGCAAGGAGCACGAAAGCAACTTTAACGCGAGAGCTTGACTCAATCTTTTCTATGTATGTGTATTTAGTGTTTTAGTGTTTGGTGTGTATGAGAGCTCTGCTCTTCTGCAATTATAGAGCTCGTGTATTTGAGACTCTGAAAAATATATATAGGCAACAAAGTCCATGAGATGGCCATACTCTCAGTTAGTTACCTTTCAAATGACACAATATTAGTAAATAAATATATGTGATGATTCGTTTATTTTATGTGTGATGGGATGATTATTAAATGTAATGATTTTATTGTTAAATGGGATGATTATGTTGTTATTTTATTTTAGAACAGGAAATAAGATGTTCCTTCTTATTTTATTATTCTACGTTAAATATCTCCGAATGGGGATTTCGATTCTTGAGTTTCGCAATTTATTAGAATTGAAACCATCGAAACAGAACGATACACGATCGAGTTTTTTATTGCAAATATAAGGGATGTGATCAAAACTAAAATTAAAATAATTGAAAAACCACAGCCTGATCTTTGTGGCATGATAACTCGGTGCACTAATACGTTTTATTTATCAGATATCTGACAGTATAATTATATTCACATATTAACTTCAAATCGGATTTAAACAAAATAATGTCACAGATACGATGTTCACGAATCTCGAGGCGCGAGACGAATGCTAAATTGCTCAGCGAGAGCGAGAGCGAAATCGGGAAAGGTTCGGAGTAACGGTACTTCATCGTTCGGCAATTTTCGTCGTTTATCCGAACGCTCGTCACCGGCCGATATCATATTTCCCGCCTAATACACACATAATCTTTTGCTTTTACATTTCGTCTTTTCTTTTCCCCTTAGCCTAAAATTCGACGCCACCCCAATAAGGGTCTTGTCCTACCATATAACTAAATTACATCTACCCCTTTATACATTCATCGATGTACGTCAGATTCCTATCCTTACATATATGCCTAAAATTTAGTGTTTAGTGAGTATAAAAGTCTATGAGATGGCCATACTCGCGGTTACTTACCTTTCAAATGACACAATATCAGTAAATAAATATATGCTGTATATTTATTATACCATAGAACAAGGGCACTGGTAGTTTGTAAGATGTTGGTTGTCATTGCTCAAATGCATATGAGCAATTCCACGACAGATGAGCCATCCAAAGAATTACTTAATTTCAAAAAATTTCAAAAAATTTCAAAAAATTTCAAAAAATTTCAAAAAATTTCAAAAAATTTCAAAAAATTTCAAAAAATTTCAAAAAATTTCAAAAAATTTCAAAAAATTTCAAAAAATTTCAAAAAATTTAGTGTGTATAAGAGCTCTGAGTGAAGTAGATACGAAAAAAATAGGTACGATCATTCTTGCCATTTCACATTTCATCTATATGCGGTTATATTGCTTCCCACGGTCCAGTTTCCGGTATGCCAGCTTGAGTCAGCATCCGGAATATTGCGGGCAAGGACTTTGAGAAAAAGATACTCAGGATGCGAGCATGTATGGGTATTTTTTAGCCCATCCCTCGATAATGTCGATCTTCGTTAATATATATATACACATATATACATAAGGATACGTGCATATATATAAATATATATATATATATGCACGTATCCTTATGTATGAATGTTACGTACTCTCTGTTACGTTTCATATCTTTCGTATACCATCCTCGCGGATTTGCGCATCTCAAACAGTCATGAAATTGATATCTTCCCACTCGCTCGTCGGCCTGTCCCATGACGTGAACGCTTGTCATTTCGTCTTCACTTGAGAGTTTCTCGTTTCCAGAAAAATCATATTATATCAGGTATATTTTACGAGATATCCGCGACTGGCCGGGGACATGATTTCCTGCAGGAGTTTCCACAGAGAATGAGAGAGAAAGGAAAATGGAAAAATCCTGCGAAGTAAAAGTATATTGCGAAAGCGAAACTACGAGAACTATGAAAGAAATTTCCGGGGGAGTTACGACCGACTTTCTTATATGGCACCAGTATAAAACTCTGAGATTTTCTCGGTTTGTCTCTCGCGAGCTTTATTCCCGCATTTTTCTTTACGAGGACTTTTTGCCAAAGTGTCGCAAAATGAGTTTAATTAAGCGTCTTGTCCTTTATTTTTCACGAGGAGTGAAAAACCATCGGAATTATAATTATCTCGATCGCATTGATGCACTGTAAGAAATTATTGTAGCGGGGGTGGGCGCTTTGCACCCTCAATTTTTCCAAAAATCATCATGGCTCAGGCACTGTTGCTCCGTTCATTTCAGGGGGTGTGAAACACTCGTCCTTGCATCCGGATTTTTCAGTGATTAGGTGACAAAGGGTGCGTGAGTGGTGAAGTCTCTAATCGTTGAAGTGATCTTTTACACTTTATTATTATTATAGTTGCATATTCGATCGATTGTTTCCAAATGAGAGAGAAAGCGATACAAATGAGACTCTTGGCTTAATTAACTCGGGCTATCAATCAAGACTAATCATACCTTTCTGGCTCTTCTTCTTCCAAGCCTGTTTAAATTAAAGATATATATATAGTTACGATCTAATGCTTGATTATATGCCTTGCCTGTAATTATAGTAAAGCGATCAGAATTCTCAGACAAATCCTAATTAACTAATTATCCGTTACGACAAGGCTACAATTTAGTGAACACGGCAATCATCACACGGGCTTATTTTTTGAATTTATTTCGCGAGAGAAAAACTCTTTCTTGAAATATCCCGCGAACGTTCGATGTCTGACAATTTCTCGACTTGTACTACTTGGCGCTACGGACTCTCGTCTAACTTATGCGCCCTCTACGTCTTAACTTTTGCACCACAAAACTTGGTGCATTTGTAATTTAACATAAAAATAAACGTAGCTAAAAGTTTTATGAACTTTGGTGTCGACAAAAAAATAAAAATAAATAAACGCTCAATCACAGACGTGTACAGCTTTGTCATCGAGAGATTAACTCTCGATTACAAAAGTGGATATAGAGAGTTAACGTCTGTCGAAAGAAAAGGAGGAGACATTCATCACAGTTTGTGTTACACACGTCACGGTTTTCACTCACAGATGTGAGATTAGACGTTACAGGTGTTGATTAATACCTCGCGATGATTGGCAAGCGTATAAAATTTAAATAAATCTTATTTGAATCTAATGAATGGATTTTTTCATCGAAAAATATTGTTTGCCTTGATAATTCCACAAATTTCATTACCGTAC
This sequence comes from Dyspetes luteomarginatus, assembly GCA_963669185.1. Taxonomy (NCBI): domain Eukaryota; kingdom Metazoa; phylum Arthropoda; class Insecta; order Hymenoptera; family Ichneumonidae; genus Dyspetes; species Dyspetes luteomarginatus. The sequence continues at coordinate 25,643,723 of OY769905.1, forward strand.
ATTAATTTTCTTCTAAATCCAATTAATTTCGTTTCATTTAATTTATTCGTTTCAACTTAATCTTGTATCTACTACAAATGATTTGGAATATATTTTTTTTTTTTTTTCAAATATCAGTCTTTAGTTATATTTTTTTACAAATTGCTTTTTACAATAGATCGTTGGGTTGGCAATGGCTGTCGTTGATTGAAAAGAAATTTCTATGATTCAACCGAGAATTAAAGGTCTCCGAGTGCTGTCTTATTGCGACACACGCTCTTACTACAAGTTATCCCATTACGATTGCGTGAGAGAGAAAGAGAGAAAATAAGCGCGTCCACGCAATATTACAATGTGTTGCTTATGGACGGGTCGACGAGCAACACTATAGCTGTAGTTAAAGTGCCGCAACGCTAGTAAACACGATATTTAAGGACAATTGCCACAACACGAGCCATACAAAATCAGTCATCTCCAGAGTCGTATAAGAGATAGATTAGAAAATTTTAGTTACGGCGAGTTGGGCCAATGAAATTTTCTCTACCAAAGTGACTGGAGTTTTTTTTTAGGAACTTTTTCGCGATTCTTCGTGAAATCTTAAGGTACAAAGATAGTAAAAAAAATATTTTCGCAGCATCCACCAACTAATGCGTCATTTGCATAGTTTATATATATATATGTATATATGTATATATATACTATATGTATGTATATATGTACTATAAATATGTATATATGCTCAGTACCCTGCTGAAAATATATATATATATATATTTCAGCAAGGTACAGAGTGCAAAGTGCAACACAAGATCGGATGCTCTCAGGCTCGTCCAGAGTTCATAAATTATTATAGTCGACGTATGCATTTTCATAATGCAGCAGGGCTGAAGCGACACGAGAGGGAGGGGAAAGCGAGAGATAGATATGCCTTGACGATACGATGAAGATAAGAGTGTAAATGCGAGGGCTGACGGTGTCACACAGACACACACACACACACACACATACCGAAAGACCTGCGGACATATTTTATGCATGCGCGGACCCCTGTTTCCTTTACGATGAGACTGTGCATGTTTCTCGGTGATCAAACGCGCTTCTCACTAAAAGTAGAACCCCCGATATTTTACTCGGGTTATGACCTAATACTTTCTCTTCCATCACTATTCCATGTATATATTCCATATATATTCCATATATATTCCATATATATATATATATGTATATATATATATATATATATCAGGTACGATATAATGTATATGAGACATTCTACGTCATATACTCCCAGGGCCATCTGATCCTTGCCATATATTTAATTTTTGTTTTCACTTTAGTGTGTTGTTCAGGCAACGACGAATAAAAAAATTAATCTAATTTTTAAATGTAAACAACAATTGGTGCGGTTGTTATCGAGTAAATCGACAGGGATTTCCGGGCTTCGTGACCCCACTATTATCTTATCCAAATACGATAAATGAGTTTGACTCTTTTTTTCTATAAATAACGATTGAATTTTAAAGATGAATTCCTCATGTCTCAATTGCTAGTAAAAACTATAATAATGACAGAAATTCGGGGTCTGTGAAACACCCAAGAATCGGTACGGATAATCGGGTCAGGTCATCGGTAGCGTATACGAATTAATAACTAACCTAGCGTTTTTTTAGTGCGAAATATTACGACGTATTCCTTTGAATTTCTCGTTCACAATATCCGCAATGAAAAATGTTTTTATTGGTATAATTTGTTGAATGACCCATGACCCTCTTCAATATTCTCAGGTTTATCTATCGTCAACGTTTCCTCTAAACAACGATTGAATTTTAAAGATGAATTCCTCATGTCTCAATTGCTAGTAAAAACTGTAATAATGACAGAAATTCGGGGTCTGCGAAAAACCCAAGAATCGGTACGGATAATCGGGTCAGGTCATCGATAGCGTATACGAACTAATAACGAACGAATACCTAGCGTTTTTTTAGTACGAAATATTACGACGTATTCCTTTGAATTTCTCGTTCACAATATCCGTAATGAAAAATGTTTTTATTGGTATCATTTGTTGAATGACCCATGACCCTCTTCAATATTCTCAGGTTTATCTATCGTCAACGTCGCGCATTCAGTTTTTTTTTTTATCGTGTAAAACTGAATATGTATATGCTGTTATGTCGTTCGAGTCGGATGTTCAATTTCCATCGACGCATATCCCCGATCCTCCGCTGTTGTAATTTAGCGTCTCCGCTCCTTTCGCGATATTTGAGTCTCCGCGCGAACTCTCCGCGCGTTCTCGAAAAGCTTCGCGTCTCTCGATTCGCGGCAGCTGCTGCGCGTAATCCGACAATGCAGGTGCAACAACAAACTTTTGCGAATGCAGGCGTCAAATGCATAAATTAATAATTCGAAATAGCTCTGCGCTCTCTCTCTCTCTCTCTTTCTCTTTGATACTCGACATCCAATTGCTTTTCCCAAAAATTCTCGTGGACGATTTCGAAGGTCAACCAATACATGAATATATTATTAATCAAGCGAAGAGTGAATTCACCTGCAGCCATTTCGAGAGTTCTTTCATTGACGCTCTCATATACTGCCAGGTGGAATATATGCAACTCTGCGTGATAAATTATATCTTGAAGAGAATCAGCGAATTCAGGTGACCGTATAAAGAGGATGCAAGAGGTCAGATCGATAATTTAATCAAAAACATTAAATTAAAAAATGAAAAACAAATGGAAAGATTTTGTTTCCGTTAAAATTTATTTGTCGAAATAGTTGGCTTTTGACGGGACCTTGTCGGGTCAAAAGGGTCAATTTAGATGTCGGTACTGATAGGCAAATTTTTTTTTAACATCTAAAGATACAAAATTTAATTCACGAGTTGTTGAATTTTTTTAAATGTTTTATTAACGTTTATATAAATTTGAAATAATCGATGAACAGAATGCATCCCTCAGACGATCTGCGTGTATGAAAAAGAAATCGTACGTGCAGCTAGTCAATGTGCTATTGGCCTCTCCTGATTATTTCTTTATCTCTCCTCGTGTAGTTCGTTTCTCTCGCCAGTATCCGCGGTCAAGCCCGGGCAGTCTCGCAGGCTAACAAGGATCAGAGGAGAGAGATGGGAAGTGAGAGAGGGCGACAGACAAGCCTCCCATGACGGGGGGCAGTCGCGAATCTGCGCGCGCGCTACTCGCTATGCGGTGAAAAAGGAGCAGCAGCAGCGGCGACAAAGCAAAGACTCGCTCGCTCGTTCACGCGGCTCCTCGCAGCCACAGAGACGAGAGAGGAGAGTTTCACGCGAGAGGGATGAAGTGTGGAGAGACGAAAAGGGAAGAGTAATAAAAAAATAAAATAAAATAACAAAAAAAAAAAAAAAGAAAAAAGAAGAAAAGAAGAAAAAGAGGGAAGGACTCGCGTGGCTCGATACTCGAAACTCCGCAGCGGCTAAAGAGAATACCTCTACTCTCGGCCCTTGCTCGCCCTCTCTCTCGCTGCTCTACCCGCGACCATTCTTTTTTTTCCCCACATATATCCCTCTCTCTCTCTCTCTCTCTCTCTCTCTCTCTCTCTCTCTCTCTCTCTCTCTCGCTCTCTCTCTCTCTGGCCCTCTTCCACTTCCAATCTCTCGTGTGGCGCACACGGTCCATTATGTATAAGTAGAAAAGGGAGAAAGCTGCTGCGCTTTCAACCATTCCGACACTTCCGCAAACTCTTTTGTTATTTTTCAGCAACGAAAAAAAACTGCTAATATTCTGAATACTCACTGCGAAGCTCATTAATCATATATTGTTTATAACTAATTCTTGACAGAAACACAAAAAAAGAAAATATATATATCTTGAAATTTAACGAAAATCCACTTTTTTTGTTTGGTTTGCGAATAGAAAGATTTTTTCGATATTTTGGCTGCGTGTAGCATTATATATTACATATATACATTACGTGTCTCGTAATCGGTAACTCGTCTCTATTAGATATAATAAAAAAACAAACTCTTTGACACCTGATCATATTCTATAGCATTACCTAACAATTTTGTGAAATTTAATTATTATGAAAATCATAATTATCTAATGAAAATAATCGTACACCGTCAGCAGTACCGCGAACTCAATATCTTACTTTTTAAATATCATCCCGAAATGTTAAGAATAAAAATAAAAGTTAAAATTGTACGCATCAATGTCAGAGAACATGAGAAAAGTTCAATTCTCAGAAAAGTTCAATCTCATTCATTTCGTATATATATATATAGTCATTTCACTAACAGCTGATCATTCACTCGCTAGCCCATCCTATTATATACTTTCTCACGAGACTTGCTTTCACCAAAAAGAGATGCTGCAATGGCCACGTAATACTTTACAACATCCTCGACGGAACAATCACTCTATCGTTCATGTATTTTACTATACGAGCGCGTGTACAAACTATTATATAGGAGCGAGAGAGAGAAAGAGAGAGAGAGAGAGAGAGAGAGAGAGAGAGAGAGAGAGAGAGAGAGAGAGAGAGAGAGAGAGAGAGAGAGAGAGAGAGAGAGAGAGTGGGGGATAGGAATAGGAAGGGAAACGTTCCATAGAGTACAAGCATATGGCTCGAGGCGCGACTCCAACTTGAGAATAGTGCGCTCTATGCTGCTGCGTTGCCCGGTACAGAAGCCCAGCAAACGTTCCGAGAGCCAGCGAAAAGAGCTTTTCTTCTCTCTCTCTCTCTCTCTCTCTCTCTCTCTCCCTCCCTCCCTCTCTTCTCTGGCTCGATCTCGACTACTCCTCGTAATGTACGCGTACATACCCATACACACATGCCAATACACACCTGCTCTCTACCATTATACCACGTATGTAGGAAAACCAGTGTATCACGAACCGCGTTGCACTTGCACGAAATACGATATATATATATACAGGCTTGGTGTATCACAGAGAGTAGACGAGGCTGATGTTGGCTTGACGCCGGAAAACGTTGAAGCTCTCTCTCTCTTTCTCTCTCTCTCTCTCTCTCTCTCTCTCTCTCTCTCTCTCTCTCTCTCCTCCCCCCTCCCTCTCTCTCGTTCCATCTCTCTCGATCTCATGGAATCTATATCAGAGCAAAACTCGCTATAGAGCCTGATATGCGGTTCTGCTTCTAGCTGTACCTGATGCACGTACTGCGCATACATATACTGAGTATCTTGTATATATGTATGTATATATATCAAAGCTGCTGAGTATCCCTGTGAGCTATACATATATATATATATATACTATTCTAGAGTTCCATCCCAACACAGGCGAATAATACAGATGCCTTTACATTCTAAGGTCCATGTACAGTCAAAATCTTCGTAACTCAACTCCTCAGCTCTCAACTATTCGCTGAACACGAACCATTGCCGTGAGTATTAAATCGCAAGTTTCAACTTTCTCCTTTAGTCAATTTTGTCGACTCTGAGCCTAAAGTTTAGTCACAAGACATACTTATCAGCATAATCAACACCATTTTGGCCCACAAGCAGAAGTAGAGTTGGCACGAACTTATCTTCAATCTTGAGTTCGAACACGAGTCTTCATTTAGACGAGGACCCAAGGCGATATAATTAAAAATATACGTTTTAACCAGTGCCATTGATCTCCGATTTGGATCTATTTCCCATTTAGCGATTTACGAACTTATCTTCATTCGAACACGAGTCTTCATTTAGACGAGGACCCAAGGCGATATAATTAAAAATATACGTTTTAACCAGTGCCATTGATCTCCGATTTGGATCTATTTCCCATTTAGCGATTTACGAACTTATCTTCATTCGATTTACGAACTTATCTTCATTCGAACACGAGTCTTCATTTAGACGAGGACTGAAGGCGATATAATTAAAAATATGCGTTTTAACCAGTGCCATTGATCTCCGATTTGGATCTATTGCCTATTTAGCGATTTACAGTAAGCAGTGCGACGAGTAAATAAAAATGTGGCAAAGGATTCGATCTTGGCGAGTTAAGTCATGAGAAGTTTGACTGTATCCATACAAGCGCATAACCCCTTGTCGAATACACACATGTATATGTTCATACGTATATGTACATTAGGTACAGAACGTACATGGTTATCCGGTGTGTCCCCACCCACGCGCTTCATAGTTATGCCGCTGCTGATGTTGGTCGTACACCTACCTCGCTTCCACTCCTTCTCTCCCTTTCTCTCTTTTCCTCTCCACTTTTCTATCCACGTTGCACGATAGTGTAGAGTGGAAATTATTCCAACGACAGAGGGCGCTTGAGGGGTTGGAGCTCCGTGAGGCGAAGGGGAAGGAGGGAGGGCGAAAGGAGAGTATCTACGAGCGACTAACGCCAACCCGAACTCTACGGTGGTGGCAGTGGCGTCGGTGGCGAGTGGGTTAGAGGGCGTGTCGTTACTGCTGCTTGCTGCTGCTGCTGCTGCTGCTGCTGCTGCTTGCTGCTGCTGCTTGCTGCTGCTGCTGCTGCAGGCACGCACACGGTACCCTCGGTGTACTCTTCTCAGACACCGAGATAGTGCAATGGAAACAAGAGCAACGAACTTGGCGAGCAAAAATATGATGCGAAGAAATTTCATAACAATATGGGAGTATGCAAAAATAATGAGCAACTTCATTTTTTCAATTCTAACTTGGTTGTATTTGTAATTTTAATTTAAATATATTTCTCTTAATCGCTATTGGCTGTCTGACTTTCAATGATTTTTTTTTTCGTCTAGAATTTGATTGTCCAAATTGTTGGACTATCAAAAATTCTATATATTATTGAAACCCAAACAACGAATTCCCAAATTTAGCGTCGTGTTAGCCACTCGAACCATCTGTAATTACGCTGCAGGCTATAAAGCGCGGGGATTGCTCTCGAGGTTTTGCCACACAGTGAAAGAGCTCCTAGCTATAACGGAGCAAGGCGAGAACACACTCTACAAGCATCTAACACCATTCTCTCGCGCACTTGGTGCAATTTACGCTTTGTTATGCTAATAATCTCGACTGCTTTTGCCCCATACCCCTCGAAAATAATACTCCTGTACCACGAATTTCTGAAGAGTACAAGATAAACGAAAGATTATTCAAAAATATACAATTTTTTTCAGTTTCAATGAAACCGATCGAGTAGCAATTTTGACAATTAATCATTCGATGAATATTCTTTGATTAATATGAATTTTGTTCTGGCTCTTTTTTACGCATGGCGACTGAGATGAAAGATGCTGAAGGGGAAAATTGTCAAGAAAATAATTCTTCTAAATTCATTGGAAAAAAACTTGAACTCTCGTTTGTCCGATTGAAAAAAAAAATGAAATTGCACTGATTTTTGAGTTTGGGAGTAAATATTATTGTCAGGCATAACTTTTATGCTATTTTACATACATGTACATGGTCAAAGTATAGGGGCATCATGACACTCATCATTACGAAATGAACGATAGGACTGACTTGAGCTGCAGAGCTCAGATTCGATTCTACACACTAGACAGTTATTACTACTACGTAGGGTATGTACATTTCTCGTTATTCTTACACACATTATTGTAACCCCTGACTCGTGAGAACCTCGCCAGGCGTGACCTCAACCATTCCTTTTTTTTTCTCCACTATTTCTCGTTCACAATCGAATGAAAGATGAGGATGAAAGATTCTGAAGGGGAAAATTGTCAAGAAAATAATTCTTCTAAATTCATTCGAAAAAAACTTGAACTCTCGTTTGTCCGATTGAAAAAAAAAAATGAAATTGCACTGATTTTTTAGTTTGGGAGTAAATATTATTGTCAGGCATAACTTTTATGCTATTTTACATACATGTACATGGTACAAGTATAGGGGCATCATGACACTCATCATTACGAAATGAACGATAGGACTGACTTGAGCTGCAGAGCTCAGATTCGATTCTACACACTAGACAGTTATTACTACTACGTAGATATGTACATTTCTCGTTATTCTTACACACGTTATTGTAACCCCTGACTCGTGAGAACCTCGCCAGGCGTGACCTCAACCATTCCTTTTTTTTTCTCCACTATTTCTCGTTCACAATCGAATGAAAGATGAGGATGAAAGATTCTGAAGGGGAAAATTGTCAAGAAAATAATTCTTCTAAATTCATTCGAAAAAAAATTGAACTCTCGTTTGTCCGATTGAAAAAAAAAAATGAAATTGCACTGATTTTTTAGTTTGGGAGTAAATATTATTGTCAGGCATAACTTTTATACTATTTTACATACATGTACATGGTACAAGTATAGGGGCATCATGACACTCATCATTACCAAATGAACGATAGGACTGACTTGAGCTGCAAATCTCAGATTCGATTCTACACACTAGACAGTTATTACTACTACGTAGATATGTACATTTCTCGTTATTCTTACACACATTATTGTAACCCCTGACTCATGAGAACTTCGCCAGGCGTGACCTCAACCATTCCTTTTTTTTTCTCCACTATTTCTCGTTCACAATCGAATGAAAGATGAGGATGAAAGATTCTGAAGGGGAAAATTGTCAAGAAAGTAATTCTTCTCAATTCATTGGAAAAAAACTTGAACTCTCGTTTGTCCGATTGAAAAAAAAAATGAAATTGCACTGATTTTTTAGTTTGGGAGTAAATATTATTGTCAGGCATAACTTTTATACTATTTTACATACATGTACATGGTACAAGTATAGGGGCATCATGACACTCATCATTACCAAATGAACGATAGGACTGACTTGAGCTGCAGAGCTCAGATTCGATTCTACACACTAGACAGTTATTACTACTACGTAGGGTATGTACATTTCTCGTTATTCTTACACACATTATTGTAACCCCTGACTCATGAGAACTTCGCTAGGCGTGAATAGTATCGAAAAAAAAAAAAAAAAAAAAGCAAAAAATGGAATGGTTGACCATTCCATTTTTTTTTTTTTTTTTTTTTTTTTTTCGATACTATTTCTCGTTCACAATCGACGCAGACACTTTCGCATGTGCAAAATTGTATGCATTTTAGAATTTGCAAGAACCGTATGAAAAATTAGTCATTAAATTCCAGAGTGTACTAGACACGGACTGGTCGATTTGGACTGAAATGCCCCATGCATATGTGAACGCTGATCCACACACACATTCCTATATATATATATCTTGCCTCGAATCGATGAAATTTCGATTTTATAAACTCGGCGTCGCCGCCTTTCTCTAGGAGATTTTCAGTCTCTCGGACCAGAACATTTCCATTTATACTTTCCATCTCGATATCAGCTCTCAACCCAACATTTTCTCGTATCACGCGCCCGTTCCGCGACGTTCTTTATCTTTCTTTTTTTTTTCTCAATTTTTTTTCTATCTTTTCTTTTTGCCTCTCATTTTGCGCGAGAGCTACGCGGAAAGAAAGGAGGCGCGATGAGCGTTGTCGTGGTCGTCGTTTCAGGACCGGAAGATCTCGTCACGAATTCTTCATTGTCCGATTTCCCTCGGCATCCGCTCTTAACGCCTATATATATATATATATATATATATATATATATATATATATATATATATATATATATATATATACAAACGTGTAATGTATCGTCGCATCGAGACCGTTCTCTTTTTTCCAACGAGAGAGACGAAACTATAGACTTTCTGCGTGCATCGCGTACAGTCTCGTCGCAATTGCGAGAGCTCTTTTCTGCCATCCGGGCTTCCATGCTCTCTGTTATATATATATATATATATATATATATATATATATATATATATATATATATACATAGTATATATTTGCATAACGCAAGAACGCAAGCCGCGAGAGTTTCGCAAGATTTTGCGTTGCTGTTTCACGACTCCATCACACTGTGGCGTATTAAACCTTCACTGTAATATCTCTCTCTCTCTCTCTCCATTCCTCTTTCTCTATAGAAAGAGGAATGGAGAGAGAGAGAGAAAGAGAAAGAGAATTCGTGTCTGTACTCTTTCGTGTCTCATCATTGCAAAATTCCAGAGAAACCTGCTGCACAACACCCACCGTAAATATAAGACCAGCGATATATATATATATATATATATATATATATATATATATATATATATATATATATATATATATATACACATTGCAACTACTTTCGTCCCAGGACAATGTTTATCCGGATGTCTGAGATACTTATAGAGGCGCGGTGAGGCGCATGAATCACTTTTACTGTTCCATCCGGTCAGGTCACCGGCATCGAGACTTTTGCACTATATATATATATAATGTATTTCATCGATGGTTTCGCCAACTTTCACGCGACAACAGTGTCGTTAAAACGTTAACTCTTTGAGAAAAACGCTTTTCTTTCTCACTCGTGACACTTTTTAAAGTAGAATTTATTTCAATGAGAAAAAAAAATATAATTGAAGAGTTTTCAATGGCTCTGATATAATGGCAATAACAGTGTAATTTCTGTCTTCCGGTATTGGAAGTACAAATTTAAATTTATATATATTTATAAGATATATAAATTATTCGGCACGTTGTACCCATGTATCTCGGTCGAATATTTGGTTTAAAATATATTTGAGTAAGCCAAAATGTTCCACGGGGAAATTCCACGTGCTTGGTAACAATTAACTATCATAGAAAATCTCATAATTATGGCGGCAAAAAAAAAGTTTTATTGATTTGTTACTCAAAAAAAATAATAATGATATAGAGATTGGGATGAAAGAAATTTGATCCTCAACTCTGGCATCGAAGACATTAAAAGAAATTACACTTTATTTCAAAATATTTATTTGACACCATTTCTTTGATAATATTTTGATTTTCGTCAAGGTTTGAACTTTGAGGGCTTTCGATAATTTTGAACATTTTTTTATGTCTCGTGAGAGGAGGATAAGATATAAATTAATCCGACTGCAACGAATCTCTCACACTCGGTACAATAATCTTACGATGGGACATAAATTGAGCCACGTTTAAACGTGGCCCATTCGTTTTTCATTAATGAAAAACGAATGGGTCATTAGCGAGGGAATGTGATCATTAATCTTCACATGTGCGTTTATTAAGCAACAGAATTTCACTGTCAGCAGCAGCAGAATACTCTGGCGTATATATATATATATATATATATATATATGTATGTATATGTATGTGTGTGTGTGTATATATATATGTATATATACAGAGTTACTATACGATAATACGTTTGCACCCTCGATAATAACGTCTCGTCCATAGCAAGGTCGTACAGACTACATATATATCCCTTATATAAAAGGCGAAGTTGTTTATCCTCTTCTTCCCACCTACTTAGTCCTGCTCGCTTGAGTTTGGGCTTGTATTATTTTTTCCCTATTAGCAATGCGAGGGCTCAAAGTGCCCGAGCCACAAGGACCTGAACTATGACATGGGGCACTCGATGCCAACTCCACCAACTTAATTCTGTATTCTGACCCTCTCGGATTTGATTCGTGATATTTTCCATGATTTAACTAAGGATAAAAGGCACCCCCAATTTTATTATTATTTTCATCAGTCGATAGACGCATCTCTCGTTGATTGTAGGGCGTAAATGTGAAGTTACGTTGTCCTCTACCGCTACGGGTTATACGCGCAATTACAAAGTGATTAAGTTTGTACGGCGTGAGGTCAAGGTTGATTTAATAACCACGGGAATTGGTGTGTCGCCCGGACTGGTTTGATCTCCCTGTACGATTGTATCTTCGTTCCATCTCTGTTTCTTTTCCGCTTTTTCCATTTTATTTCTGCCCATCGTCAGAGCTTGACGAGATGCTCAATGAAAGACGAAAGATTCTCAATCTTTTCTCTCGTATTTTCTAATCAATCTCTTTGATATGAATATTCAATCAAAATATATCTTGATTAATATACAAATTCGAAATTAATAAATGCAAGCGTGTTTTATTGAATTGGATTTAATTGTAAGTATTCATTTATTTTTTGTATCAAGTTGTATCGATTTATCAAGATTTATTTCACAAGCATGATAAAAATTAATTTCATTATTATATTTCTTGAAGTGATGAATGATTAACCACGAGAGTCATCAATTCACCAATTAACAATAATGATACGATTACAAATGTAAAATTCATCGGTTTCACCCACACACAATAATATATATATATATATATACATATCGAAGCAATCGGTTAATCCCGTTAATTATATTTCTTTGACGTGAGTCGCTGCTCTCTGACGACATGGAACGTCTGACGCCCACACTTTTTGAGAGAGTTACTCCGTTTCCATTGTTCTGCGTAGATCGTCGTCGTTCGAAAGAGTCTCGAGAGTTAAGGCTGGAAAGTAATAATTGCCCACGTCCCAGTACGGCCTCCATCACGGGCTCTTCGCGACTTAATTACACCTGGCAGACAGGCCACCGGAGTGTATTACCGAGTCAGAACGTTCGATTCAGGAGTTTTGTCCGCTGCTGGGAATCCTGTTTCGTGATTATATATATATATCTATATATATATATATATATTTGTGTGTGCACTTTGAGCTCATCGACCGAAGACCACCAACGGGTTCAACGTCAAGAGAGTCAGAGAGAGGGAGAGAGATAGACCGATATAGAGAATGAGGGACGTAGGATGGAGGGAGGAAGGGTGGGGGGGGGAGGAGGAGAAGAAGAGTCGCGATCGAAATCGCGATAGGCTTCCTGCCCCGGGCAAATCGATTTGAGCTGAGCATCGAGAATATTCTATTCAAGTGTTTTCCCACAGGATTAACTATGTACATATAATTTTCTTGAACCGAGCGACAGTTTAAAAAATAAAATCCCCACCCCAAAGTAATAATTATTCGGGTACGAATGCATTAAGATCGTTGTATTTGATTTCAATAAAAATTTCTATTTGAATTGAAATTTATTCGGTTAAATTGAAATGTATATATATAGGGCAAGTTGAATATTGTACCAGCAAGAACTAGGGAACTAGCAATTTTTGTGTAAAGTACATTTTTGCTCAAACAAAATTTTATTAAATTTAATAATTTAATATAATTTAATTGTTCTCGATAATAAGTGAAAACACATATATATTTGTTATTTATCTCACGTTTTTTTTTTATTCATACTCGTTGTGATTTTTGTCGAATGTCGAGAAAAAAAATCGTGACAAACTTTTTTCTTCATTGATTCATCAATCCTTCTGGCCTTTGAGTTATTTCTCTTTCTCCTGTTTCTTCGTTACATCCTCTATTGCAAAAGGCAAAAGGCAAAAGGCATTGTGACTTCACTCGCTCATTTCAATGCGTATTTTACCCAGCAGTTGAAGAGTTTGCGTACTTCCGGTAATTATATTTAAACTCCACAGAGAAATCCAGGACGATCGATGTGCTTCACGAGAGCATGAGCAAATTATTTATTTTTTCTCTTTATTTTTTTTTTTTTATATTTTTTTCTCCAAATTTTGGCAACTGATGAATTGCGACAGTTTTTGGGAACCCTCGAAAACCACCCTCGAATGCTTTTTAGCTCCTCCACGAATTTAGCGAGAGTTGCATTAAACCCAAACGTAAATCCGATAACGCGTCTGACAACTTGTGGAAAAAAGAGCTCGAGGTCGGCGCTGTACTCTCCACTCGTTCGACAACCCCCCCACTTTTTTTTTACACCCCATTTTAATACCACGTGCCTATATGAATTTACCCTTTACTTTTCCACGGCGCGCGTTTTAACGACGCATTAGCATGGACGTTAAGACTCTCTCCCTCCCTCTCTTTCTCTTACTCTATCTCTCCCTCTCTTGAGGCGGCCAGAATGGTGTGGAAATTCGCTTTGTATAGATATAAACGCATTTTGCGGTAGTACTTCGAAAAGAGGATCGCAGACGCCGTGCCCCTGGTAATTACCAATTAGCGATTATCTCATCTCGCGTCTGGCTTGAATTATATATATATATATATGTATGTATGTATGTATGTATGTATGTATGTATGTATGTATGTATGTATGTATGTATGTATGTATGTATGTATGTATGTATGTATGTATGTATGTATGTATGTATGTATGTATGTATGTATGTATGTATGTATGTATCTATGTATGTATGTATGTATGTAGAAATAGAAATAGAAAGAGAGAGAGAGAGAGAGAAAGAGAGAGAGAGTGAGGGGGGGGGGGGGGGGGGAGAGCTCTGAAGTTGTCAGAACGCTTTTCTTTTTTCTTGAGAATGGGTATTGCTTAATACCTTCACAATATTCACCAATTACTACCTCTCTTAACGACAAAACTACCTTTTTAATAACGCGACGAAAATGACGAAAAAATTTCAATCAAAACTCTTATTCATATTTAAGGGGAGGCGACGTAATATCACCATCGAAAAATAAAAACTGTTTTATTATTTTCTTCCGAGATAAATTGATATTGAGAAAAATGCAAATTATGTTCAATTTTCTCTGTTCCTGGTTTAGTGGGACTCAATTTATTTTCAACTTGAACAAAAATCGTTTCAGTAAAAATAGAGAAACAGTCTTGACTTATCGATGAGATTATCGATGCTACACGTGTGTCACATGACGTAATGTTTTTTTATTTTTTATTTTTCAAAGGAGACTGCTCAATCAAAGTTAACATGTAAAATAAACTTTACGTTAAATATTTATTTTTTGTGTTTCAGGTAAGTCCCATCTTTAAGCAACAGACCCACATTTTCTCCCCTTCATCATTCCTCACAAGGTATGTGCGAGAACAAGAGGCTGTTTTTTAATTATAAAAAAAAAAAGTTTTTTATACATATAAACTGTCAGACTTTCAAAAAATTATCTTCTCTCAATTTAAAAATCAAACTTTCCAAAAGTTCAAAGTTTTCCCCCAGTGACCTTCCCCAAAAAAATACTTACGTGTATCCCAGGAATCTCGTTGAGCCAAAATTGACCTGCAGAATTCCAAAGCCAGAAGAGTGAGGGAGTAGAATTTTATCCTGGGAAAATTTAGTCCCACATAATGAATTCATTATGGGAAGTTTTACTGTACACAATTTTTTTACGCACCGAGAAAGTCGAGAATTTTCAAACTCAAAAGATGATCTCGCTCTCTGAATCGTCCACATAATGTCAGCAACATTTCTGCTTGATAACAACAAGGTATCATGATTCAAGCAAGAGAATTTTCGGTGTAGGATTCGCGGCATAAATATACTATATTGTAGATGGGGTCAGTATAGCCGGCACCAGCTTGTTACGCATAATTGGGTGTAGATAGCGAGGGAAGTCGAGAAGGATCTCTGTATATGAGTGAATAAAGTCTACTATATATATATATATATATATATATATATGCTTTTTGAGCATATGTGTATAGTATTATTTCCCTTTCGTATATATCTATATATATGTTTGCTGATTTTGCAGCGAGTTGAGAGATACGTATACACGGTCTCTTTGCCACTTCGCGGTGCATACAGCAGCGAAGGCGCATTCACCCGCGGTAATACGTACGGTAATATACAACTCGCTGTTCCAGCTCTCCTCTCTCTCTCACTCTCTCTCTCCCTCTCTCTCTCTCTCTCTCTCTCTCTCTCTCTCTCTCTCTCTCTCTCTCTCTCTCTCTCTCTCTCTCTCTCTCTCTCTCTCTCTCTCTCCCTCTCTCTCTCTCTCTCTCCTCTCTCTCCCCCTCTCTTTCTCTCCCTCTCTCTTGTATACTGAGAGTCAGGCTAACACCTGATTTATAGACACCTCCGAGGAAGTGCCAGAGGACGGACGGTCTGTGGCGCTCCGCGGATGGCACGAGCACACATACTGATACGAATTATATATATATATATATATATAATTCCACTCCTATACATTACATACGTATTATCAAAGTAGTGTAGAAGCACGACAAGCGCACACGTTTGCCCATTCTTCGGTATGATTTATGAAAAAATTCCCATCCCGAGCGCGCGACAGGGGCAGCGAAAAACTCTCGCAAGCTGCAGATTCGCACATTTTTCTCCGACTTCTCGGTGCGTGTCCCTACAATACATTTATACACGCAGCGTGCATGTATGTGTGCGTTATAGGTGCGAGAGTCGTCGTCGACGATGTCAAGCCTGCGATTGGAGAATTCCCAGGTCTTGTAATACATAACTCCATCGCAGTTCCCTTTCTCTGCCCTTATATAGTAGACTTTTTACTCCAAAACTACACGACGAAAATTGCATTATCCCTGTAGTACGTATACGCATGAAGAAATATTTCGATACAAATATTATCACGAAAAATATCAAATATATTTCAGAGCTGCAAACCAATATACAATATATATATATATATTTTTTTAATACTATCGTCTCGGTATTTGACATATATTTTCAACTCTAAATAAATATAATACAATTTTTTATAAATTTTTCAAAAATTTAAATACTTATATAGTAGATTTTTTTCCCAAAAAGCACGCGACGAAAATTGCATTATCCCTGTAGTACGTATACGCATGAAGAAATATTTCGATACAAATATTATCACGAAAAATATGAAATATATTTCAGAGGTGCAAACAAATATACGATATAGTATTATTATTTTTTTTTAATACTATTGTCTCGGTATTTGATATTTTTTTTTTTTTTCATACTATCGTCTCGGTATTTGACATATATTTTCAACTCTAAATAAATATAATACGATTTTTAATAATTTTCAAAAATTTCAATTTCACGAAGAATTATTTCGAGTTTGATATTTACCGAAAAAAAAAAAAAGTATATTTTTATTTCTTCGTCTACGATGGGTCACAGAGAACTAATAAACCTAAAGAATTAATGCCTAATAGTAAATTCACCTACAATGAAGCATTCAATTAGTTTATGATTTGAGAAATGAGCAAAAAAAATAGAGTAAATCTTTTACATCTCAATTGCCAAATAAGACTAGCAATAGTGAAAAAAAATTGAAAGATTCTCTCAGATATAATTCTGGAATTTTCGTAAACTGTTTCTCTGTATATTTGTAAATGATACAGTTGAGCTTTTGTTGGTCGATTTCTCGATATTACATTCAAATTCGCAAGCCTCTCCTCGTTACTAGCCAGCGGTTAGAATTTTTCGTTCTCTCTGGTGCAACCTTCGTACTCCCGATGCATTTACCCCCCCCCCCCCCCCCCCCCCCCCCCCACTTCTCCGACTCAACACTCTCGATGGAGCTCTCGATCGAGATTCCGGGCTTCCTTCAATGACGGCCATCGTGATTTATCGACAGGTCCCGTCACGAGAGACTCACCGGTGGATTTACGAATGGGTAGAGGGCAGAGTAGAGCGCGCGAGAGTGGGAGAGAAATAGACTCAAGGGTGAATGAGTGGGATAGAAAGAGACAAGAGATGGTGAAGGAGCGCACAGGGAAAATCATAGAGGGTGCTGGTGTACCCCCGACTGGAGAATACACTTGGCCAGTGCGACGACCTTCCACACGCACCTACACAAAATTCCTCCCCGATCGAACTTTTCACCCTCTACATGGCTCTTTTTATACATCCATTTTTTTTTTTTTTATATATTCATAGATTTTGGCAGTTTTTTTTAAACAATATAGACAAGCTGTGTTCATTTTTCTTCATCCTTGCAGCATCAACTGACTTGCCCGATCCTTGACAATATTTATACTCAACATACAGCTGAATTTTTTTGTCGATGATTCCACAAGGAAATGCTAAATTAATAAAATTGTAATCACTGCACCGACGATTGGAAATTACGATACCGATTCGTAATTGACAAAGACTCGCCACTTCCCCTAATTTTCTCCAATACACGCACGTGTATATATATATATATAGGTATTATAATTAAGATTTCGCAATTTCGCTATAAAATTAGATTATATACTCGTTTAAACCGAAGGAAACAGTCGTTAAGCCCTCGTATAATTATTCAACCAGGAACGCTAGCTCGCGCCCTCTGTCGAATGATTTTAGGATATTGAAGAGGGGTAAACAACCCTCAAAAACGGTTCGTGCTTTCGGGTCTATCACATCGTAGCGTGTGGCGCGATGAGTCTCTGCCAGGCAAGAGTAGAACCAGTCGTGAATATCCTTTGGGGCAAGTTGTATATGTGTGTCTTTATGTGTGTGTGTGTGTGTGTGTGTGTGGATTACCTGATCAGATAGCTTGACTATATCTTCCATCTCCGCTTCCGAAATTCTCCTTCTCTCATCCCTTTGCTCTCACTCGTTCGCTCTCCAGCGTCGCCTCTTTCTCCTTTGCTCTTATCCATTATATATACATGCATATATACATACATACATACATACATATATATATATATATATATATATATA